>JAMLFY010000007.1:8327812-8369812 GCA_030441495.1 Dalbergia oliveri
CATTTGAAATCATTTCATTTCATTTTGCATTTAGTTATTTTGTCTTAACTTGATCCAACCAATTCTCCTTAAGCGTCTTGTTTGATTGTGATATAGAATCTGGACTCTACAGTTGTTAAACACGGGATATAAATGATGAGGCATTGTAACAAGTAATTTACCTGGAATTTTACTATAAAACCACACTCTACCATTGAACCCCATGCTATAGTGTGGGTGGCGTGCCACAAAACACATCCTAGAGCTTACACTTACGATCTAGCATGACCACGTTCAATAATAAGTAATCTTCATTTGTGATAGCACGCTCCACAGTGTAGGAATCCATGCTCCAGTGGGTTTTGTAAAAAAAAATTCCATGTATAGCGTGGAACCCACATTATAGGGTGGCTACTTGAACGTGCCATGCTAAACCCTCGATAGCGTGAACTTTCACTCTAATTCATCCTGTTTTTGCATATATGTGTTGGGGACAAGCACATTTTAAGTTGGGGTGGGGATTGAGACTTTGGTTGGAGTAGATTTTATTTTGAACTTTTTAAATTTTAGTTTTCTTCAATTATTGTGTAATCTTCTTCTTAAGGGTAGTTAAAAATGAAAAAATGCTAAAAAATGTTGTTGTTATGGTCCATTCCAATGATATGATTGGCTATTTCTTTTGTTAATTCTTTAGTAGCTTGGAATTGGCCATTTGAGTGTTGAAAATCTTCTTGTGCATTATTCCTTTTGAGAAACATTAACCTATTACATGCACTGTCATGAGTGACTTAGAGTTAGTGATCATTATGTTTCATTGCTATAGTTAAATTGTGACATGCATTCTTTGCATTTGATACTTTCTAGATAAGCATGAAGTAGGACTAGCCTTAGAAGTGATTTAGGCCATTTTTGGATGCCACAAAGAAACCTTTTGCCCATTTTTTAACACCAACCCTTGTCATCCCTTTGAGCCTTTGGACTCTTGTTTCTTGATTGAGCCTCATTACAAGCATAGGAATCCCTTTTGTTTTATTTCCCAATTTTAACCTAGTTTACCCTTAACCCTAAAGCTTCTAAGTTCATGAGAATAGGGTAACTCTAACTTGATCCCCATGGGTCAATGATTACAGGGAACTAAAAAAAAAAACAAGAGCACTAAAAGGGGAAATGTGTATTCCCATGTGCATAAAGAAAATACAAAAAAAAAAAGAAAAAGGAAAGTGGCTTGGGATTGGTTGGATTTGATTGGTGTTCAATTGAGAAATAGAAATAGGTTGTAAAAAAAATGAAATGGGGTGTCGGACCTGGACCCAACTGAACGCGAAAAAGAATTAGTTAAAATTGGAGTCGCCACCAAGTTTATTCAAATGGAAAACATGGAAAAACCATTTATTTTTTAAAGAAAAGGTCTTTGTAACCAAGATTCCAGTTCGGAGTTGGTTATGCATAAGAGAGAAGGGATTTAATCCTACGCACCCCTCATACACCCATCCTTAGACGGTACCTATTGATTTGTGCAAATTATTAATAACCTTCAAAACTTACAAGAAAATTTAAAAATAATTTTTTTTAAAAGAGAAATTTTAGAGTATCAAATCGTCGCGATTCAAAATGTCCAAATATGAGTTAACAAGCCGTACGGCTAAATTACATCTTTATTTGAAATACAATATTTGAAAAATAAATAACAAAATTAAAATGAATACATGAAAATAAAATGTCTTATGAATTAATAAATATTTACAAATAATAAAATTATTTTGATTTTATATGAAGAAAAAAAATATACAAAAAGGAACAAATGTATTTTAGGGAAATTTTCATCATTAAGCTCACAACTCAAATACCTAAATATTGGATTAACAAGCCGTCACAGCTAAATTAATTATTTATTCAAAATAAAACATATTTCCCCAAAGAAATGAAAATTAAATAAAATAAAATATCTCATATTAAACTTCATTAGAAAAATTATTTACAATGAAGACAAAAATTAATTTTGACTTGACAGGATCCTATCACCTTCATTATCCCTGAATAGGGAACTCAAAGTCACATAGTTCTTTAAAATAATTGTGGATTGGTTGATTTTATTTTTTGAAAAATTTTCAAATATGAATCTTCAAGGTTAAAATATCCTAGAATATAGAGTTAACAAGCCGTCGCGGCTAAATTAATTAAAAATCTGAATTATAATTATTTATTTATCATATATAAAAAAAATCCTAAAATCTAAACAAAATAAAAGCCCAACACCTTAAAAAAAAATGGAAAGAAACAAAAAGGCCTAATCTCAACAAAAATAAAAAAGAACTTAAAAAAAAAAAATCTCTCCACACGCTCACTAACACACACGTACTCCTCTTTAACACGCACACACATAAACTAAAACACGAAAAATCACTCTCCCTACACACTCACACACTCACGCGCGCATCACACACTCATCTCAGACACATTCTCACACATACTAAAATAAGAGAAAGAGAGGTCGATATTTAGAGAGCTGAAAAAGAGGGGGATATAATGAAAATGAGAGCAAGAGAGAGAGAGAGAAGAAGAAACTGAAGAAGGAGAGAGTCAATCGACCCAGCATATTAGCAGAGGGGCGCGATGTATGCACGCACCGTGAGGTGGGTTGCGATCGAGAGAGGCGGCCGGATTCGAGAGCGGTGCCTGTGTCGTGGGTGGGGAAGCTTAAGGTCCGAGTAACCCCGAACCCAAGGAATGTGACGGCGCCACTACTCGCTGAGTTGGCGGCTTCGGGGCGACGTGCGAGCGCGGAAGGAAGGAGGCCGCCGTTCAGAAACCGTAGAGGAGGGGAGTTGAAGAACCACCCAGAACGGAAGTGTGAACAGGATTTGAAAGGGGGTTAGTGCAACTCTTGGGGGTGCAGGTTAAGAGGAAGCACGAAGTCGCACAAACCTGATGGCGGCAGAGGCGGAAGGCAAGAGTGACTCCGCGCTGGAACGGATGCAGCCTAAGAGAACGTCGCCGAGAAGGGAGAAGGGAATTGGTGATGACACCAAGGCGGAGGGGAGATCAGTGCGCCACCGCCCCGCGTGAGTGGGCTGCGGCTTGGTGGGTGAATCGAATGAGAAAGGCTCGCGGCGATGATGCACGCGGTGGGTTTTGAAGATCCGTTCTTGTAGACGGAATAGCCGCGACCACCGCTCAGCGCGGTGGTTGTGCGGTGTAGTGGTTATGCGACGGTGCCAGGCGCGGCGACTCCCTCCCTTTTAAGGTTCTGCTTCCTTCATTTTGTATTTTATTTGAGATGTGTGTTTGGTTCAAGTTTGGGAATGAATTTCAGGTGGATGACTTGGTGGTGTCTTGGAGGGAAGAAGATGCAGCGGCCAAGGAGGAATGGCTGAGATGAGAGGAAGAAGGAGGCCGCGCCGTGACAGGGAGTCGCGGCCTCACTATTATCTTTTTTAATTTTTATATGCTTTATTAAAAGATATACCTCTCTTGTTGCTGCCGGGTTGTATTGCTGAAAATTTTTTGTATGTTTAAATTTTCTTGCTCAATCTCTTGTTGATGGTCTTTGGTTTTGATGTGATAATGGTAATGGTGTTTTTTGTGTTTATTAAGTAATTCTGGTGGTCTGTGTTTGGCTTAGAATATTGGATTTTAGTTTTATCAAGAATGGTGAGTTTTCTAGTTGAAAACCGATCCCCCCTTAGCCTCCTTTCTACTTCTGAATTTGACACCATCCTCGGATTAATCATTTTGCTAGATTTAGTCAAAATGTCTGTGATATGATTGCTGATTTTATGGGATTTTCCTCCCCCGCTCTTTCTGCATTTTTTCATTCTGCTTCATTTGTCTAACTTCCTCCTTCGGCGCATTATTATTGACGCTTCACACTCTTTTTTGTCTTTTTCTTTTGTTTTTATTATATTTTTTAGAGGCATGCATTCAGAAGACAAAAATGAACGGTGCAAGAAAACAAATCAAGAACAAACAAGCGAGTTTTTATTTTTTTAACTCAAGAATAAAACAAAAATAAAAACGGGCTAAAAAGAAATAGGCCTTTTTTTTCTTCAAATGGGCTTAATCTAACAATAAAAATATGAAATAGACTTAACACAAACAACAACAATAAAATGAAATGAGTTAAGAGCTCTTTTTTTTTTTTTAATGGAGATTGAACAAAATTTTGTGTTTTATTTTATTTATTATTTTTTTCTGATATAACAAAACAAGGTGTTCACATGGGGTACCAATAATGTAAGTTGGGGGTTCCTTGAAGACGGTGGAGTGAAGGGTTTCTTAAGTTAAGGGTAATTAATGAGCCTAAATGACTTGTCATCATACCTCAACCTTAGCCTAACATTACAAGCTTAAATAAAGTCCTTTTGATCTTTGGCTAGTTGTTACTTTTGTGGATGTATAAAGAGTGATTTTGCTTTGTTTTGGTGTTGTCTCTTTTTAACTATTGGCATTGGCATTATAAGAATTAGTTCTTTGTCACTTTTTTACACACATACACACTTGGTTTGATTTTCTCATAAAAAATTTTGCACAATTACATGGTCAATTGCTTAGATTGTGGATCTTGGTGACTTTTGAATTAACTCTTGGAATAATGATGAGGTGTTTGTGGACCAATAGCTTGAAAATGTTTTGACATGTAAATATCATCTTGCTTGTTTAGTTTTGTCTTTAAACTTGCTTGGGGACAAGCAAGTTCTTAGTTTGGGGTTGTTATAACTCCCTTAGGAGTTATGTTTTTCATTAGTTTTCTTAGAATTTTTAGTTTGTTGATAGTTAGTTTTAGTTTTTATGGTTGCCCTTTTTACATCATTCAGTTTGAATTCTTGCATGATTACATCACGTTTAACCTTGCATTCTAGTTATGTTTTCCATTGGTTTGTAGCATTTCAGAAGAAGAATTAGGGAAACATTTGAGCTAGGAGTGCAAAGGAGCGGATTAAAGTGAAGGAATGTTAGAAATCCATGCCGGAGCATAGATCCTGTTAAAGCCACGCTACAACATGGAATCCTACGCTACAGCATGGGTGGCGTTACAGAGAATAACCTTACGTGGTAGGTGATGTTATTAATTATAGTGAGGTAATGTTTCATCGTTTGTTCTAGACATTTCCTCCATGCATTGCAACTTCAAACATTGCAAATAATTTGTTTCAATTGACAGAACCCATTTGTATGGCAAGTATGGTGGTACATTGTTGATGGCAATTGCCCAGGATAGCAACTCAAATAGTTCAGATTCCATTTGCCATGGTAGAGAGAGACATGGAAGGATGGTATTTTTTCTCAGAAACCTTCATTAATAAGTGTGACACGGATAAGAGGGCAATCTTTTAATTTGTGGCAAAGGTCCATCAAAGTTGCTTTAGACATGTTTCTGAAAATCGAACCAACAAACATACTGGTTCAACTAGGTGACCGGAGCTGGCCTGTTGTATAGTTGGGTATGTCATAAAAACTGCCCTGTCAGAACACCATGCGAAAATAATGTGAATCGATCAAAAACTAGGAAAATGATGAGTTGAACCGGTCTTGGTGGTTGAGCAGTTCTTGATATTTTCCTTAAAAAAGAAAAAACTCTAGAAAAAAAATGGTCTCTTTGAGAAAAGCCAATGGCTGGAACTGAAGGTTCATCTGAAAAGTGATAGTTGTAGAACAAGTTCTGGAGCCTTGTGTTGTTGAATGGGTGGTGGAAGTAGCTAGAGGAAGCAATGATGGAGATGATGATGGCATTGGAGAGAGGGACACGAGATGATGATGACAATGAAATGTGAGATTGTGAGCCATATCGTCATGGAGAGAATGTCAATGTTGTTTTACTATTTTGCAGGAGATAAGGTGACTATTGATAAAAAAAGGGAATGAGACAAAATGCTAGGGTTTTGTCACTTGGGTAGGTTTATTAGGCTGAATAGTTTTGGCCCCAATTAAATTTAAAATCATATTTTACTTAAGATACTAGTGTTAGGTTCAAGCAAGTGTAATATATAAGCTTTAAAATGATATAATCTATACAATCATACAATTTCAAGTGTTGCTCAACAATGGCTCTCCACCCCCAAGAAAATTAGTTTTTTCTAACTTATTCTTTTGTTTGTCATAGTTACGTGAAGTTTGTTTTGTGTTTTTTAATACAAGTTTTCATTATAGACTTAAACAATGACATCTATATTTGTGATACATCTTTATATATCTATATAAATACAGGTTTTATTATATCCTTGTTATATTCAGATTAACCGAACTAACATTATCTCCAAACCCTACCTTGACTGGTTCCATGGGATATTGTTTTCATAACCTTGGCTTTAGATGAATAAGGTAGTGGATCATCTCAGCTGGCCTACTATGCATATTATATTACCATTTTGACTCAAATTTCAACAAGAATAAAGAGGCAAAAAAAAACCCTCATAAATGCAGCATTCACAAAGATTCACTAAGAGGGTACACTACTTAGATGTTAAGGATTAAGAATATGGGCATGCTTGAGTGGATTGATAGGATTCCAAATGAAAAATGGGCACAACATGTTGACCAGGGCCATTGCTACAATTATATGATGACGAATTTGTCTGAGTTCATCAAAGTAGTCATGAAGGGCACTGAAATATTCCTATTTCTACAATTGAAGGCCACCAAATATCATCTTGCTAAGTTGTTTAGGAAGGGAATAAAGCATAGGCCCAACTTGGAGTTAGAGAACAATAGTCCCAGCATGTACAACATGAGATTAATGCAACAGGCCATTAGTGCGCACCATGAATATTACCATGATGGACCAATTAGGAATATGTCATTTGCAGAATGGGAGAATGACAGAATACATGCTATAGATAGCAAACCTATAGGTGAATTGAACAGAGAGACATGTGGTACAAAATGGAGTTCCCAGCTCTTAATAACGGAAAGTCTTGGCCTGGTACTATGGACCTCAATTACAGCCAAATCCAACTCTTAAACAAGCTTCTGAAAGGCATTAGTTTCCCCAGAATTAGAAATGAAATTAATAAGGTTGAGTCAAGTGGCATGAAGCGTTGTGGGTTATGTAGACAAGAAGGTCACACTAGACAAGCATGTCCAACATTACATGCGGCATCCTCCTCCAGAACTGGTTTTTGAATTATGTTGCACTTTTGCATGATGATGTTATGTCCTTATGTTATCTTTGTTTTGTTTACGTAATTCCTGGACTTATGTTGTCTTGTTATTATGTTATCTTTGTTTCATTTAAGAAATTCTAGCACAATGTTATATTTTACAAATTTTTGTTAAGTAATTCTAATTCCATATTCAGTTTGTGTTAGTATTTAGAAGATAATAAAATACAATGTAAGCTCCTGAAGAGCAAGTATATTGCACACAGGTCTGTTGACCTTACCCTAACCCTAACCTTGACACTATCGCTATATCATCATCCTCATCATCATCATCCTTATCATAGTTGTGTTTGCTCCCTAACACTGACTGAGTATGGCACTTGGTTAATGGAGTGTCACATATCAAATTAAATGATGAAATGTCATAGTTTGATATGTTTAGGTCCAACGCGGACAACATATGCCAGGATGTGGGGAGAGGAGGCCTCCGCTAAATCCTACATTGACTGAGTCACTTATGTCTCATCGAGCTATATTGCTTGAGGTGTGGGAAACTCACCCAATATGCTCATCAAATCGGCAATGGGCATGAACATGGACAAGAAAAGAAAATCATCACCAAGCAACGACAAATCAAATGTATGCTGCTAGCTAGAGGAAGGCATGTGCGGATCAATGTGCTCCTGGCTGACGAAGGCATGCCTAGATCAATAGTGTTCTCCTAACTAGAGCTAGGCACCAATTAGGAGTCAAGTCCTTGACTCACCTTTGCCACGGAGGGATGGCTACCATATCCGCTCCCTCACCACCATCGTTGTAACTAGCATGGTACCTCTCATCCCTCGGGCTGGCACAATACCAACACATATTCATTGCTACCATAGCATCAATCTAGGGCTTCTACAAGCTATGCCATGATTGGCATTGCGAGCACATATCTGGAGGATATCCAAATAGGGGTCTCATAAGACCCTTCAATAAATAAGAATGTTCGTGTAAAGCCCAAATACCCTAGAAATACTTTTCTAATGGATGGGTGTTTGCAAAATGCATATACTGGATGCATCTATTGCAGCAATCATCCTAGTACTAGTGGTACTCTACATGCTCAATGGGCCACCACTTACTCTCAATCTTGTGTGCGTCTTTTCCTTATAGCCTGTCAAGTTGACTAGTGTTGCAAGAATTTGCGTTGTCCCCCAAACTTTCAGAGGATAGGATCTGGATGGTGCCACTCCACAAGGTTAAAGCAAACCATGGAACAAATAGAATGACAGACATTGACAAAGGCATACACCTAGTCAAGCGTGACAAAAGCCACACTAACATCAACATGCGGAGTCCATATAAACTGCATTGATTATATATGTGTGTACATATATATAAAACAACCTTGCTATTTCAACACCCAACTTTCTCAAACACTCAAATACCCTACTCACAAACAACATAGGTCCCACCACTTTTCTTCCAACTTATCTTCTTCATCACTCTCTCACACCATATGAGACTCACATAGATGTCTACACCCATATGGGTGTCAAATAGAATTATTCTATATAAAATAAACAATGCACTAACCTTGTGAATTTCATGTTACAATATTAAAATATTAAATTCATTAACCCATCAACAGTGATGGCATCTAGCAGTGCCTTGTGGCACTAATCACATCTGATCTAGGTCGGGTAATGATATTTTGACACCAAAGTGGGTGTCTATTCAACACCCACTTATAACCATTGAATGTGATCAGACACCCATTTATAACCATTGGATGTGATTGTAGTCCTAACTTATTCTTAATATCCATCACATCCAATGTTTAAAGTGGGTGTTAATAGACACCTACTTTTTGAATGTCAAAATATCATTACCCATCTAGGTTGAATCTCTGGTAATACCACCCAACTAAAAAAATAAAACTTTACAAATTAAAAAATTATAAACAAACAAATGTATAAGGAAATTTGATAGCGTTTAAAGTATTCTACCTACCAGTAAGTGAAAACATGCAACAAATGTTCAGGGCGGAATACAGGGGCCCTATAATAAGCCCATGATGACAAAAGCGCACCACATCCTCCAATGTCAGTCATTTGATAGTATCGTCAGCATTGTAGAGCCCTAAATCAAAGTTCCACAATAACCAAAGTCCTCCAACAATGGCAGCCACTTGAGGTGAACTCAGCACTCGACTTGTCTAGCATAAGAACCAATCATCTGAATAATGTATGCCGTGTATGGCCCTACACCACTAACTCGGATGAGTCATCACACAACTTTGCAAATGTACTCTCAAAGTAGGAGAGGCTCACAAAAGATCCTAATCTCTGCTCAACATATGGCACCTTGCGTAAGCCGCTGCAATAAGTCCATATATTGCATCCCTTGTGTCTTTGGAAACACGGATGCACCCCATCACTAGTAGTCCATCAACACGAAGCACAAGTTGAAAGGCCAGGTCATAGAGGTGATCGTACCTCAGGTGGAATGTATGTGTCTGGCCACCATATGTCTATAAGAGCACTAAACAGAGTGCAATCATAGTGCCAGAACCCAATTTGTGCTATCTCCCGAAATCCTGCTGATGTAAATAATACTCCATCCTCAAATAAGTAGTCGGATGCCTACCTACTTAGTTCACAGGACTTGATTGGGCAGTATGAGTAAAATGAAAATCGTCAACATCAAACTAACAATTATTAAAATAATAATGAAAGTAAATAAACTACCCAAACTAAATAATCTAAATAGTGTAAAAAAGTACCAAAATAAACTATCAATTAATAATAAACAACAATAATGAAACAAACTATCAATTATTAAGCAAAAAATTTTAAATACTAAGATAATAATTATTAGCTACTAAAAAATATTAATTAATAATTGCAATTAACAATTATTAATTGAATAATTACTTAAATACTAACAAAAACAAGTAGCTATTAAAAATAGTAATCCCCAAACAATAAGTGCATAAATTGATAAATTAATTAACTACCCAAAAAAAAACATTATTATTAACTAATTAAAATTAAAATGTTAGAATAGAATAAATTTAAATACCTTAACATCCAATCGTGTAGAAATGTGTATGTCAACACCAAGCCGGTAAAGATCTTTTTGTGCCATTATAACTCTAGGACTTAGAACTTATCTTAAGAGAAAGTAAAAGAAGTAGAAAAGTGAAGTAAAATGGATGTGGGAACCACATTCCATGAAATCAAATATATATGTGTTTTTAAAAGATATGATCTTTTGATGCCTAGAATGGTCCTTCTACAATGTTAACTTGTCAAAAAATGAATTTTTTCCCTAAGATATGATCTTTTGGGACTTGAATAGAGGTTCTACACTACAAATTTGGCATAAAATATAAAATATAATCACTTTTGTTAATAAAAATAGTGGTAAGTTAACCTTTTGAGAGCTATGGGCAAATTTATTTTCTTTTAAAAACTATTTTGTCAATGACATAATATTTTGAGGGTCAAACTTGACACTTCTCACATTTTAAATTCCACATCATGTCCATAAAATCAACTAGTGTATATAATTAAATAAATGTAAAAAGTTTTCCTCTTTTCATATGAAATATTAATTAAAAAATTTAATTTTGATATACAATATCAAAAACATTTTATTTCCATAGCTTTTTTAACTAATAAATATAAAAACTAATTATATATACTTATTTGATTCTACTTTATTGAAATTAATAAATGAAATAAAACTTCTCATAGAATTAGAAGTAGCAGAATAGAGATAAAGTATACAATGGAAAATAAGTTAATTATGCTTTTGAAAATAACCTTAAAATTTTTCTAAAATGACAAAGGATATCCTAACATTCCATTTAATATTAAAACTATATAAATTTAAGATTAGGGATGACAATGGAACCTATGGGGGATATGCCCTTCGCCCCGTTCTCATCCCCATCCCCATCACTGGTCCCCTTCCCACTCTCCATGGGGATTTGAATGCCCATGAGTATCCATGGGTTTATTCAAAAGAATTCAAAAAATATAAAAAATAGGAAAAAAAAATACTCATAGACATGAATAAAACATTCATAAAATATAGGGATGACAATTGCTACCTCTCTATAGGACACTTGCGCTACCCACCCCGCATTGGGCCGCATTTAAAACTCACCCCACACCCAGGTAAGCACAAAGCGAGTTTGTATGCGGGTTAGGCAGGTGCTTATCTAGGGAAACTAGCCCTATGCACCTCGCACCCTATATAAATATTTTTAAAAATATGATTTTGATATGATTTTGATATATATATATATATATATATATATATATATATATATATACACCCTAACCCTAATAGTAATACTCTATCACTATTATCCAATTAGACTTCATTTTCATTCATGATTTCATCCTAAGACCACACACTATAGTCACCTTCTTCCATTCCAATGTTTCCTCAAGTTTTCAACCTTATGTTAATATTATTTCTTGCTACTAAGGATTTTCTTGATATGATTGTGTTTGATTTATTTGATTTCTTGTTTGTTATTTTCTTGAATCTAGTCATTTTATAATAATTTTCAAGGTTCTCTTATACCCTTACAAAATTCAAGAGTACTGGTATCTTATAGTTATATATAGCTAAAATTATGCCATGTCCATTAACCCAATTTTTTAAAATATAAAAAAAAATCAATCACAACCATTGTAAACAAGAAGAGTACCAAAAGAAAAACCTAATTTTAAAGGCCTTTAAAAAAATAGTGGGGCAAGGTGGGTACCTGCGGGTTGGTATGGGTTTAATTTTTTAAAACCTTCAAATAGGGGCGGGATAGATTGAGACTAGTGTTAATAAGGTGCAAGATGGGGTTGGGTAGTGAGCAAAAACTCCCAACCCACTCCATTGCTATCCTTACATAAATATCTGTAATTTATTAATCATTATGACATTATCCAACACGATTAAAATTAAAAATAAAATGCATTATGCAAATCTATTTAAAAAAATTAGGAATGAGAGTTAGAGTATTTAGGGGTATGAATATATATATACATATACATATTGAAAACATTTACATAAATTCATACTTATGGGGATTTACGAGTCTCCATGGGTGGGGACCTTAACAACCCCCCAGCATGTGCGTTTATTAACGAGGACCCTATCATCACCTTATGAGGACCAAACTTGTCCTCGTACTTGTCCCGTCACATGTAATCCCCATGAGTATCCGTCTTTGTGGGCATTTTTGCCATCTCTATTTAAGATACCCTACATAACAACAACAACAACAACAACAACAACAATAATAATAATAACAAGTTTTATTAACTTTAATCTTTTATTAATTATATATTTAATTAAAAATAAAAAGAACATAAATTATTTATAATTTTTATATATATATATATATATATATATATATATATATATATATGTTTGAGAAAAATAACCTTTGTTTACTTCTTGAGAATTCAATTCAATTTCCATTCCTCCATTATAATTTTATAAGAAAAGTGCTTCTATACTTGTCATATCCAAGCAACTTAACAACTTAGAGAGTGTTTAGATTGGCATTTTCTACAAAAAAAAAAAACACTTATTTTGTTTTTAAAAATACTTTTATATATTTTTTGGGTGTTTAGATCATTATCTTTATAAAAAAAGCATTTGTAACTAAAAAAATAGTTTTACCATTTACTTTTTAAGTTAGTGATACTCAGCTTCTAAAAGAGAAGCATAAGTGATTTTTTGCTATTATTTATAATTATAGCCTTATTTCTTGTGAAACTCTTACATGAATTTTCTTCTCACTCTCTCTATGCTTACAACTCCCACACCAAACCACATTGCTTTGTGCCCCGTTTGTCAATTGAGGACTAATGTGGCTTTGACAAGTGTACCAAGTCATAGAAGTAATAAAGTGATGAGAAAGTATGCCACTTCTGTAACTTAGAAACTATTTAGACATACTAAAAGAATAGAATAATTTTAAAAAATAAAAATAATAAAATAAAAATGCAAAAGACATGTGGAGAATCACAAAGGAAAGAGCATCAAGGGTTTCACATAGTTGTTTCAATGATGATTGAACCCCTAATCTAATGAATATCTAACTCATTAATTAATGGAGAGAGACTCCTAATATAATTAGTACCACATTCTTTGGTATATCAATCCTCCCTCAATTTTGGAACTCAATTAATTCCTCAACTTAATCCCTAAAACAAAAGGCATTATTAATTTGTGAAACCCCTAAAAAAAGCCCTACAAAATTTGTAATCTTTATTCCTAGATAATCTGGCATTATTGTTCTCTATTTATGTACTTATGTTCATCTACATCTACATAACTCTATAACCAATCAATTGGTTATGAATCCATAAATAGCATAAAGTACAAATAATAGAAACTCAATTGAATAAGAAAAAACTCATAAAGATTGAAAATCTCAAACAAATATATTCACAACATAAGTTATATCATTACCTAACAAGGTATTTAGCCAACTAACATATTTAATAAATACAAATCCATATACAAAATGAATATGTTAAACATAAATCAAAGGGAGAAAAAGAAGAATAATGAATCCCAATCATTTGCCTCTTTCTCCTTGGTGCTTGCCAAAATTGTAGCTCCTCCTTGATATGTTTCAAGAGAATTAGATGAGAGAAGAATGTAGCATGGCCAAGATAGGCCAATAGGCCAACCAAAAACCCTACTTCATGCTTAGATATTGTATTTATAATTCTCATTATGCTTTAGGGTTTGGTGTAGCCTTAACACATAATAGGCCCAAAACGTTTAATTTCGTATCCCTTAGGCCTAAGATTGGGCCAATTCACATTTTGGCACTTGACAACATCTAGACAATCCACTTCTAGCCTGTGTATCTCTCAATATATGTATAGTTTGAATTCTCCCAAAGGTAGAAATGGAAGTTTTAGATTAAGTAGTGATCAAGTATCCAGGAGATGACCTGATTTGCACCATTGTACTCCATTTTATTTGCTTATCAACACTGATCAAGGACATTATTTAAATTACCGAGTAATTTTCTTTTAGATCACATGATGAAGCTTTTAATTATTATCATTCAATTTGAAGAGTTCTATGAAGAGAACTTTTGGAGTTGGCAAGGTAAACTAGAGAATTTTTCAAGATATGACTAACTTTAAGCTTAAGACTCTATTGCAAATTATATGGGCTTGTTTTACTCTACCCAATTATACTAGAAGAATTTACTCAAATGACGTGAGTATCTTTCAATAGTTTGAGAATATTTCTGAGTTAGAAAACATTCAAAGCGATAATGAGGATGATGATGAGCATGACACTCAAGTCAAATGGGAGGAATCAACACAAGAAGATGTAAGAGTAATCAAGGAATTGAGTAATAGTATAAGGGATTAGTTGCTACAAATGTGTCATTAGTATTTTTAATATTGTTGAACTCTTTTTGGCCCTTTTACGTATCTTGGCTAAAACAAGTGCTTTTATTCTTTTTTATCCAAAAAGTCTTGTAAGTACTTTGAATAATTAAAAACACTTCTCAATTGTCTACCCAAATATAAAATAAATTTTTTCTATGAAAAAAAATCTCTACTAAAAAAGACAATCCAACCACACCCTTACTATATAAAAGTACTTTTACAACTACTTCCAAACATAAAATAAGTTTCCATATCTGTTTCTAATTCTGCTTGTAAATAAGTACTTTTCTCAAAGTTTAACCAAATGAGCTAGTGAAAGCAGATCGGTAATCGTTCACGTTCCCATGATCTGAAGAAGCGGGAAGCATAAATGAGCAACTTAACCAAAACAACACCATTTTTTAATCAAAATTATTCAAATTCATTGTCTAGTGATTATTACCCATACATACGCCTATAAACTCACCTTTCCAGCTTCTTCAGCTTCAACCTCAACGTTACATGTTATTCATTAATTTGTTTATCTTCTTATCTGCAAAGCTTCATTTTTCTTCACCGTCAAAGTTTAGCCAGTACACAAACCATTTTTCCTTCATCTTCTACCCTAAAATCTTCATCTTTATTACAATGGAAGAAGAACCCCTAACATGGCCCTCATGTTCTTTGAATCAACACAGTAAGAATGCTTCAAATAGAACTTCTACATGTGACCGATAGCTAAAGAACAAAGCATGGAGCTTGAGGCCTTCAAAAGCATCCCTTCCATCTCTAAAGTGTTCTATTTTCAGGAATGGAGAGAGTTCCTAAACATCTCAGAATATACTTATGATTATATTGTCACTGCATTTTACTATGGACTGAAACCCATCTATTCAACTTTAAATTATTGGTGTTAGATGCTAGGCATGTCAAATCTTTTAAAACGGCTGGCCTTAGAGTGAAGCCTTTTTATTCCAATGATCAAACAATTACTTCAAAAAAGGAAATCAACACTTTGAATGCAGGTTTCCAAAGTACTTAATGGTAAGTCTTTGGCTGAGGTAACACTTAAGAACAAAGCACACAAAAACCAAGGATAAGAGGAGATGTAACATGGAAATGCAATCAATAAAGTTCTATTTGCACTTGAGAAAGCATTATAATAGGAATTGCCAATTACAAGTGATAACACATGTAGAAGGTATCCTCAAGTTTGGGTAACTATAACTGAGGCTATGGCTAAAAGTACAAGAAAGATAAAGAGCAAAAGGCTAAAAGATAAGCAAAATATGTGCATAACCATTTCTCTGTGATCATTTGCCAATGTAGGCTTGGAGTATTTATAGAGCTTTTCCCAAGTGTTTCTCTTGTAATTGACTTCGACTTTGAACTATGATCCCTACCTAAGTTGATCACGCGGCATCTCATCAGAACAATTTTCATACTATTAATGATATATCTCAAACGGGTAATATCAAACATGTATTGCACAAGTGATATAACATATAAATTGTGGAGTAATGGCTCATACACCTTATGATTATTAATTTCATTTAAATATAAATTAACAAAATATATGCACATATGTTTTAATGTCTTAATAATTAATTTTTTATATTATGATAAGATAAATACTTGCATGACAAAAGAAACCAGCTATAGAATGATTTTGGTACCTCAAATGGGTAATACTAAATTTATACATTGTATGGATGATAACAAACATACACATAACATGAATAATTATTTACCTACCAAATAACTACTATAAATTTATGTCAAATTAAAACTAATAATAATATTTATTTTTTATCATATAAAATAAAAATTAACTTTTATATGGAAATATGAATATTCAATAGTATATTTATTATATCTTACAATATCTCTATTATATTAAATACTTTAAGTTTTGATTGAAAAATTATTTACTTTAATAAATGGGAGAACCACCATTTTAGCCCCTTAAAAGATCATATATATCACTAACAAAATAGTCTTTAAAAGAAACTATATTCACCCATGACTCTTTAAAGATTCATCATATTTGACAAATTTACATGAATGTCAACTGGTTGTTTCTTTAACAAAATCAAAACATTTCTTTCATGTGCTATTTTGTCAAAATTATGAAACATGGTGGATCTTTTAAGGACTATAAGCATAGTTTCTTATGAGATCTATTTTGTCAATCATATAATCTTTCAAGAGCCAAAATGGTAGTTTTTAAGAACCAAAAATACTATGGATTTAATGGCTGAAAGACATAAGGATGTGGGACTTTATAGGGTCTTTTGTACTCTAAGTACATATTGAAATCTTAATGTAGTATAATGATGCTCTCATAACATATAACTTAACTAGGATAATATCAAATACATTTGTAAATATATATTTGAACACTTATATTGATTGGATAACAGTATAAATATTTTTACAATATCAATAACTCATAAAAGTATTATGAATTTAATGTCATATACATAACCATATTGATCTGATAACTCAAAATACATTAAGTAAATACATATTAGTCTAATCAATATATTTGCTACATTCGTATATTTATTTATAATAAATATTTTATAAATTATGCTTACATAAAGTAATAATTGTGTTAATTTTATTAACAAAACTTTGATAATTTATGTTACACTCGCATATTTTCTATTTTTTAGATCACATTGATACTATGTTAGATGATTGTAATCGATGATTGAAAAAATAATAATTAAAAATGTTACTTCTGCATACCAGTTATTTTGAGCATTGCTAATTTTTTTAATTATATCTACCGTTGATATTTAATAATACATTCTTGAAATTTCATTATTTTGTAATTATTAAATTTTATTAAATTATTAATCATTTTACTAGTTTGAAATTAGTAAATTAAACGAATATTTGATCATCCTTTTTAATAAAGTATGAGTTTGCATAAACCTATAATGATGTTACATTTTAACTTTTAAGAATTTATACGATGTCAAAAAGTTTCAAAAACTAATATAAAACTATATTTTAATATTTTTAACTCGTAGAGATCAATTTAATTTTAAAAATCTTTTACAAATTACATTAATATAACACAATTTTTTCAATAATTAAAATGAATGTTTATTCATTATATTATACTATAGTTATTACACGGGTCAAACAAAAAAACTTTGTTGTTTGGGCACCGATGGAACTGGTTATTACTTATTAGAAGAAGGAGGTCACATAATTAATTAAACTATTATGTTGATTCTAATCGGCAGGTGACTTGAAAACGTAAGGGGCATCATTGATGTCCCATTGAGCCAAAATGAGTGACAGGTGCCACCGCTTGAATCGTTTCATCATCTAATTCCATCCCTTTCCCAAAAGATGACAACCAATTGACAAGAAATATCAACCATCACCCTCGGATAATGGGATTAGACATTGAGCTAGGTGTTAGAGTTTGCGATAAATCTTACACTAATGTTGGCAATGAATTTAGGCCATGTTCGATGCATTATATATGATAAAATCTAATAATATAGTATAAATAATTTATCATATAAGTTTTTATATTATTTATTATTTGATGCGCCACATGATCAGTGGTAGAATAGCGAGCGGGTGGGAGGCGACCAAGGGAGGTGGGTGACCGCCGATCGGGGATGAAGGGCAGCATTGGAGGTGCGGACGACAATAGGCGGGTGGGGGCAATGACTAGTGGGTGGAGGAGGCGACTGACAATGGGTAGTGGGGTAGGCAACGATCGGCAGCAAACGACTACCCGAGTGGGAAGGGGTGATGCATTGACGTAGAAGAGTCCATTGGTATTAATTTGAGATTTTCTTAAAAATAATACTACCAGGTGTTACCAACATCTTGGACCAATAACTTATCTCATACTTATAGGGTAAAGATTGTTTGATCACATAACATTATACTATCATGACACCAACATGCCTTAAGGCCCTTGGCACGTGGATAAATGGCTAATAGTATAAGACTTAGGATAAGGCTAATAAACTTTTAATACTATATATGTTTTGGTGTAACATTATAAGATATTATATTTATAATATTATCATTTATTTACAAATAATTCTAATATTTTAATTAAATATTAAATAAAATAAATTTTTTTATTAATGATTTAAATATAATTTTTAAATATAATATTTATGTAAGTATTTATTAATTAAAATTTAATTTATTTTCAATATTATTATTTATTTCACTATTTTATAATTATTTATTATTTCAATAAATTATATAAATATTAAATAACTCTTTTATATATGTTTGATATTTTCTATTTAATTTTTAATTATAATTATTTAAATTATAATTTTAAAATAAATATTAACTCAAAATATTATTATTATTGATCCTTACTTTTATATTTAACATATTATTTATTATTTATTTTAAATATTTATTTCTATTTAATATTTAATATTTATTAATTATAATTACTTTTTTATTTTTATTGTATATAACTTGATTGATATCATATATTATTTGTTAACAATATTTATTTATTATGAAATAACTTTATTTTGTAAATTTTTACTTATTATTATTTATTTAAGAATTATTTTATTTTAATAAAATACTAAAAATAAAAACGATCTTATACGTAAAAGCTAAAGATTAATACTTCCTTATGTTGTATTAAGTTATACAACATTTTAATGTATAAAGATATTATAATGTATAAGCTTATAATAACAAACAACGTATAAGAGCATAATATATAATATAACCTTATACTATCATACTTAATATAGCATATCAAACATACCATCATAATATATATTCAAATTAAATTCATGATTTAGTACATATTCCCTCTACATTAGTTTCCTTGATGCTAACGTCCAAAAGATCAACATCTCTCAAGTCCCACATTTTAACCAGGAAGCACCCCACGTTCCTGAGTACTCATAAGCTACACATTTAGAAAGGTCTATTCGACAAGACCCCCAATCGAACCCTTTTAATGAAGGCCCATTAACATTAAAGGCAACATTAGCATATGCATATGTCATTGATCTGCAATCTGCTCATATTACTAGACATAATTGGAAATTAATTAAATAAAAACTAAATAACTCAAGTAGTCCTTAAAAAAATTTCGCAAGACTATTTAGTCCTTCAAAAATTGAAATTAAATTTAGGTCCTTCAAGATTTTAATAATATGACACATTAGTCTCTCTTATGTATGTGATTCTTTAAACACTAATAGAATTGTAAATTGATTTACTAAGATAATATTAAGTGATACATATGTCATTTCAAGTGGAATAAAGTTTAAATGACTCATTTTAGTGGTTAAAATTCACAAAATGAGTAATTTAAATCTCGTTATAAGTCATAAAGGTAACTCATTTGTGCAATTTTAGATACTAAAATGAGTGTAATATACTTCAAATAGCTTCATTTAGCTTGCTTCAATGTTTTAATAACACGTCATTATTGTCCTATACCACATGTATAAGTCCACTAACAAAGAACTAATGAGGGACTAAGATATCTATCATTTTCAATCTTAAAGACTATTTAGATTAATTTCTTTTATTGAAGGATGAAATAGTCCAATGCAAAAATCTTGAAGGCACCAAATAGGTGTTAACTCTTAATAAAATGACAGAAAACCTCACAGGTCTTCATTGCAACAAAGCTTAATCTAATTAGTTATCCAAGGGTTGGTCTCATTGTAGTTTGAAGGAAAAATAAATTTAATTCCCAATCAAATTTAATGCATTAGGGGTGTTTATTTCATAGATTGAAACTAAGTTCCCTGAAATCTCATTATTGGAAACGTAATGTCCGGAATATTATTCCTAAAAAATTTAAAAAATTTGTTTGTTTAGAATTAAACAATTCTTGGATTATTTGTTAAGATTTCTAGGAATATATTTTAAATTTGTTTGTTTTATAATACATAAATATCTCTTTCCTAGAAATAATTAATATCCAAGGAATAATTTTATAAAACTTGTAACAAAATGAAAACAAATAATTCCAAAGGAATTATTCCTTGGAATATATTAGTATACCTTGAAACAAATGCCCACTTAGTTTAATTTGATTTTTGAAAATTTTCAGTAAATTTAAAGCAAATCAATCCAATTGAGATAGGTTGATTTGGTTCACATCATTAGGTTAAAATTAGAATTAAAAATCATAGCTTTCTTTTGAAAAAAAAATTAGGTTCAACACACACACACACACTCTCCATATATGTGTGTGTGTGTGTGGGGAAGAGGATCAAATAAGAGGGGTGATTCATTATAAAAGTGACATGAGTTTATGTAAATGAAAAATATTAAAATATAAAATTATGTGATTTTTTTAAGTAATCATATTATCATCAAATAACTTTTAATCTTTATCATCTATATATGGTTACATAGTCAACATCATCCATGTATTGAATACTCACAAAAATTAAGAACTAATTCAAATGTTAAGAAATTTCTAGCTATATATTAAAGATAAAATCATTCTCCCTCCAACTTTTTTTTCTTTCCAAAGTCTAGAGTGAAATGTCTACCAAAAGTCCAGAGAGAAATCATTTTGGAGATCTAGTTCTTAAGGATTTATAGTTATGCAATAGTGTTTTAATATTTAAACTTGTACTATACTCGAATACATTGTGTCTTTTGAAATGGGCAATGTTCAATTTTTTGAGGATTTATTATTATGTGATGAAGATATAATAAATAAGCTTGCATTAATAATATATTTCCATAATTTATTATGGATGCATTTTGATAATATCATCTATTTAATTAATTTTTATTGAAAGCTTATTATATATATAATCTTATATATTGATACACAATCTTAGAGAAAATATTGGCTTGATTTTGGAGAGACCTATTTTTATTCATAACTATGCATGTTACAACTTATAAAGTAACCAATTAGAGAGATCGAATTAAATACTTTTATATATGATGGTGATTCAAATAACACTAATGATACCAATTGTGTGTTGTGTACAAGGAAGTATTTATAAATATATGTTGAATAATATACGATAAGTTGATCAATGATTCATATATAATTTAAGGATAATTTGTTTTACTACTTACTTTTTTACCACACATATATAATTTAAAACTATACATTTGCTAAATTTAACTTTTCGTGCAACTGTGCAGTTCATAGTCAAGTGTAATTTAAATTTCAGAATTTCAAATGATTGCCAAGTTGCTATGCGGTGATTGATATAGAAGATCTCAACCTCAAGTGTAATTTAAATTATATATATACTCTTTACCATTATTGAATGGCATTGGACCGAGCTAGGTTGAGTTAACGACGAGGGAGATACAATAACACAAAACGGATCTTGTAGTAATCATTTGGGAGGAAGAGTTTTAGCAGTGAAAGGCTTCTATGCTGATTATTTTTGGGCAACCATGAGGTCAGGTTGAACTGTATTTGTGAAGAAGTGAGACAAGTGTCAGATGTTTCGAAACTTCCGCAGAATCATATTGCATTGCTAAAGTGGGTTAGCCCTTTATAAATGGGGAATTGACACACTCGTCATTTTACTTTGGACGATGGCTATGCAAAGAGGAATGATACCCAGTCGTAACTAAACTTATATCAAATACATTTATCTTGCTAGATGATAAAATTAAAGTATAGAGATTGTATGACTATGGAGGGACAAAGTGAGAAGAGATAAGAAAAGAGAAAGCAAAGTCCCTTATCTCTCTTTGATTGTTTCTTTCTCACCCACTATTCCTTCAAAAGCCTCTATTTCTCTTTCTTTGTTGTTCTAGTTTTTTCATCGTTTACCTAAGAAGAAGAAGAATCAAAATCTGGAGTTACAAAACTAATCCTTACGCGTGTACTTAGCTCATTTCATTTGATTTTTTATGTATTTATAATTTATGTCCCAAGACATAGATGATTATTATTTTTTTTTAATTTTTTCAGGAAATGAATCGAGAATAACTTTGCTAGAAGCTGAAATTTGCTATTATGGTTGGAAACTAGAGTTAAAAAATTATATGTGTGTTACAAAAGTTATAAACTATTACATAAAAAATTGTAAACCAATACGCAAAAGTTGTAAATTAATTGAGAACACATATGAAACATGTTCTGGATTAAATGTGAAGTCATATGCAAAAATGTTGTAAACTAATATGTAAAAGATTGTAAACCATGGGAAAACTGTAAATCAGGATAAAAAGTTGTAAATCGATTTAATCGTGTATCTACAAAAATCATTCATGACATCAAAACAGTGACATGCCCCTTTGTTCCACTAGCACGTTATCTATCATGTGCCTTCTTCATTCATCACACTATTTATTGTATGATATTTTTCTTTAAAAATATTTAGTAATTACTCTTAGTTATTTTAAAATAACTCATGCCGTATCTTATTTTGTTCTTATTTAAAAATTATATTTAAATTTTGTTATATATATATATTTAAATTTTTATTTTATACACAATTCTTATATTATATCAGATTTATTTTTATTATTTTATATTTTATATTTTATATTTTATTTTTACTATAATTAATAAAATTAAAAATAAGTGTAATTTTATTAAAAAAAAGTGGTGGAAGAACTTCAAAGATTAGCAACTAAATTATGGACAACTTTTGTTTAAAATTAATTGTAAATCGATTTACAATATTTTGTGTAATTTATAACTTTTTACGTATAGGTTTACAACTTTTTATACACTAGTTTATAACTTTTTTGGATATGGTTTTATATTTAATCTTACCGTTTAGTAATGCTCAATTGGTCTGAAAATTATAATCAATGCTAACTTTAATCCCTTACATTTTATGCATAAGTCATTTGAGCCCCTCACTTTTTAAATTAATCAATTTGGTCTCTCACATTTACAAACGTGAATTAATTTAGTCCCTCTGTAACATTTGTTAAATCTTTGTTAGTTAGAACGAAGTGCTTAGAGGGATAGAGCTCGTCCTAAGAGAGATATAGTTACCGAGAGAAAATAGAGCCAATAAAATAGAGCTTGGCCAATAGAAAATAGAGCTTGGCAAGAGAAGGATATCAAAAGAGTCTTATTTCCTATTAGTAGGTTCTATTTACTTTCTGATCAAGTCTTATTTTTTATTAGAGAAAGTCTTAATTCCATCGAACAAGCTCTTATTTCATATTGGCCAAGCTTTATCTTCTTAGGTTTGCTTACCCTACCAGGCATTTTGCTTAACTAACGATGATTTAACAAAGAGATTAAATTGATTCACTGAAATGTGAGGACAAAATTTATTCATTTTAAAAGTGAGGGACTAAAATGACTCATGCATAAAATGTCTTAACTAAAGTGAGTATTAACTCAAAGTTATAAACTTGTACACAAAAAAAATTGTAAATCAAGGACACAAAAATTTGTAAACCAATTGAAGGACACATACTAAACAGTGTGTAAATCATATGCAGAAGTTGTAAACCAATATATAAAAAGTTGTAAACCAGTGTAAAAAGTTATAAACCAATACACAAAAAGTTATAAATCAATTGAAGACATGTATAAAGGGTTTAGGATTAAATATAAAACCATATACAGAAAAGTTGTAAATTAGTATAAAAAAGTTGTAAACCTATACGAAAAGTTATAAACCAGTACATAAAAAGTTATAAACCGATTTACAATTAATTCCAAACAAAAGTTGCCCACAATTTCCAGCTAATCTTTGAAGTTCTTTTCTCCACCATGTTCTTTTAATAAAATTACACTTATTTTTAATTTTATTAATTATAGTAAAAATAACATAAAAACCATAAAACAATAAAAATAAATCTAATATTAATATAAGAATTGTGTATAAAATAAAAATTTAAATATAATTTCAAATAATAACAAAATAAAATACAGCATGAGTTTTTTTAAATAACTAAGAGTAATTACTAAATATTTTTGTAAAGAAAAATATGATACAATAAAAAGTGTGATGAAATGAGAAAGCACATGATGGATAACGTGCAAGTAGAACAAAGGGACATGTTACTATTTTAATGTCATGAATGATTTTTATAGGTATATCATAAACCAGTTATAACTTTTTATGTATTTGGTTTACAACTTTTTTCCTAATAGTTTACAACATTTTGCATATTGGTTTACAATTTTTCTGCATATGACTTCACATTTAATCTTGAATATATTTAGTATGTGTCCTCAATTGATTTACAACTTTCTACATACTGATTTATAACTTTTTTTCTATTGGTTTACAACTTTTAGTAGTGGTTTACAATTTTTCATAACACGCATTTACAATTTTTTAATTTCAGTTCCAACAATAACAAATCTCATCTTCTAGGAAAGCCATTTTCAATTCATTTTGTTACTTAAAAATAATAATAATAATAATCATCTATGTTATGAGATATAAAGCACAAACACATGAAAAATCAAATGAAATGAGCTACGCCTTCATGCATAAGGATTAGTTTTGTTGCTACCTATAGATCTTGACTCTCATTCTTCTTCTTCTTTCTGAAACGATGAAACTAGAGAGAACATGACAAATAGAGAGAGGAATAGAAGCTTTTGAATTGACTGTGGCGAAGAGAAACAATACAAAGAGAAATAATGAACGTTGTTTTTTTCTTTCTCTTCTTACTTTGCTTCTCCGGCAGAATACCTCCATACTTTAATTTTGTCATCTAGTGAGGTGTAAGTATTTGGTGTAAAGTGATGGCCATGTATTATTCCTTGCTATGCAAAATACCTTGTTATAGTAGTTATTTTCACTTATTATTTTAGTACAAGATAAACATAACGTCAAAAAATTGGGAAATAATAAGTAGACAATAAGGGGAAAGTATTTGAGACAATTTGAAGAGATTATTTAAAGAAAATTTGATCAAGATTTGAAAAGGAAAATAAATATTTGAAGAGAATATCAGAACAAAAATCCAAAAGGAAAAGAAAAAATATTTTTGCAACCTAACAACGCTGTAGCACCTAGTCAACACTATAGAGACGGAGAAGATAGACAATGGTTTTATTGGTTAGTATGCCATGCCAATTATTTATTTTCTTTTCTTTTTATATGTTTTGTTAGTTTCTCAGCTGCTAGCTAGAAGTGTTATAGGGAACAAGTTTTATATTCATATACATTAGTTTTTTTCTTTTTGAATAAATTGGATAATTTATAGTATAATCTTAATGACATTTTTTTTACCTTATAACCCATTAATTAATATATAGTTTTATATTATCAAATAAAAATTCACTTTATAAAATAAGTCGATCTTGAAGTTGGTCAGAATTATAGTATATTCTAGGAAAAGGTACTCGTTTGTACCGTCTTTTGAATTCTCATTCTTCATTATTATGATAGGTTTGGAAGAATAACATGAAAAAAATAAATTATTCAATTTATTTTGGGAAGATCTCAATTTTAAATAATTGAATTGTGATTATAAATTTTGAGTAATTCAAGTGGCAATTGTATTGGCTAACAGTGGCGAAACATGGTTTAAAAGTTAGGAAGAGTAGTGACGGTGAAACTTAAAAAGAGACAAAAAAAAATTAGGATATTTTCAGGAGAATTTTACATGAAAATTCTTGTATAATTACAAGTCTAAAATATCATATTTAGGCACATTCATAATATAAATCGATCTCATCAACTTTATTCAACATATAATACTCACTCATATATAGATCCCACTAGGTTTTTCTTTTGAGTGTGCATAAGAATAGATTTTTATAATTATGTCTATATAAGAATTTTTCCATTATATATTAATGATATTATTTGTATATTTGAACTGGGTATCTCATTAAATACATTCTATTGCTATTGAATCAGATGTACTTGAGTGAGTGAGATTATTATCACATCTAATCTAATAGGGATTGGTACACTCACTTTAATTTACAAATAATATTATTAATTAAATATTATGGTTGTTAGAGATGAGTATAGGTGAAAAAAAAAAGTGATATGAATTTAAAAAGTGTTGGAGTTATTATATATTAGTGGATATTTTTCTTGTATAAGATGATATATTAACTCTCTAATAATTATAATAATCACATACAATAATTTTTTAGAGACATTTATATTTATATAGTACCCAAAAAAATCTGGGGCAGCTGCCCCGCTCTGCCCCTATTATCTTCTGCCATTGTTGACTAAGTGGTTTTTTAGGGTGTTTTTATTTTATTTTTTAACATATAGAGGCTATTCGTATCACTTTTTTTCTCAAAAGCTAAATGGTGTGTTTTAAGAAGAACAAAAAAACGTCCAGGAACCAATGACTAAATTACTCTCAATTCAGGAGCGAAAGCACAACTCCAGCTTGATTATTTTTATTATAAGGATTGTTCATCATTGGGGTAAAAATGAGAATAGAAATTTCATATATTTAATTCGTGAATAAAATCATTATAGAATCTAATCAAATGAAAATTTTACTCACGTTCTTTATCTCATACCAAACACACCCAAAAAAAAGAAAATGATTTATAAGTAAAAGAAATCGAATACTCATATAGTCTCTTTACACGACACGAAGAAAGTCAACATAAACAGAGAGTCGCTCCGGTCCTAGGCTGGGAGCCTGGGACAGAGAACGAATTGCAAGATGGTGGATTGCTTTTATATCAATAATTTGTTGCCTATCAAGAAAGTAGGGACACAAAAAGAAAAAGAAAAAGAAAAGAAAACAAGAAATCTGACAGAAAGGAGCTAAGAGCTAAGAAAACGATTTTCTAATGGTTTATAATGATGTGAAGGCCATGTTGTGGCTGCAAAGTGATGTTGTTTACAGGTGCATGTTTGTAGCCAGGGGAAGAGACCAAGAAAACCTTTGAAGGATTAAAGCCATTACTGTCTTGGCTTCCAGCATAGCAAAATTCTGACCGATGCAAGTTCTTGGACCCACTGAAAATGCAAGTAGAGCATTTGGTGCTTTGCAGCTTTAGAAACTCCATTTACGAACCTCAGTGGATTGAACTCATTTGCATCTTCACCCCAATACTTTTTGCTTCTATGAATCATTGTAAATGGGATTACGACACCTGTTTCTTTTGGGATCAACAAATTTCCCAATTTCATGTCTTCTGAAGCCTCCCTTAGTAATTCTATCACAGGGCAATACAATCTCAACGTTTCCAGCAATACCATATTCACCTTAGATAAAAAAAAATCCTATCAAGTTAGTAGTACATTCTAAAATTAGAATAATTATCTTTTGTAGTCCTTATATTTTGGAGGTGAAATCATTATGCTTCTAAAATAACTTTTTACATCAATTTAATTTGAGCACTTTTAGAATTGGAAACATTTGTCTATTACCGCTCATTAATTGCTCACTTTTCATTGTACCTGAAATACCCGCAAATTTATTTACATTTTGGTTATCAGTATTTGGATTAATGACCTCACCACCCCTCCTCCTCTGCAACCTCAACTCCACCTTACCCATTTTCCACCATGTGCAGGCCAGTGAGCCCACGCCGTTCCTCTCTCCAACTGCTGCAACCCCTCTTCTTCAAATTACTGCATTTACCCTCAAGGTCAGCGAATTCTTCAAACCTTGATCGATCCTTCTTTCAATTCCAATTACTTCCACGACATCTTGCACCCCTTCCTCCAACAATCAAGACTCCTTGTCTTGGGAACATTTGGCATAATCAAGGTTTAGGGTTTTACCGAAAAAAAAAAAAAACCAAACTTGCATTGAGTGTGTTTGACTGGGTCCACAGTAGGGACGATTCCTTTTCCCTTCTGAATGGTTCTGTAGTTTATGGAATTATCAACATTCTTGGTAAAGTGGGACGGGTTTCAAATGCGAAATAGAGGTGTTGTCACAAAAAATTAGAAAGAAAGAAAGGTTCCTTGGAATTCTTTTTTTAGTGGGGCCAATGATTCGCAGTGTTGCTGTCGTTGATGGCGGAGGTCACTGGGGCCAATGAAGATGAGCGCCGATGATGGTGGCCACACCACAATGATGATGACAGTTCCGGCTTTGATGGCTCTACCCCAAGGGTGAGAAGAGGACGATGATAGTTGAGTTAGAGTGCAAGTGGAAAAAACTGGTATCAAAGAAAGGGTCTCTTGGAATTCTTTCTTCAGTTTTGAAGATTTTTAAAATTGTTAATTATTAAAATAGATTAAAGGGTATTTTAGGAATAACACAATTAATGACCATTAATATAGAGTAGTAATAGACAAATAGAAATAGTAATAACTATTCTTAGAACTAAACATCAATTTCATCCTTCCTTCGAATCATTAGTAACTTCCTTTATGAGTCAACTATGATGAATTATAACAAAGTTTATTGATGATTTGATGGAAGGATAAAATCTATGTCAAATTTTAAAGTTAGGACTAAGTAGTTGTCAAAACAATTTTCAATCAAAATGTCTGCACTAAAAATCATATTTACTCCTATAGTACTATTCAAAGGAGGACTTAATTCATTGGAGTTCTAGAAATCTAGAATAATATCTTACCATTTTTAAATTGGATAGCATATCTGCATCAGGAATCCCCATGCCACAGTTCTGCAAGACCTCTTGTCTAGTTTCTCTTGCCAGTCATTGTATAAACCCAACAAGAAGACTGCCCAACTAAGCAAGTTCGAAGTGGTTTCATGACCTGCAAAGAAGGTCTTGCATTCATCCACGATTTCCTTCATTTTCAACTTAGGACCACTACTTGTTTTTGCTGTATCCATCATTACACCCAGCAGATTATTCTCATAAGAGCACTCCAATGAGCCATTGGTAGATTGAGATCAATCTAACTTCTATAATACCCTGTAGTGATTTCTTCATCTTTCTATCAAGCTTCCATATCTTCAAATTTGACTTAGTAGGAAGAAATCTGCATTCAAAACATATATAAATCATTCATATCCCTCGTCCCATAGCTTAAGCCTTTGAAGAGAATCTTATTATGATAGGATTAAACTCTACGACCAAGGAATTTAGTTTTTATTTTTGTTTACCTCACTTTTAAATAAATAATTAAATTTTCAACATAAAGTAAAGATCTGTGATTATCCACGTTTGAGCTTTTGGAAAAATAGTTTTATCACACCTGGAAACCAAATTTGTGCACTTTGAGCATAGAGAAAGGAAAACCAATTCTCTAGCCAAAAATAAGAAGAATGGAATTCAAATTCAGGAAATGATGAGATTTAAGGTAAATACTGGCTGCCAGGAATGAAAACATCAACATTTGAAGCTATGCAATGCATTTGAATTTCTCTTTGGGCATTGAAGGCCTCCCTTCCTTGGACAAAGCTGCTGCTGAAGGCAGTGTGGGCAATTATATCTGCTGCTAGCTCTCGAAATTCTTCATTAATATCTATTGTCATGGATTTGTCCTTGGCTTCAATGGCTTGACTTCTCCACCCATCCAGCACGCAAATGGTACATGCTGCCATGTACTTATCATAACCTGTCATAGCCACAATCATGGATGCCACATATGATCAAAAGTATAGGGAAATAATACACATCCATTCTTTTTATGCAATGTCAAGGAAAGGGCGTCATTATTTACTAGTTACTATAGTTAGTTTGGTCTAGTGGTGACATTTTCCGTGATTGATAGTTGTACAATGTTTTCCACCCACTTTTTCAAGGGCATACCAGATAGGCCAAGAGTGAATTTGATATATATTTTAAAATGATGGGTGAAGAATTTAAGGGTGCATTTTTGTCATACAAAACTCATCTCTAAGTTTTTCATTTTGTCATTAAGAGGACGTCAAACTTATCCTATTTGTTAATTTGGCCTTCTATTAGAAGTTAAAAGAAACAATATAATAATGAGTTTTCTAATTTAAAAAAAAAAAGTTAATCCATAAAGTTTTATGAAATAGTTAGTGTTCTCTCAAGAGTTGAGTGAAAATTTAAGGGTGGTATAGGAAAAATTGTATGAGTTTCAGGAATGATTTCATTTTCAATTTTTCAAATAAAAATCAAATTGAGCACCATTCTCAACTTTTCAAGAAGAACCATCAAACTCTAGGCTCTAGCTCATGATGAACCTTATTACATGGAAAAATATTCACTATTTAACATATAATTTAAGATTATCTATTTTAAACATTTAAAAATAAATGGTGAAAATTATTATCATGAGGTTATTATGAATCCGAGCCTATATTATTATTTGTCATTCATGATGGGTTCTATAATAAAGTTTTTCAGATAAGAATATGAAATAATCACTAAATTTTAATGACAAGCTATATGAAAAAGTCTAACACAATTTTGGGGATAATAACTCTGGTGTTAAAATTTCCCATTTTTGTTAATGTAGGGCTTTGGACCTTCAGCTTGTCCATGGAGAAGGCAGGATTGAGTATCCTTCTGCGCTTAACCCATGCGGGTCCATTGACTAGAACAAGACCGTAACCTATCATAGCTTTCATTGAAGGCCTTGTCCTGCCCTTTGTATAGAAACCGAACTTGTTTGATAAAATCTCCTTGGCCAGCTCGGGATCAGAAATGCAAACTCTTGGTTCTGTTCCGCTCCAATACAGAAATGTTTCCCCTGCAGCATAAAAATTAACAGCGCAATATATATTTGCTGAACCACAAATTCTGTAATTATAAACCAATGGATCATCAATTTATAAAAGCAGTTGTGAAGTACCTCATTTTCGTGTGTTTTATGCACAATTTATTCTATTATTGACGCTGACCAATAACTTTTTCTCATGACCATTTTTTTAGCGTGAAAAAACAATTTATCAGGACGGATAATAAAAATCGAACCCAATGTTACACAGAAACGGATACAAATATTTGATACGGTATGATACGATACGTAAATATGACAATTTTATAAAAAACTAAAATACGGGCAAGACAATATATACATATAATATTATATTTGCCTATATAATAATAAAATATTCACAATAATCTTAATCAAATATTAATTCCTTAAACATAAAAATAAACTCAATAAAACCAAAAAAATAAAGAAAAAATTATGAAAAATACAATAATAACTAAATAACCGAACTATATATCCTAAATAGCTATACTCAAGCTAAATCGACTAATTCAAAAACAACAATATCAACAATAACAATTATGCCTTGTCCTATTAAGTGAGATTGGCTACATGATTAAGTGACGCCATAAAACTCTATCATATATCATATTCATGTTAACACTATTGGCACTTTAATCCCTTTTGATTATTTCCCCATAACTTTCCTTGATCTTCCTTTACCTTTTTTTTTTTTATAGTATTATTCTTCATTTAATCCATTCTTCTTACTGGGCCTCTAGAGGTCAATCTCCTCTAAACATTCCCAAACATGCCTCAATAGGTATAAGTTAAATTGACTAATCAATCAAACTTTGATTCACCCACCACCATGGATCTAATATATATTGAAGGAACAAACTGACTTGAATATATCAAATTGGATTAAGTATAGATAAGATTTATTGGATTTCATTCAAATTCATCTTATATTTTCTTTTTTTTTTTAGAATTGATAAATTTTATTTTGAAAAGAAAATCTTTGGGTTGACAAAAATTAAAATCTATTGTGAGGCAGCCATATCTTTTGTGAATTTGCATCCCACTAGTATCGAGAATACATATACATGAACAAATCTTGCCCATCTGTGATTGTAGATAGAATCTTTGATCATTTGGTCATAAAAAATCTATACCATATTATGAATCATTTCTCTTAAAATTAAGTTTAAATTAATGGATAGATGCATATATTTATATATGAATGATTTTCACCAGCTATATTGTAACTATTTTCAATAGCTACTAACCTTTCACCAAAGTAGCTAAAATAGCTAGGCACTGATCCACCCATGCGACAAAAACATAACGACAAAAAATAGATTTATCACGTTAATTGAGTAATTAGAAGTAAAATTCTGGCTGAAACCCCGAAAAAAAATGTAAAATGCTTTCATAGATGAGGATTGAAACATGAAACAAGAAGCTAGCTAGAACAAGGGGTATGAAAGAGAGACTGATCACCATATAAGGAGGACCATTTGTGGTAGTGTGGAAGAACCCTCGGAGTTATTTCATGTGAGTGACAGTCCATGACCTCTTTCCCGCATCCTTTATCATTGCTTTGATTTCATGGAGAGAACCAGAAACAAGGGAGTATGGTGGTCCCTTGACTGCCTGCTTTTGAAAGTGCCTAGTCAAGGCGTATGGCCTCCATAAGACAATCACACAGATTCTCCAAATCTTAGATATAACCAAAACAGTCAAAGTAAACATGGCAACACCAGTTAGATATCCCATGTTTTGGTGCCTTTCTATGTGTGAGTTAGAGTGCCACAGACACAAAGACACATATATTTCTGCAAGATTTCTAAAGTGAGGTTAGTTATATATATAAATTCTTGAAAGTATATTCCAAAGGTTCGGTACTTAAAAGAGGCCCCATCGGAAAATTGTGTCATGGGTGATGTAAAAGATGGCTACTCCTACATGACAATGATATATCAATATGAATGTATGTATGTATGTATGTATGTATATGTATGGATGTAACTGAAGAAAAGATAATGGTTATGCGGCTACTATGCTTTTATCACCTTGTAAATTAAATCTATGCTGATTTTTATATTACTTTTAGCGGAAACCTACTCACTAACCTTTTTCCGCTTGACAATGAAAGGGGAAAATATCCAATATTTCTTATCCATGTCAGAGACCCAGAGCTAGTCGAGGGGCTCACAAAATCTATAGAAAATTAATTAGAGTTGGGGATTTAATTAGCTGTACGCAAAAACCTGTTACTTTCATGTGCAAATAGGTGGATCGCTCTGTATCTGCATGACGCGCAGAAGAAAACAAGAATAGGAAATATTGCACAAAATCTCACATCAACTGTTTATGAATTCTTCATGGTGACTTGGTTGTTATCGACAGCATTAGCTAATGCCAAAATCTGCAGTGGAGGCTACTGTTTATATTGTTGTGATATTTAATTTTCCATGCATGGTTGCCACCTAGCTAGTATGCAAACAGTATGAAACCAGCCGCAGGAGGAGCATTTAAGCCATGTAGAAACTGGAACTGGAAGTGCCATGTATTATATAGGAATATACAGGAGCTGCAAATGCCTTGGTTGACAGACTCAGATCCGGGTGTACAAAGATTGGTTTGGCCGCATTATATTTTGAGGAGTTGTGTTATCTTGACACTTAAAATTTAGGTGTTTATTGGTGTTCATCCAAATTTAAGGGTAGATTTGAACTTAGACGTAATCTAATAATAACTCCATTAATAATACGGTTAAATTGAGGGAGATCTTTGTAGGACAATTTACCACCTCATTCTTGCATACACTCACAATAAATTGATAAAGCTGATGGACCCAAAAACAAGGGAATGTATCTTATATAAAATTAGGGGACCCACTTTTATTGTGAGTTCATGCAAGAATGAGGTGATGAACTTGTGCTCATACAAGAAAATTCTTAAATTGAGCCAACTATGAAGCACGAATATAGAAAGTGAGTAGGATATGATGAAACTAGGATATGTTATATGATACTCCCTCCGTTTTACATAATTGTCAAAAATCAAACAACACATTAAGAAAAACTAAAACGCACATCTTGGTCAATGAAAAAAATTATATGAGTTAACAAAATTATCCTTATAAATTTATTATTACTCATTTTTGGTAAATGTGTTGATTACTTAACTAATATATTTACACCAAAGATATAAATAAAAAAATTAATTATACCTAGATATTATATATGGATAAATATTATGCAATGTGGAAAAGTAAAAAAATGAGAGTTATTCAAAATGAATGGAGTAGAACATAAATATATAGATTATAATAAAATAATGACACATTATAAATATAAAAGTACATTTATTTTGCATAAATCAAAATAAAATTATATTCGTCCTATTAAATTTTGTTAACATTTTTTTAGTATTCTTAGTTTTTTACCTTATTAAATATTGAAGTGAGGTTCATAAAGATCTATTGAAGTGAGGTTCATATGTGTCTATTAAATGAAGTGAGGTCCATAAGTGTCTATGACAAGAAAAAAATATTTAATAGAAAACCAAAAGGTGTCTTTTTCAAGTTGTCTATTTATATTTTTTCATGATAATAAAAACCTTTATGCAAAAATGAAGTCTCTATAAGGCCACATATAAACGTGAATCGGTACAAAGAATTATTGATGGACTATAAGGCCACATAAAACAATAGAAGAGCCAAAACAAAAAACATCTCTTATTAATATCGCAAACACGCAAACAGCGGCAGAGCCAGAATAGGGTATCTTATTATAAAAATAATATTTATTCTAATAGTTTTTCCTCAAACCTAAAAATTTAAATACAAATTAATATACAAAAAAACATTTCACAATAAAAATTTAAAAAATTATATGCATAATATATTATCAATTTATAGTATTTGAATGTCTAATTAAATAAAATATTTATAAAATTAACTAAATAAATAATTTTAAGAGGACTAAGTAAATTATATGTAGTTATATTTATAAATAAAATGAAATTTTTATGGGGTAATTGTACCTTGAGGTCCAAAAGGGGCAGCCATTGCACACAAACACAAGTCATTCTAGAGTGTTCTTAGGGCAAGAAATTCTTGCTCTATATCACATTTAATCCATTCATATATCTGTTAATAATGTTTTCTTTATCATATTTTTTGAATCTAATGATTAAAATTCATCTAGAGTAAAAAAATAAAAAATAAAAACACTTGCTCATATAAGTATTTTGTCCACAACCACGAAAGAGAGGAGAATAACGACAAGAAGAAAATAGTGAAGAGAGAGGAAAGATTGTGAATCTTGCGCACTAGGTACGTGTTCGGGGATGGCGTCGCGGAAGAAAATAGTTGTTGCCGGTTACCACTCGCCACCTTCTACAAGAAACAGTGTTACTGAAGAATTTTATTGGTGGATTTTTTTCGTGGTATTGCCGACAAAAAACATGTGAAAAGAATAAAAAAAAATTCATACCATTATCGGAAGATTTTTCATCGGTAATCTGTCGGAAACATGCGTGTTACCGGTGAGCTTTTCCAGCAGATTACCTATGGATTTTCTTTTTTTTTTTTGCTCTTTTCATGTGTGTTTTGCCGATATTATTGGCAAAAAAAATCTGCCGGTACCACACTTGTTTATTGTAGTGTTGGTCTTGACCAAAATTCCTGACAGTCAATTTAATTTTAATATTTTTAATTTTAACAATATTTTAGTAATTTTATTGGACCCTTACTTTAATAGAATTATTAAAATTGATGTCAAAATAAAAAAAATATTAGGACTAAATTAAACTCAAACTTTAAAATGTGAGGATTAAAGTGATGTAAAAATTGTTTTAGAATCAAATTAGTGTGAAAATTAAAATTGTTTAAACTAAATTGATATAAAAAAATTTTTGGTTAAAATCAAACTGACGTGAAATTAAAAATATTATAATCAAAATAATTATTTACTCTTAAATAATTTTGCACATCATTATTGGAGAGTGTTATAATTAGGTTCCGTAACATGGCCATAGAAGAATTTGCCGAACCGAATCTCACATTATAAGCATACAAATTAGGAAATCACAACATCTCACCCACATTTTTACCTTATAAAAATAGGAAATGGTTCACTTAGTCCATCTTTATACTCATGCATTATCAATTTTTAAGTTCGTTATCAAGGGACGGCTATTGCCACTTCTTTTTGTTTATCTTCACTCCTAATTTAATAAATTTTTATATAATTGCCCCAAAATACCCTTTCCTCTATTTCATAATTTTCTTTCATAGTTAAACTAATAATTTGTTATTACTTTTGTATTATTCAAACTCATTTTGTACCGTTTCAAGTCATTAATATTTACATTGTTAAATAAATTTTGTTTTAATATATCATTGTTTGTGTTTTTGAATTTTTTTTTTATTTTGAAAAAAGTGATCCTAATAATTTTATATGAATTTTATCAAATGATTATTAATTTTATTTCAAAATTTTTAATGCTAATTATAATGTTTATTAGTATAGGACCACTAAATATTATAAGTCTTTTTAATTAATTTATTTAACTAACTATTGATATATAAATATTAAAATAATTTTAAAATTTATAATACAATAATTATCTACAATACATAGTAGTAAGTATGTTAGATAAAAAAAATAATTCTAAAAAGGTGAACAAATAAATGGTATGTCTTTGTAGATACAATTTATGATTTATATATTGCCTTTTGCATTTTTTTGGTCCTTTCCTATGTAGTAATGCATTCATATATGCTAATACCATTTCAAATTAAGATAATCAATCTGTGGTCCTTATGCAAAAATATAAATTTAATAAATATCATGCAAAAAATGAGTTTAAAGAAAAGGAAGATTCTCACAAAATAAAAGATTATCAAACACAAAAAATTGAAGAAAAATGTTAATATTATTAAAATGACTTAAAATAACAATTATTAGTTTAATTACATGAAAGAAAAAGAAGGGTAATTAAGGACAATTAAATAAAAGTGCATTAATTTGGGAGTAGAGATAGACAAGGGAGCCACTCCCCATTATCAATTGTTAAGTTTATTTATTAATAAGTTGGGAGAGAATATTTTAATTTTAATCAATTGACGGTGTTAAACTTTTTTTACATGATAACACTACTTGAAATTGGTGGGATACCAATGGAAATTACCGATGGGTACGTTATGACGGTATTTCCAACGAGTTGTTGCTTTTTTGCATTATTAAACCTTTGATTATCAATTTGCACAATAGCCCGTCAGGAATTAGTGGTGCACACAATTTCCTATGGGTTTACTAACAGTTTTACCAATTGGTACAATAATAATTTTAAACCTGTTGGAAAACCATTGGTAATTGCACACGCGCCATGTGGCGCGAGAACTTTACCGATGGGTGATTAATATTTTATCTTTATTCACTTGTTACTGACAAGTTTACCGACGAGTAATTAATATTTTATTTTCATTTATTTTTCTTTAATTATTGACGAATTTACCAACGGGTATTTGAAAATTTTGTATGTTGGTGCACAACTCTTGGGATTCCCACATACCCATCGGTAACTCGCTTACATTTTAAATCGACATGTCTTCTTATTCCACATTTCGATTTGAAGTCTCTTTCTCTTCACTCTCTCTCTTTCTTCCCCCGCGCCTTCTTTGCCACCATGTGCCGCCACTAGAGCTCTATTCAAGAAATGGAGACCACCATTGCAATCTATGAGCTTTGGTGAGCATTTTAATCAGTTAGTTTTTTTATTATTTAGTTTAGTTTTTCCATTCATTTGTAAGTGCTCATAGTGTTGTGTTTTATTACATTGGAGAGTAATTATTGTTCTTATTTTATTAATGTAAGAGTTGTGTTTGAGGGTGGCAGTGACTTATTGACATTGAGAGCTGTTATTCTAATTCCTTATTTTATTTTATTTTTTGTATGTATAGGAGTTTATAAGTGTGTTAAATTAAATTTTTATACATATTGGATTTTAGGATTTGATTTGATTGGGCATAGAGCTTTCACATTCTGTTTTTTCACTGCTATATAGGTTGGTAACTAAATCCTTGTTATTTATATGATTTAATATGTATTTAGGATAGAGACTTATGTTTTCTAAGATAGAGTTGTAAAAAATATGGATTACATGACTAGGGGGAAGGATGTAGAGGTCATTCCTCGACTTGTTTATATTATTTGCTTTGGTATTCTTTGTATTTGAGGAGATTGCAGGATGCATGTTGTGGAGTTATAAGGGATGCGGTATAGAATGATTTTTATGATTATGTGAATTGTATGTAATTATGGTTATATAACGTTTAACTATGTCTTTCATGTTATTGACCTTTAATAATATCTATAATTGTTAAATGCATTGAAATTTCTAATGACGAAAGCTTCTAATTTAAATGAAGATACTGTCGAATTTTTTAAAAAAATTTGTTAGACAAAAGATTAAAAGTAATCGTATTAAATAAATTAAAACACCAATTAAATGTGTTTGAAAGTAATAACTTGAAAAATAAAGGACAGAATCTCTTAGTTTAAGCAGATGGTGTCGAAATTTTTTTAAAATTTTTGTTAAGGAAAAAAGATTAAAAGTAATTATTAAAAAAAATTAAAAGACTAATTAAATGTGTTTGAAAGTAATAACTTGAAATATATAAGGACATAATCTCCTAATTTAAGTGGATATGCCTGTCAAAATTTGATCATAATTTTTGTTAAGGAAATAAGATTGAAAGTAACAATTTAACATCTTTAACAAATTGTAGGGTCTAGGATTACTCACACGTGCAATGTTTCCTTTAAATTGGTCATAGATATACGATAGATTGCATCCTAATAAAGTGGGATTAAACCAATTAAGCAAACTCTATTCTTGTTAGTCCGTAGTTGTTATGCCCTACAATCTCTCTCCTAAAACGTGCATGAAAGATCCTTACCCTGTTCTTAACATGTAAAATCTCTGCTTACAATCCAAAAGCTAAGATTTATGTGTATCTTCAACTCCTAATTGATGAATTGAATGAATTGCGGTGCTAGGTGTTCTCATTTATGACGTTTCAATGAAGTAGAATTTCATGATGATGGTTGCATTAATGTATACCATCAATTACTTTTTAGCTTATGGAATGCTGCCTGATGGATGATCTAAGGCAAATTAGTATGCCCATTTGCATGGAGGATACTAAGGCATTCACTTTGAAACATGGAGGAAAAAACTTTATTTGATTGTCATAGGAGGTTCTTAGATGCTGATCATCCATATAAGTGAAGTAGATATGGCTTTAAAAGTAATTGTGTTGAATATGACAAGCTTCCAGTTAGACTAAGTGGCTGCCAAATGTGAGATCAAATTAAGGATTTCCCAAAATAACAGAAGTCGAAAGTTAGTACGAATGCCAGGCTATGGAGTACACCATAATTGGACCTAAAGTATTTTCTAGGAGTTGTTGTATTGGAAGGATAATTTGGTGCATTATTGTTTAGATATCATGCATATTGAGAAAAATGTGTTCAACTTGGACCCGATTTTATCCCTATTAAATTAAAACCCAAAAATTTGCATAATTCATAATTTAGATTAATTTCCTTTATAGTTTTTTATTTAGTCCTTTAAAAAAAAATTTTTTTTAGCCCATTTCCAAAAAAAAAAAAAGAAAAGAAATTTTCAACTTGCAGCCCGTTATATTTTGTAATATTAACAATAGTAATAATAAATAAAGGGACAAAAGAGTGACCAGAGTTAGTCACGGATAAACAAATTGGATGAAGAGAAGTATAAAAAATGGCAAAATACAATGATGAGATTCCTCTCATTTTGTTTGCAAAATGATGATGTTCCCCTCCTACTTTCGGTGGATGAGCTGTATCTCTACCATATTCAACAAAAGGACAGAGGGAGCAGGGTCACGAGAGGTTGGAGGCATGAACAAAGGGGATAGATGACCACTTCTAAATGCCTGGGGGGGGGGGATTGGGTGGGATCACAGACTTCTTCTGAAAGAACCAAACCACAAACCCATAGCTCACACTCCCATCATCATCACTATCAACCTTTCACACATCTATTCCCATCGCATAGCCTCCATCACTACCACATCATCAATGCCAGTCACATCCAATCAGAACCATAATCAAACCCACTAACAGAACCTACACCAAAATCAAATCACAATATCATAAAATAAACACAAAAAAAGGGAGACTGGCATCACTCCCTCACCACTATCATCAACACCATAATCATCCCCCCAATCATCGTCCACCATCCAACAGCCACGCCTTCACCTCCTCAATACCCCATAATCTTTAGACCACCACCAATGTTGCGGCCACCATTACATCACCATTCCAATTCAATAAAACCCATAACCCATCCAAACAAAAAACCAATCAAAACCACAGATCCCCATCAAAAAAGAAGAAGATAATAATAAAGGGAGAAGGAGAATAGTCGAGGAACAACTTCTGCGAAATCCAACCACCTTCCTCTCCACCACCCGACGCATGCACCTCGTCCGCCAGCACCCGCGCCACCGCCGTGAGTGCGCACCGCCGCATGCAGAGCGCAGCGCGCGAGCCCGGCCGACTTTGCGAAGGCCAACTTCCACTTTCTACGTTGGGATCGCACATCGCCGTGAACCTCCACACCGCGAAGTCTCTCTCTCTCTCTCTCTCTCTCTCTCATGCCATCTCGCGCCTCAGCTTCCCTCTGCCACCGGCGCGCCTCCGTCGTGCACCGGTGAGACCGCGCTTCTGCGCCATCGCCACCACAGCCCAGGCGCGGCACCGTCCTCCACCATTTCGTCACAGCACCCCATCGCCGTACGAGCCTCAGCTCCTCCATGCGAGTCCCGCGTTTCCCAGCAGTTCCACCCTTTCGCTTCGACCACCGTACCAGGCACCACCGCACACCTCCGCCCCTCCGCGCCTCGAAACCGTCACGACCACCGCGCTTCAGTCGAAGCGCCACCCAGCCGCTTCCGCTGAAGCTCGTGGTCACGGCATCCGTGCATCCCCCTCATCGCCGCCTCCTCCGCTCTTCTCCATCGTTCCCCCTCCCCTTGTGTTGTTTGTAAAACCCCATCCCCTTGGCTCCCCTTTTTCTTCTAATCTGGATTTCCTTTCTTTTGTTTTATTAATGTTATTCCCTTGGTTCAGAATTTCGTTGGAGTGTTGGGTTTGTTATGTGGATTAATGGTGTGTCTAGGATATTATTGTTTTTGGGCTGGGCATATTTTTATTGGGGTTGTTTTGTTTTTTTGATGAATTTTAGGTTGGGCTTTGTTTTGTTAGTCAGTTTTTAGGGACATTGGGTTTGCGTTTTATTTTTTTGTCAGGTTCTTTTTAGGGATATTGGGCTTATTGTTTTTTTTGGTTAGGTTCGTTTTTTTGGGGTGTTAGGATAAAAAAAATTTCTTTTATTTTGTTTTGATTTTAGGACTACTTTCTAAAATAAAAAATAAATTAAAATAAATTAAAAAATAAAATAAAAAAGACTTTTTCTTTATCCAAATAACAGTCAATGGTCATGATTGAGAGATGGATACCTCCTTCAAGTATTGTTGAACTTGGATTTATTGAGTAATCTAGACTAACTCACAAACTGATTTCCATTTTCAAACAATTAATAATCAAAATCATTTTTACAATTAAAATCAATCAACCCATTTTTTTTCTATAATTAAAATTCGCCAACACATACTTATTTTCAGAACTACGTGACTTTGAATTCCCCATTTGCATTGAAGGATACGTAGTAGAATGCAATTTTGATCCCTGTCAAGTCAAAATTAATATTTATAATTTTTGTCTTAATTGTAAATTTTTCATGAGTTTTTTTTAGGAGATATTTTATTTCATTTAATTTTCATTTCTTTAGGAAATATTTTATTTCAAATAAAAAGTTAATTTAGCCGAGACTTGTTAACTCGATATTTTGGACATCTGAGTTGTGACAGCTTGATGTTCCAAATTTTCTTTAAAA
>JAMLFY010000007.1:8370312-8390545 GCA_030441495.1 Dalbergia oliveri
GTTTAAATAATTTGTGTGATGGCTTTTGTCAAACTATTTGGCTTGTGAATTATTTGTAAGTTAATCCTCCAATTTAAACAAATGTTGCCCGTTTCCTAATATAAGCTTTAAATTGTTTATGGGGTTATGACCTCCATTTTCCCCTAATGTGACCCTGTTTAAATTGTTTATTCATTTTGAACGAGCTTAAATAATCAACTGGCTTCCATCGTTAAATTATTTGTACTCGGCTTATTCGCCTATGATTAAATTTCCTTAGGATTTTGTAATTTATACGGATTTAAACTATTCACGTGGCTATGGCCTCCAATTTCTTAAGTTTTTACTGGCTTTATCATTTGAACGAGTTACAATTATCTATACGGTTAAGACTTCCAATCTAGGATAATTTGGACCTTGTTTAATTACCTGGAAAATTCTCCATAGGTTTTTAATTTATCGAGCGTAATAGTAAACGTGGTAATGACCTCCGCTTTAAAACAATGGCCCATAATTCTAAAATGGTAAATCTTGTAACCAAGTGAATGAATGTGAATTATATTAATGAAGAGTCAAACCGTAAACAGGTGACTTTTTCCTACACGGACGCACTTTTGTTCGGCCTCGTTAAAACCTCCTAAGAAAAACCCATTGGGAAAAATCCAAGGTAAGAAAAGATTCCTGTACTTCCATGCGATTTGTACAATGATTGTTCACATGTAGAATCTTATGAGGTTTGTGGCATTCCACGACCTCGGGATCTCTTTTCTTTCTATGGTTATGAGCTTGTAAGCTCCTTTGCCTAATACTTTAGTAATGCGATAGGGGCCTTCCTAGTTGCAGCAAGCTTTCCTTGTCCAGGTGTGGGTTGTAGCATCCCCTCCTGTTTTATGGATTAACAATCTTCACAAACCAACACAGGTCTTTTCAACGCGCTTTATCCTTACTCAGGTTTCCTGTGAAAACTTCCAAAGGTCACCCATCCTCTAAGCCAAGCACGCTTAACCTTGGAGTTATATCTTGATGGGCTCCTGAAAAGAAAATGCATCTTGTTGGCATAGGTAGTACCAATCAATTTATACAAGTCATTCTAACTGTATAATCCCATACCTACACAGTCTTAGGATCTCTCTCATTCTGGTGTGTAATCGGTTCATTCATGTACCCTTCGTGAGAGGCCTTGCAGAAGGGCTCCTGTCCATGCCTTCTTGCATTGGTGATCACTATGCCCTTATCACGGGCATTGCATGACCACCAGCTTTGCTTGGTTCATCCCGAACCACACCGTATTGGGAGAGGTGTAGGCTTAATACCATGTGTAACATCCCCTATTACTTTATGGATTGACGACTCTCCACAAACCAACACAAGTCTTTTAAGCGCGCTTTATCCTCGCTCACACACTTTCTGGGAAATCTACCAAAAGGTCACCCATTCTCCAAGCCAAGTACACTTAACCTTGGAGTTCTATCGTGATGGGCTACCAAAAAGAATATGCATCTTGTTGGCATAGGTAGTACCAATCAATTCATATAAGTCATCCTTAACTGTATAGTTCCATATCTATACAATCTCAGGATCCTCTCATTATGGTGTGTAATCGGTTCATTCATGTACCTCCACTTAGAGGCCTTGCAGGAGCTCCTTTGTCGTGCTTTCTTGTATCGGCGATTACTCCTCCCTCGTCACTGGGCATTAGGGTGGCTCGATGTTGGCTCGTCGGAGAACAAGGTCACCTTGGTTGAAGTACCTTGGGATCATGCCCTCATTATATCTTCTTCCAATTCTTCTTTTCAGCTCTTCTTCCTAGAGGTGGGTTTCTTCTGATATCCTTTCAACTAGAGTCGAGCTCTTCTCTTTCTCTGCAATTCATTTCCTTCTTCTAAGTATCCTATCAGTCTAGGACTTGATTCCCCAATTTCCACTAGTACAATTGCATCGGTCCCATAAACAGCATGAATAGTGTTTCTTGGGTTGAGGAGTGCGGTGTTATCCTAGGCCCAGAGAACACTTCGAGCTCATTTGCCCATGCATCCATTGCTTTGTCAAATCTTTCAGCCCCTGTAATGACTTTGTTGGTGGCCTCGACTTGCTCGTTGACCTGGGAATGTTTGACCGAGGTGAAATGCTAGAGTATCTTTAAGTCTCCTAACAGTTGTCCTGAATTTTCGGTCTGTAAATGGGTTCCATTATCCTTGGTTATGGACTTCAAATTCCAAACCTTGTGATGATGTTTTTCAAAACAAATTTCTTGCATTGGCCTATAGTTATGGTGTAGAGGGGTTCGCCTTGATCCACTTTGTGAAGTAATCGACCGCCATTATGAGGTATTGAGTTGGTCTTGAATGGCCAAAAGGCCATGATTGTTGTCATTTCTTCTAGGTGCTATATGAAAGTGGTAGTGCTTCTGGCACTTCTAACATGTTTTTATGAACTCAAGCTGCTTCATGAGTCAAGGAAGGCTAGTAATACCCTCTCGAAGAACCTTCAATGCCAATGCTCGGTCTCCGGGGTGATTGCTTGTTATCACCTCATGGATTTCTCGGAGGACGTACTGCTTATTCTTTGTTTAGGCATTTCAACGGTGGTTGGGATAGCCTTTCTTACACGTTGGTCATTCACTAAGGTGTAATAGGGAGCCTAACAAACCATTTTTAAGGTTTCTCTTCGGGGTCAGTTCAGAGTTCTAAGTTTAAGATGCTCTAGGATCCCTAGCCCGATTGGAAATTGTCCACCGATTCAACCTATTTACCACGAGTGATGCCTGGTTGCTAGAGCGTCTCGAGTATGAAGTTCTTATTGTTGCCTCTGAGCTTGGTGCGTGCAGCTTTGACAAAATACTGCTCTAACATTTTCTTCTTTGGGTATATGTTTTACTCCAATTTTATCAAAGTTGGAGGATAAAATTTTCACCTTTTCCAAATACAACTTCAACATCGGATCTCGGGCCTTGTATGTTCCTTTAATTTGGGAGGTTATATGGTAGTCAGTAAACCACAACTCCTTTATGCCCATGTCCTTTGCCAAATTTAACCCAGCAATGATGGCTTCGTACTCGCCTGGTTGTTTGAGGTAAGAAGTCGAAATTTATGACATTTTGACACGGACATTGTCATTTATTTCTAGCATCACCCAAGCTCGGCTTCCTTGGAGGTTAGATGAGGCATCCATGTATAAAGTCCATATTGTAGGTTCATGTTCCTTGTCATCTATGAACTCCTAACAAAGTCCAGCACTTGGGCTTTGATGGCCGTTCTTGGCTCATCTGGAATGTTGAATTCAGAGAGCTCTCCAACCAAGCTTATTGTCTCTACTAAATGGGCTTTTGAAGTATCTTTCTTAATAACATTAGATCTCACTAATATGCTATGGGCCCAAAAATCTCTAATCTCAGGCTGTGAGCACAAGGCAGAAGGCAATCTTCTCTAGCTTCTAGTACTTGATCTCGGACCCTTGTCAGGGCTTTGCTTGTGAAATACATCGATTTCTGACTTCCTGCTTTTTCTCTAATTATCCGGCTTCTAGCGGCATCACCAACTGATAAATACAATACAAGTACCTCTCATTCTTCGGCTTGGATAGGGTCAGAAAAGTAGCGAGGTATTGTTTGAAGCCTTGGAAGGCTTATTCTCATTGTTCCATCCATTCAAAGCTTTCCTTTTTAGTGATGCTAGCCTTGGGCAAGCTTCTACACTTCCTTCACATAGGTAGGCCTTTGCATTTTTATGATGGCTCTACACTTGTCTGGGTTAGCCTCAATTCCTCTATAGGTAAGCATAAACATGAGGAATCTTCCTGCGTCAACTATGAAGGCACACTTCAAGAGGTTTAGCCTCGTTCTTTGAGCCTAGATACTTCAAAATATCTCTTCAAGGTCCGTTATAAGGCTTCCAGCTTCCCTTGTCTTAACCAACATGTCATCAATATATACCTCCATTCTACTTCAAGAACGTCTCGGAATACTCTATTCATCAACCTCTGGTAGGTGGACCCAACATTCTTGAGCCCAAAAGGCATGACCTTGTAACAATAGTTAGCCCTTGGCATATTTTTTCCTCATCTTCCTAGTTCATGGGTCTCTGGTTATATCCTAAATATGCATCCATAAAGCTTAAAACTGAAACAAAGGCGGAAATGAACGAGGTATATGGGTAGCGGGTATAGATTGTTTGGACATTCCTTATTCAAGTCCATCCAGTCCATACATCTGCAGGCTTTCTGTTGGCTTTCAACTAGCGACATTTGACAACCATGGGTAGAAAACCTCCTTGATGAATTGACTTAAGGAGCTTGGAAGTCTGGTCTATGACAACTTTGGCTTTTTCCTCCGATATATGCCTTCTCTTTTGTGTTATCGACTTGGAGCCAGGGTAACTGGAGAGATGGTGCTTCATGATCTACGGACTTATCCCTGGCATGTCTGCCACCAACCATGCAAAAAAGTTTGCGTTTGCTTCAAAACTTGACCAATTTTCCTTTCTCTGGAAACGAAGGTGCTTATTAATCTTGGTGGTTATGCTTGGTCATTTTGATCTGAATTTCCTCCAACTCTCCATCTAATTCAGGCTTGTTATGGGTTTTTTGGCTTCTCATATCTAATTCTACCATCATCACGTCCTGGGTAGTCTGTTCTTGTCCTTTCTTCTTCGTGATTTAAACTTCAAGGCTGGCATTGTAGCATTGCCTTGCTACCATTTGGCTACCCATGACATTAATCACTTTACCTTCCTTAGAAGGGAATTTCATCACCAAGTGGGGTGTTGACACTCCTACTCCGAGCTTGTTTATTGTTGGGCACCCGATGATTGTGTTGTCTGAGGGACAATTCATAATAAGGAAATCAACGGGCACCATCTTTGTGTCAGGCTTGGTGCCTATGGTGACGCGAAGGCTGTGAACCCTTTTGGCTTTGATGTGGCTCCAAGAACTGAGCAAGCTCGTAGGAGTAGCGTGGAGATGGAACTCTGTAGACCAAGTTTCTCAAATGCTGGCTTCAAATTATAAGTCCACCGAACTCCCTTAATATACTAAAATTCTCTTGACTTCCACATTCAATATTTTCTTGGAGATCACCATTGGGTCATCATGACTTGGAATGATTCCTGGGTTGTCTTTCTCAGAGAACACTCAGGTTGGGAGATGGCTTTTTCTGGATTTGCCTGTCTTCAGAGCTAGAATCTATCTCATAACCTCCTCGATGCCTCTCTGAGCCAACTTTGAATATCGCCTGGCAAAACCAGCTATGGTATGTATTGTCTTGGTCACCACCTCTCTTTGGTTGTCATTTCGGCTCATCTACCTCCCGCCTTCAATTTCTGCTTTTGTTCTCCTTTTTCCTACTTGGGGACTGTTTTATCCTCTCGGGCTTCTCTAAGTGGCCACATATTTAGCCAGCTTTCCTACTTTGATGGCTCTACACAGTATTTTGGAAATCTTTACAATCTTCGTTTTGTGCCCAAAACTCCCGTGGAAGTCACACTCTCCGATTTGTTTGTGTTCGCTCTCTCTCTGATAGGTCTTGGTCTTTTAAGGCGTTCTGTGTTCTGTATTTCCTTATAGATTTCGCTCAAGAACACGTTTAGTGGGGTGTAATCGACATGCGCCCCTGTGTTCAGAGCTTCTTTCCTTGGAGGCCTTTCTTCTCTCTTCCTGGTTTGCTCCTTTTCTTCTACGCTCGCCTTTCGACTCGGCTGCATCACTTCTTTCATGTTTATGTATTTTTTCGCCCTTTGCCTACAAGTTCTTTTATACTTTTTGGCTCCGTTTTTTATAATGAATGTGTAAAGGCTTTCAATTCTAGTCCTGAATGAAGGTTACTAGTGCTGTTTGTGGTTCTAAGGTTGTTATTTCCAATGTAGTCTTGTTGAATCGAGTCCACGTATTCGCAAAGCCTTTATCGCCCTTTGCTTAGACCCTATAAGCTGGTTACCTACTTGGGCCTACTTCGACTGGTGGAGCTGAGCAGGAACTTCTCGGCCAGGTGAAAGAACCTATGAATAGAGCACGGGGAGAGTTGATTAAAGCACTTGAGGGTTGACTTCTCCAAAGTGATGGGGAAGGTCCTAAATCTTACGGATCCGGGTTCATCTAGGTACATGTGCGATTGGAAGATTTAAGATGATTTTGGGATCCATGGTGCCATCATATAGCCTGATATCACGTGGGGGCTTGAAGGAGTGGAAGGACGTACCTTATGATATCGTCGAGAACGGTGACTTCATGTCTTCATTTCCTTTGCCTCATTCTTGGTGTTCCAATCTATGTGGTTTTCCCCTCCTCCTCGATCCAGTAGCTTCCTCGCTGCTCTAGTTGGTCTGTTGTCATCGTGATGTTGGTGTTAGAGGGATAGCTCCTATTCCTTTCTCCATGTGCTCTATTACACCTTCTTAGGGTGGCTGCTCCTCTTACGTGAATGGTGTAACACCCTAATAATTAACCCAATACACCTAGGTATTGATTAATTACTAGACTTTACTCTTTGCTTAGTTCCTTAATCATGCTTTGAAAATACTTAGTGAAATTCCGAGCCATTTTTTTAAAACATAATTGAAAACGTGAGCCGCGCATAACGTGAAAGATAATCGAGATAAAAGCAGAAAATGAATAGACATATCATGAAAAAACACATCATATTCGCTCCATCATATGACATCCATAATTACATATCACATAGATATTTTGCCTACCAACAAAATAAGACTAGGTGTAGGCAATCTAACAAAACATAAATAATATATGGATGGAAGGACATCCATTAATGACACCTAGTAATAACACTCCAGGGATAGTGTCGCGGGATCGCGACGGCGGCGAAGAAAGAGTTTGTTAAAATTGGAGTCGCTACCAAGTTTATTTAAATTGGGAAAAATATGGAAAAACCCGTTTTATTAAAAAAAATGGTCTTTAAAACCAAATTTGAGTTCGGGAGTTGGTTATGCATAGGGAAGGGTAGGATTTAATCCTACGCACCCCTAGTACACCGTCCTTAGACGGTACCTTATTGATTTGTGCAAATTATTAATAACCTTTCAAAATATTCATTTTTATATTTTTTATTTACAACAAAAATAAATTGGCAATATGAGCCGATTGAAAATAAATTGGCAATTATAAGCCGGATGAAAAGGTAACTGGTTAACCTGAGGCGGACATGAAAAGTAAAATGGTGGCGGTCTGAGGCCGCTGAAAAATAAATTGACGTCTGCAGGCTAGACTGGAAAGTAAATTTGGCAATCTGAGGCGCTGAAATGTAAATTGGCAATCTAGGCCGACTGGAAAAGTAAATGGTGGTAATTCAGACTGGAAAGTAAATTGGCAATCTAGGCAGACTGGAAAAGTAAATGGTGGCAATCTGAGGCCGACTGGAAAGTAAATTGGCGTCTGAGCGGCTGCAAAATAAATTGGCAATTTGGCCGGCATGAAATATAAATGGTGGCAATCTAGAGTCGACTGAAATGTAAATTGGCAATCTGAGGCGCTGGAACGGTAAATGGTGGCAATCTGGCCGACTGGAAAATAAATTGGTAATCTAAGGGCGCTGGAAAGTAAATTGGCAATCTGAGCCGCTGAAAAATAAATTGGCAATATGAGGACATGAAATATAAATGGTGGCAATCTAAGGCAACTGAAATGTAAATTGGCGTCTGAGCAAACTGAAAGTAAATGGCACTGAAAACAATGATTTGCACTGCTCCTTTTCTTGTTATGTGCAAAAGTTATGAATTTATCACCCACTTGCAGTTTATTTCAGACATATTCTTGAAGAACTAACTCTACCCAAATCAAGCAAGCCTCGAGGAAGACTTTAACTGATCAAACTTGTAATTTTTTAGCTGGACTTTCTGGCACAAGTAAAGCTTTCTTCTTCTTCTAACTTTACCCACTTCTTTCCATTCTTTTTTCTTTCTCTTTTCCCTTTTAAAGGATGATGATTGCCTTTCTGCCAAGCTTAATTAAAGCTTCTGAATTCTCTTGGTGTGATGCTAGTCATTGATGTATTGCTATAAACATTGTTAGGTTGTATAATTTAAACTTAAATATATCCTATTTGAGACATCATAAATAGACATGCATTCAAAGAGAAAGTGGAAGAATTAACTTAATGGACATATTTATTGCTTGGTGTATTGTATGACAAAATATTTGGAACGAGACAACCACAAAAATGAAAGATAGGATTGTGAAAGACATGAAAATTTTGCCCAAGTTTGGGTTCTTTGTGGTTCATTCAATTGATTTCTCAACAAATTGGATGCTATAACCACTGCCTCCATTGCTGAGCCTTCAATCTTTCCTTTTCGCCCCAAGCTTCAGTAGCCTGCTTTGCTCTGAGGATGAACTTATCACCGAAAATTGCCCAAGTGTAGATTGCTTGAGATGATGCTTTGCTCTAACTTTTGCTTAGACCGCTCTTGAGTTTTCGACCTAACGAGCTCTTTTTTGTTTTGCCCTAATTTTTGCTTAGGCCGCTCTTTCGATTTTTCAACCTAACGGGTATTTTTCTCTCTTTTTTTTAGCATCTTTTCAAGCATAAAACCTTTTGATGGCGTTGATTGGTTTAGGCAATTCTTGTCCATCCATGTTTTGCAAAATCAATGCCCACCTGAGAGCTTGTTTAACAATGTAAGGACCCTAACTGAGCCATTTTCCCGTGCGTCCTCCTTTTGGAGAATTTTCTTGAACCAAATCTCCAGATAAAAATCTCTAGGCGAACTTTCTTGTTAAAAGCTTTGGCCATCCTACTTTGGTAAAATTGGCCATGACAAATAGCTGAATCTTCTTTCTTCTATCATGTTTAATTGTTCACATTGAGCCTTCACCCATTCAGATTCTTCTAGCTTCCCTCCATTAGAACCCTTAATGATGGGATTTCCACTTCTATGGGAGATAACTTCCGTTCCATATACCAATGAGAAGGGAGTCATCCCTGTGCTCGATCGTATCCTGGTACGATATGCATGTAAAGCATACGGCAACATCTCATGCCAATCTTTGTAATTTACCACCATTTTGGCGATGATTTTCTTGATATTTTTATTGCAGCCTCAACGGCACCATTCATCTAGGTCTGTAAGGAGCTGAGTTGTGGTGCTTGATTTTGAAAGTCTTGAAAAATTTCTGAACTTCGGCACCATTGAGATTAGGAGCATTGTCTGTGATGATTCTTCTGGAATTCCATATCTCCAGATAATGTCCCTTTTGATGAATCTAATAAACACCTTCTGTGTGATCCTGGCATGGAAGCAGCTTCCACCCACTTAGTGAAATAGTCTATTGCCACCAAAATGAAGCGATGACCATTGGATGCTTTGGGATTAATTGAGCCGATCACATCCATGCCCCACATCGAGAAAGGCCAGGAGATACCATGTTGTGTAATGGAACTGGAGGAGCATTGATTCGGTCTGCATATATTTGGCATTTGTGGCACTTCCGAACATGATTGATACAGTCATTCTCCATGGTGGACCAGTAATAACCACTTCTTAGGATTTTGCATGCCATCATGTGTCCATTGGCATGAGTTCGCAAATTCCTTCATGGACTTCAGTCATGATTATTCGAGCTTCATGAGCATCTACACATCTAAGGAGAGTGGTGTCATGATTCCTTTTGTAAAGGACTTCACCATTTAGGAAAAAGGACATAGCCAATTGTCTTCTTGCTTATCTCATTTGCCCCTGGTATTCTCCCTTTGAATATCCTGCTTGATATCATGATACCATGGTTGACCGTCTGGTTCAGCCTCTACATTACCAGTATCCTGGTTCATCTTGTACCTTTACATGGATAGGTTGGACATTGGTGTGGACTTCCAATTTAGTCATTACAGCCAAAGTCGCCAATGCATCCGCATATTGGTTCTTGTCTCGAGTTAAGTGAGAAAATGATATATCATCAAAGCGCTCAATTAGTCGAGACAAGTGCCTTTGATAAGGTACCAATTTGGGATCCTTTGTACGCCATTGTCCATTAACTTGGTAGATTATAAGTGCCGAATCTCCAAAGACTTTTAGTCCTTTGATTCCCAAGTCAATTGCCACTTGTAAACCATTTGCACATGCCTCATACTCTGCAATGTTGTTGGTACATTCAAAATCTAATTTGATGGAACTGGGTCCTGTTTCCAAGCTGGTGATACTACGCAGCTCCTATTCCACATCCATTCATGTTGCAGCCCCATCAAAGTACATCTTCCATGTATTCTCCTCCTCTACATCTTCTTTTTCCACCACTAATACCTCATTCTCAGGAAACTCGCCGTGGTGGGTTGTCCATCTTCCAAAGGGTTTTCAGCTAGGTGATCGCAATTGCACCTCCCTTGACAGACTTTTGAGTCACATACTTGATATCAAATTCTCGCAGTCTCACTTGCCACTTTTGACATTCTCAATGACACATGAGGACTATCAAATATGTATCTCAATGGATCTATTAAGAGATTAACCAAGTAGTGTAGTATAACATGTATTGCATCAGCCTTTTAGAGGCCCATGCTAATGCACAGCAGGTCTTCTCAATTGCCAAATAGCGGGATTCACGTCATTAAACTTCTTGCTCAGATAATAAATAGCTTGTTCCTTCTTTCCATACTCATCATATTGTCCAACATCGCCCCAAGTGACGTGGGCAACACTGTGAGGTACAATATTAGAGGACGACCTGGTATAGGTGGGGTCAAAACTGGAGGTTTTATTAAATAAGCCTTTATTTTGTCAAAGGCTTCTTGGCACTCTTCATTCCATTCTCCAGGTTGATGCTTTCGTAATAGCTTGAATATCGGCTCACAAGTGCTAGTCAAATTGGCAATGAATCTAGCAATGTAGTTGAGCCTCCAAGAAAACTTCTCACTTCCTTTTTGGTTCGGGAGCTGGCATCTCCTTATCACCTTTACTTGTCGGATCTACCCTTATCCCTTCTTTGTGACAATGAATCGGAGTAATTTTCCTGTAGATGCTCCAAAGACACATTTATTCGGGTTCAAGCCGCAACTTATATTTCTGAGCCTTTCGAACAACTTTTGTAGAATTGTTACATGACTTTCTCTCTCTTTAGACTTGGCGACCATGTCATCTACATACACTTCAATCTCTTTATGCATCATGTCATGGAATAATGTAACCATGGCACGTTGGTAGGTGGCACAGGCATTTTTCAATCCGAATGACATGACTATAGCAGAATGTTCCCCGGCGTTATGAAAGTAATTTTTCCTTTGTCGTGAACGTCCATAGGAATCTTATTATACCCTGAGTACCCATCCATAAATGAAAAGCGGTGATTTCCAACTTATTATCGACTAGGACATCAATGTGAGGGAGTGGAAGATCGTCTTTTGGGCTAGCTTTGTTTAGATCCGATAATCCACACACATTCTAACTTTTCCATCCTTTTTAGGCACGGGCACAATGTTAGCCACCCAGTCGTGTGTCTTGACACCTCCAAAAATCCGGCCTCTCTGTTAGTCACCTCCTCTTTTATTTTCAATGACATTCAGGCCGCATCCTTCTCAACTTTTGCTTTTCGGTTCAGCTCCCACATATAAAGGGGTCTTATGTGAAGCTATTTCTCGATCAAGCCGGCATATCATGGTAGGACCACGCAAAGACATCCAGGTATTCTTTGAACAATGCAATCATTTCTGAGCGTTCTAGATTTTCCACTATTTTCAGCTCCTTTTTCTCTTCTTCAGTGCCCATGTTAATCAACTCGATCACCTCATTGTCTAAGTCAAATCCCTTTTTCTGTATGTTCCAGGTAGGTCTGAAATTTGCCCAACAATTTCTTGATCTTCATCAGATTCATGGCTATCACAATCAATTGCAAGAGAACCAATTGACGAGTTTCCAAATTCCCTTTCATGAGGCAAAATTTCTATAGCATTTAATTCCTGGAAAGCAATTGTGGTGGGTTGGAAGGCCAAAACGAATAGTGGAAAAATGCAAAATAAAATCAGAAAAATAAAAATTAATGAGCTAAAAATGATGATAAAGAGAAAGCAAATAGATGGCTGAAACGAGGAGAATGAAAGACACTAAGAAATATAAAAGATGCGGGAATAGGAAAGAAATATTGCTAAATAAACACACAAGTTTATTTATGATGTCTTCAAGTAGCATAAATAAAAGCATAAATAGTCTTTCCTGATACAACACAAATAATTACTTTGCAGCAATAACATCAATCACTGGTTAGACTATTCATCAGCATTTCATCATTGTTGGCAGCATAAATCTTGTTGCTCTCTTCAATTGTCTCTATGTCCAAGGTGTTGATGGTGAGACGGTAGCAAGGGGAATGAACTTTTCCACCTGTAATAACTTCAGCTGGATTAGGAAATGTTTCCTTCAAGTGAGGATCTGTTTATTTTCTTCTCATGTTTCTCCTGTTGGAGGACCATATCATCCATTTCCTCTTCTAATGGTGCATTATATCCTAACCCAAATCGATTAGGTTTCTTGGAGACTGATATAGGTACTCTAATACCTTGCAACTGTGGTCCTAACCCTTTACCATGTAGGTATCCATTCTTAGCCATGATATGAGCCACTATTTGATTAACATTCTGCATTGGACCCATTGCATTCATCTGGGCTTCACCAACTCCAGGCTATGCCACAAGTTATTGTCTATCGACTCCACATTCTCCACATATGGTAGTGAGACTGGTTTGGATACAATGATGTCCCTTTCTCCATGGATTGTGACACTGATCCATTCTCAATATATTTAACCTTTTGATGCAAGGTTGAAGGGACATCACGATATCTTAATCCATGGTCTTCCAGCAGCATGTTATAATCTGAGCCAATCTCCATCACCTGGAATAACACTTCTGATTTGCTTGGTCCAATCTCTAGTGGCAACACCACTTCATCCAGAATGCTTTCGTAGCTCCATCAAAAGCTTTTACAACCATCACTTGGGGTGATATATCATCCACACTCATTGATAGTTGTTTCAAAGTGGACGTTGGTAATACATTTAACCCTGATCCTCCATCAATAAGGACTCTAGGCACTATGTGGCCTTTGCATTTGAGGGTTATATGTACAGCTTGTGGGTTAGCCCATGATACCACTTCTTCATCTAAGAATGGGATCATATTGACACGTTTCACTGGATCCACCATACTTATCATGTTCTCCAATGAAGTGTCGGGCTTGACATAGGCTTCCTTCAGGACCTTTAATATTGCCTTTTGATGAGATTCAGAGGACAAGATTAGTGACAGAAGAATATCTCACAGGAGTCTTTTTTAATTGTTCCAAAATATCATATTCGCTCTGTTTCATGATTTTAAGGAACTCTCTCTTCCTCTTCTTTTTCTTTTCTTCCTGACTCGAACCTTTTTCAACATTCCCTTCATCAACAATTTCCCTTTTCCAACTCCTTGGGTCCATACACCCTTCCACTTCTTGTTATTCCTTTTACCTCCATGACACTGGTCACTTCCTCACCTTCTTGAGCTTTTGAGGTTTCCCCTATGTCACTTTTCATTTCAACCTTGGTCTCATAATTCCAAGGTACGACATGTGTGTCCTCATACACAAAGGGTTTCGGTTTCTTCACAGTGATCACTACCTTTCTCTGGCTTTGGTGCCTGATTAAGTGGAGGCACTGGAAGTACAAAATGCTCGATCACATTCACCTCCTCAAAGACATTTTGCTTCTTTTTTGCTTGTATAACACCCAAGTTAAGCAATCCCTGTACATGAACCTTGAAATCCTAACAGTCCTCAATATCATGCCCCAGACTTCCACAATGGTATGCATAACTTGATTCCCTATCATGTTTCTCATTCTCTATTGTTAGGAAAGTGGTTTATATTGTAACCAGCCTCCTTCAAGCGATAAAAATTTTCTCATAGGGGTTTGAAGATTCAAAACCTTCTTAATCAGTGGTTCTTCTCCTCCAAAGCATTTACTCGACCTCCTCCTTCATGATTTGGAATTGGATTATGGACAATATCTGGTTTTGACTCCTCTTGAAAATCCAGCCTCCCACAAGCAATTAGTTTCTTCACTCCGTCTGAAACCTTCACAATCCTCAATAGAATGTCCTGCTATGTCCATATGATATTTGCAAGTTAAGTTCGGGTTATACCAAGCTAGGTATGGGGTTCTAATGGACGCACAGATATCAGGAATGAGATGAGCATCAACTAGTCGTTAAAAAATCAGCATTTGAGATAGATAGTTTCGGAAAGGTGGTAAGTTTGGGAATCGAGAACAACTTTGGTTTTGGGTATTAGGCCGTGGTGGTGTGGTATTTGGGTAGTTATGAGGATGTATGGTTGGGTTATAGGTGTATGTTGGACGAGCTGGTTGGTACGTATATGAATGTTATTGACTTGAGGTTGGGGGTTGTTGTGCGGTTGGAGTGGCTTGGTATAGTGGGTAAGGAGAGATGGATGGTATTTGGGGTCTTGGCCATCTGAGGTATATCTTGGAATGAAAGATTGCTGACCTTGCTCATAACTTACTTCCGCCTCTTTTTTCTTAGGAAATCTCTGTGTCCTTATTGCTCATAGGAAGTTTCCAGCTTTGGACAAATTCTCAATTCTTTCACCTGCGGTCACTAGCTCAGAAAAATCTTTATATGCTGCTTGCCATTGTCCCAATATAAGGAGATCCTAAGTTCCCAAAAAATATGAACACATTTCAGAAGGGATAAGTGGGGTTGCACCTGAGCAACTAAATTCTCCATCTTTGAGCATATTGTTTAAATGACTCCTCCTTTTTCCTTTGCATTGTGCTTAATTGCTCACGTGTGGGTGCTATTTCCATGTTGAATTTGTCCTGACTCATGAATTGATCAACCAATTCTCTCCAACAGGAAATTTTAGAATGGTCTAACTGGATATACCATTCTAAAGCAGGACCAATTAAGCTTTCATGGAAAAAACTAATGAGAAACTTCTCATCTTTGGACCATATTGCCATTTTAGTACAGTAACTCTTCAAATGGAACAAAGGATTACCGGTCCCATCATATTTAGAAGTCAGGAACCTTGAAGTCTTTGGAAACTATCAGATCTATAGGAGGACATAGTTGCTCGATGTCCACATAACCATAAGTGCTAGGTCCCTGAATGGCCTTAATTTGATCCTGAATCTTCTTCATCCATTCTTCTCTAAACTTGTCTTTATTCACCTCTACGGCTATTCTCGGAAGAAAATGGTTGTTTTGTGACAACACGAGGTGGCTCCCAAAGGGGTAGCATGCAGTACCATCAATATGAATGTTCTCTAATGGACGATAGCCTTCTCCAATTGGGATCACCAATGGCATTGTGGGTGGTGGTTGTCCATGAAGGTTATTCAGAATTTCATCCCCTCATTCACCCATTGAGTGACATTTATAGCCACATTTGATGTTAGGTATGGCTACCATTGCAGTGCTTGGTTGTCCCCCTGACAAGTCACTATGTCTGGTTTCGGTTAGTTCCTAATAAATCCAGCGACTCCTTCATGGCTCTCATCATTTCTTCCATCTTTGCTTGGTTATTTGACATCTTCATTCAATTTCCCTCTCACTCATCAACTTCCATGCTCAAACTTTTTACTTGGTCAGAAGCATTTCTGGTTCATGATTACCACCAGCCATTTTAGTTCGAGCTCTGGTATTGTGAATACAAGTTAGATCGGTATCTTCCTTCCTTGGGTGCCCAATTGTGACACAGTTTTACCTCTATGAGAAGAAAAGAGAAAAAGAATTAGTGAAAAGATAAAATATTGCAATTTGTTAGAGAGCGGCAAATATATTTGGTCTTGACGTGAGTATCTTTGATGATAACTATTTCCAGAACGTCTCGTTCAAAGGTACTAAGTTATAGCTATTGCCATGAGACCAACGCAATGCAAAGAAGCAAACATTCTTTTATTTATCATTTGTCACAATCATCATTTTTCATACAACCATTCAAAAAGAAATACATCATAAATATCAGCAACATCCTACCCAACGAAAAACCCTTATGTGTCTTCAACGTCTTCAGCGATTATTTGCTTCATTCTCCCAATCAAGTCCTTACAATAGCCAACAAAGTTGCTAATTTCATTGGGGTTTCAAAAGGGATGATTTCCTACTAAGCAAGCTTTAAGTGTCTTGGAACGTCTTCTATTGTTGCATTAGCCAACCCTACTAAGTTCGAAAAGCGAATCTTCAACTCATGAATGACATGATCTTGGTGTTGCACCTCAAGATCCAAATTTGCAACTTTTCCCTTTTCTTTCCCAGGAGCTGATACTTAGGATCTCATTTTTCATGTGTTGATTTAATTCCTCAGCTTCCTTATGATATTCCTTGTTCATTTCTTCTATTTGTTGCTTCATTTGTTCCTTTCTGCTAGCGCGACTTTCAGCAATTTTGGCCTTTCGAAGTAGCTCCTTTAGTTGCTGATTTTCATTGTCATATCACGTTCTTGCCTTCGAAGCCTTAGTTCTTTATTGGCAGCTTCAAAACATTCTTTGGTCTTTATCATGTGCTCCTGCCCCATTTTAACCTTTTCCTTGTCCCTTTCTAAATCTGATCTTTCAGCAATTTCTCGCTTTAAAGTTGCATAATCATGGTGAGCGTTTTCAACTCGAACTCCACTTGTACCTTTTCTTGTTTAGCCTTGTCCAACCTTTCTTTCATTTCTTTGATTTCTTCATTTTCATCAGAATGCAAGGCCGATGTCTTGTCAGGAATAATTGTTGTCAGATTCTAAATGGCAACTTGACCTCTTGAGCCCTACTTTTCACCCATTGGCGGTAATTTTCTTTTCCGCACAACTCCTAACTCCCAATTCTTTTCCTTTCGGATGACATTGTTCCAAGCAAATTGGACCTTCGTAATAGGCCAATGTCATGGGAATCTAGGTAATAAAGGACAAATGGAGTAACTAGCTTGGAAGGTGGTCCTATCATGGGGTAACCAAGCTGGACGAACACTAATGCTGATTGTAATTTATACACCCTCGAGTACCCATAAGGGGTACATTTGGAAAGTCTCAACATGGTAAATCAAGGTCTGCCATCTTCCCACCAAGGGTACCATGGATCACCTTTTCATTCAATTTAACCAGGTCTTCAGCCCATTCTCGCCCACTTTTCTTCTTGATACGATGCATTTTTAGATCATCAAGGGGACGTGATGCCTTGTAATTTCTTTGGAAGATATGCGTGTAACCCACACATATAGTATTGGTAAACAACACAAAATTCTCTTACCATTCCTCTCATGACAAAAATCCAAGGAACGGTAGACATTTCTCCGAGGAAAAGGATTGTGACCATGAAACTTTCTAGCAAGGAACACATCAATCCTAAGATCTATGAACCGTCAATATTGGGAAATAAGACGGTGCCATAAAGGTGAGGGTCAACACATCTGAAAAAGTGTCCAATCTTCGGCTTGAGCTAAGCTGTGCAAGTGTTTCTCCAAATAATCTCTTGTGAATCCCTTTGTTCCATTTCTACATTTCTGGGCTTCATGCAAATTTCTTACATTTACCTTTAGGACATTTGCTAGTGTGCAAAGAAGCATAATGTCCTTGGTAATTGTAAGGTTTTTCTCCTTCTAGCGGTAACCCAGGATTCGTTGAAATTCTTCAAGGGTTGGTGCCAACTGAAAATCTTGAAAGGTGAAGCATCGGTGGAGGATAATCATTGGGCCAATGCGTGATTGCCTCTACCTGTATTTCCACTTCTAATAGGCTCAAGACTTTTCCATATTTCTGTGAGAGAAGACGTTGCGGTGCTTTCAGGTTGACTCAAGGATCTAAGCTTCTGTGTAAGGTTTCTTGGTTTTGAGTTGCAAAGTCTTTTTCAATTTCTCTTCATGATTGTTTGGTCTCATGTTTGCTTCCATTTTTAGATACTCACAACAAGACCTTGATATGATTCTCTAACAAACCTCCTGTAGCAACGAAGAAAAAGTGAGTCTTTTATTATATATAAAAAAAAGGCAATAAACACTTGCATGTTAAAGAATTTATGTACACAAAATAAATAAATAAATTAATTAAAGAAAAGGTATGCTCCCTTTGTGTCCTATTTGAGGTAAAATATGGAAGTCAAAGCTCTGGTCCTATGGTTGTTCTATTTTGTGCAAACTTTCACCAGGTAGGTCTATGATCTCAGGATTCTACAGTCTCTAGAGTTAAAGGCTCATTTTGGAATGTTATCCACAACGCAGGTGAACCGCTAGGTGTAGGACATTCACGAAAGTCACACTAGACGAGATTTGAATAACCAACAGGATGTACATCCAAAATGGCTACCACTACACAATCTCTTACCTATCTCAAGTCACTCAAACTGGTATAGGCCCCACTCGTGTGTGATAAATGTGTGAGTGTTGTGTGTGAAGGGAGCATACAAACCTGAAATCCTATAACTACCCATGGTAAAATACCTGCAAAAATAAATACAAACAACAAATATACAAAACCAACAATAGTCCTACCCTAAAGTTTTCACAAAAAAAATAAGCAAAAGTCATCCTTTATGATTGTCACAAAGAAGTAAAAAAATGCTGACAAAATTCTAGCATAAAAAGAAAATAACAAGATAAAAATATAAAATAAAAAAAATAAAATAAACTAAAAAGAAGTTATAATAATATGCACAATCAATTATTTATGCTTGACTCTCAGAAGTCCAAGTGGAGTCGCCATCTGTGCGGGATAGCGCGGGGATGGCGAAAAAGAGTTTGTTAAAATTGGAGTCGCCACCAAGTTTATTTAAATTGGGAAAAAATGGAAAAACCCATTTTATTAAAAAAAATGGTCTTTAAAACCATATTTGAGTTCGGAGTCGGTTATGCATAGGGAAGGGTAAGGATTTAATCCTACGCACCCATTACACCGTCCTCAAGACGTACCTTAATTGATTTGTGCAAATTATTAATAACCTTTCAAAATATTCATTTTTATATTTTTTATTTACAACAAAAATTAAAAAAAATTAAGGAACACCAAGTGTCACAACTGGGTGTTCAAAATACTGTGTTAACAACGTAAGGTTAAATTAACATTTTTATTCAAAATACAATATTTCACAAATAAGTAACAAATTTAAACTAAATATATGAAAATGAAAATCTTTTATGAATTATAAATATTTACAAATAAGATAAAAATTTATTTTGATATTTTTTACAAAAGTAAAATAAAATATAAAAGAGAACATATTTTTAAAGAAAATTTGGAACATCAAGTGTCACAATTCAATGTCCAAATATGGAGTTAACAAGTCGTCCGGGCTAAATTAACCCTTTTTATTTAAAATAAAATATTTCCTAAAGAAATGAAAATTAAATGAAATAAAACGTCTCATAAAAAAAACTCATGAAAAATTTACAATTAAGACAAAAATTATGAAAATTTAATTTTGACTTGCAGGGATCGGAACGCCTACTCCTACGTATCCTTAGGATGCAATGGGAAATTCAAAGTCACGTAGTTCTGGAAAATAAGAGTGCGTTGATTAATTTTAATTAAAAGAGAATGAAAATGTGTTGATTGATTTTAATTTTAGATATGGATTTTTATTTTTAAATGTAAGGAGAAAATATGTATTTTTTATAAACTCTAATTTCAACAAAATTAATTCATAAATACAAATACATAACTAAATTAAGCAAAGTACATAAGCATACACAATAATTAAACTAAAAATAAAAATTAATTTATGAACACAATTATGCAATTAATTTAAACACAACACATATAAAATGATTAAACTAAAAATCTAATTATTATATTTTTTTTATAAAATTCACTCGAAATTCAAAGAAATAATAAAATCACTCTTTTTTTATTTTATTTTTTCACATAATTAAATCACTTATGAAATTGATTTATTTAATTCTACGTAAATAGTTTAAAATAGTTGCTAAACATGTCACAAACTCTCTTTATAGTAAATCAAATTACTCAAGGATTTATTTGAGCCACATAAATAATACCCTTTTGAAATATTTTAGACTTACACAAACATACTTAAAAAAAAGCTAAAATAAGATAGACACCAATCAAACAATTAGGTTCAAATCCAAACAAACAAACTCAAAATTTGATTCAACACAAAAATAAAATAACAAAGTAAATAATAAAAATCAAACAAAATAATAATAATAATAATAATTCTCTATATTACCCATTCACACACCCACAGCACTCAAATAACCACGCTCGATAGCACACACACAAAGACACTAGCCACTCTTCTCACGCTGACTAAACATGCCACTCTCTCTCACTTT
>JAMLFY010000007.1:10276041-10679329 GCA_030441495.1 Dalbergia oliveri
AATCGACGAACCTCGGTAAAGTATATTTTCGAACTTAATAAATCAATCTTAGCATGCTCACTATTTCATAATAACCCCGAGGTTCCTGGGGACGATGATGATGACACAATGCATCATGAGGTGAGTACCCTACTGAGATTCTTTTTATAAGTTTCTCACTCCCTCTATTTTTCTTTCCATCTCGTCTTCAAGAAAGGAAGGAAGCATTCGTGAATCACATTGAGGCTTTCACCGGTAGCTGAACTTGATCCTGCTAGTTTCACTCGTATATTTCAGATATCTATCCCTATCCTTGGAGTGTTATTACTAGGTGCCATTAATGGATGTCCTTCCATCCATATATTATTTATGTTTTGTTAGATTGCCTACACCTAGTCTTATTCTGTTGGTAGGCAAAATATCTATGTGTTATGTAATTATGGATGTTATATGATGGAGCCAATATGATGTGTTTTTCATGCTATATCTGCACGTTATTCGCTTTATTTCGATTATTGTTCACGTTATGTGCGGCTCACGTTTTCAATTATGTTTAAAAAAAAATGGCTCGTAATTTCACTAAGTATTTTCAAAGTATGATGAAAGAACTGAAGCAAAGAGTAAAGTCTAGTAATTAATCAGATACAACCTAGGTGTATTCGGTTAATTATTAGGGTGTTACACCCTTCCCCAGTCATGCAATCCCTAGTCCTATAATTCTATCATAGAAATCATAAGTCTCTATTCTACATATATTATAACATATCAATAATAAATCATTACCGACCTAAATGACAAAGCACCGTTAATAAACACAATAACGACTACAAGCATGCGCCCAACCAATCCTTGAAAATAAAAAATTAATAAACAAATTACATTATAAATACAGTCTTTTTAGCTTACCACAATCAACTTAAAAACATTAACAAACATAAAAACTTACAAAATCAACTTCCTAAACACCAAAATGAAAACCATTAACAAACATAAAAACTTACAAATGTACTATAAAAGCTACAACCAAAAGTGCTCCAAATTACTCCAACAATGCTCCAAATGTGGTTTAAATCTTAAACAAATGAAGTTTCTACTAATTAGTAATATTAAAAATAACAAACAATCATCAATTGAAAGCACAAAAAAAAACACAAAAAAAAATAAAAAAAATCGATTAAAAGGTAGAGTACCATATCAGGAATACAATGACACAAACTGTTCAAAACGATGGCCCCAACCACAATGGCGGCCAAAAATACAGCGGCGCTAGAGAGAGAGGGGGAGATGAGAGAGAGTGGAAATGGAGAATGGGGAAGAAGAAGAAGGTGTCGTGCATTTTGTTCTCTATTTCGTGTGTTACAGATGGATTTTCCCGTCTTAATGCAATTAATAAAATGCATTGTTTCATTAATCGTATTACGGATTTTACTCTTAATTCGATTAATGAAACGATGTGTTTCATTAATCGGATTATGGACGGTAAAATCCATCTGTAACGTGAAAACTAAAATGTTGTGTTTAATTTTTCAAATTAACGGATTTTACCATCTGTAGTTCGCGCGTGTAATACGTGCTTGTAATTTCAAATTACAGCGGATTTTCCCAATTCGTCTGTAATTTTTAATTTTTCAATTTTTTTAATTATTCGTTTGTGTACCCGTCTTTATTGTTAATAACCAAAAAAAAAATATCAAATTTTTTTGTTGTAATTGCCATTGTATCTGTTACACGCCATGTGGGGGTTTTTTGCACCAATAGTTAAAGACGGATTTATAGACTTCTGCCACATTTTACAAAAAAAAATTATCCCAATTTTCCATTTTCCCGTCTATAAATGCGTCTGTAATATAGACGAGAAAAATCCATCTGTAAAATCCGTCTATGTTTTGCGAGTTTCTAGTATGACTCATCAAATTGGGCAAGGAGGGAAGAGAAGCAACACCCTGGAAGGATAAGTCAAAATGGTGAGAATTCCATAGAAACTATGGACATGACATTAAGGAATGCAAGAACTTGAAAAACCAAATTGAGAAATTGATTAAGAAAGGTTGGTTGGAACAATACATAGCTCAACAAGGCAGAAATAGAAGCAAAGAATGGAAAAACAACAAGAGAAAGAGGAGAAGCCCTAACCATAGGTCCAAATCCCCTTGAAGAAGGCATAGAGAAGGATCAGATTGTAACATAGAAATTCAATGTGTTATTGATTACATCATAGGAGGATTTTTGCGGGGGAGTCTAGCTCCACTAGAATGCAACATATCAGAGCTATTATGAATATCGAGTCTCCTTTTACGATTCCAAAGATGCAAGAAAGTCTATTGATCTCTTTCTGACTTCGATTACAAAGGAGCAAATCCAGCCTCGAGCCATGTGGTGGCAACCTAGTGGGATTTACAGGACAAAGCATACTAGTTCTAGGTGTCATCACCTTAAAGACCAAGATGGAGCAGAGTCATTCCTCCAAACAAAATATTTCTGATATCTTGTGATAGATACGTCAATGTCTCGATTTAGGAACGTGAAGCATGTGGTCTGGGTCCCCACACAAGCCTCCTGGGTAGCGTGACTCACTAAATGCATACATAAACATGGTTTTCATAATTAAAACATGATTTCTTCTAAATCAATATCAATTTCTCTCTTCGAAACATAATATTTGATTTCATGAGATTGAACTATTTCAACATACTTAATCGTGAACTTGTCTTATTTCATGATCTTAGTCAAAATTGAGAGCTAGTTTAATGCTTAAAAGCTGAATCATGAGTACATATCTAGCTTGTTACATAAATTATAATTACAATGTACATCTCAAATCCATTCGTGAAATCTGAAAACATATAAGGATGTTCATAACTCTAAAATAAATACATAATCTTAAAATAGGATGCATAGTTTGGATCTTACTTGCACAACTACTAGAACACTCTACTATAACATAATCATAAACTAACCTTACTTAAAATAAAGCTCACCACTGGAATAGTTGTGTCTATTGAAATGGTGACTTGACGATAATCTGGTTGCAATTTAATGAAGAAGGGAGAGGGTGAGTCAACAGATTCACTTGGACTACCCACCACCCATATGAGACAACTAACTGTGTGTGTGTGTGTGTGTGTATTACATGCATCAAGCAAAAACATTTTAATATCTACATGCATAATTACATAGGGAAAACATTTCTGAATACATGGTGCAATAATTACTAGAGAAACAATCATCTTTAGATATATATACATAGTATAGCAATAATAATCTCTGATAATACTCTGGTTTCTATGGATACCTCATAAGGTCTGTATTAGACACCTAACTAGACTCCATTCTTTTATTTCTCTAATAGGCGAGATTGTCCTTAACAGACAACTTGGCTAGTGATGGCTAGAAAGATATTGGCTAAGAAAATAAAAATAAAAAATTACTTATTTTTTTATATATTTAATATATTGTAAAATTAAAAAATATTATTTTTAATTAATTTTTCATTCTTATTTTTATTACTAATCTTAAAATATTTGTTATAAAAATTCATAAATTTATTACATATATTTTTGACATTTTAATATTTTTATATAATTTCCTGACATACTTGATGCATGAAGTATGGACAATGTGACATCTCAGAACAACTTTAAATATATATAAAAGTTGACGGATTGAATAAATCTGACCACTGATAACCGAAAATAATTGACTTTATAAATAGGTTTGGCTTTTTTATCTAAATAAATTTAAAAAATCGAGATATACCAAATTCTCACTTTTTTAAGATTAATTTTGCATATCCATTCCTTTTTGTATACAGGCAAAATCGGTTAAGTTGAAATAGATTTTCAATGACTAAAAAATATAAGAATTAGTAAATAAAAAATAGATTTCTCTTTTTCCATCTTTTAGTGAAATCGGTCAATGCAAAATAGATTTCTCATTGTCTTTTCATGAAAGAAATTGGTCAATGGTCGATAAATTTCCCATTTTCGCAAATTAATTTCTACAATAGGAAGCTCTCAAAGGCTATGTTTGTGGATTTAAAATTTAGAGGAAAGAGAGAGAAAGAAAGACTTACAGTGTAAAATTTTAAAATTTTACACTATAAATCATTCTTTCCTTCTTTCCTCCAAATTACAAACTCATAGACATATCCTAATAGTCATATTACAGTATTATATAGGCAAGATGCTTTTCTGGAAATTTCTAGCAGAAAACAATTGAAAGAGATATAAACAAACTAAAGAAGCGTTGAAGGAAACAACACACTATTTATTACTCTCTGTCATTTCTAGATTGCTAGCTGCCGACATTGGTTTTTACAGACCAGATTAGAAGGGTATTGAGTTTGCTAACGGCCGTCTCAAATGCATTATTAAGGTTTTTGAATATAGAGAATTTTTGGCTTGAAATCAAGTTTTTAAATTTTTAATACATTAAATGTATTAAAAAATTTTAAATCTTTTATTTTTAAAATCTTAACAACTGTCCTAATCTCACTTACTAGGCTTTTTTACGGAATTAAATGAAAAAAGTATTATATACGGTTATGCAACATTTGAAACTTTAGGTATGCATCTACATTCTTTTTTTATATCACACAAAATCAATTAACTAGCAGTAAATTTTTAAAAAATAAAATGCATGGCAATTGGTCAGTAAAAAGAAGATTTTTTTTTTTAGTGAACTGAAATTGATTGACACAAATTATATTTCTGTTCTTTTTATTTTGAATTGAAATCGGCAGGCGCTAAGCAGATTTCCCACAGAAAGGCACTTTAATACAATGTGCCACTGCCACTTTACTGCTTTCGTCTACTAGTTTTTCTTAGAATAACAATTTTTATTACAAATTTTTGTAATCATTATAAACGCAAATCTTAACAGCAAAATTCATCTTCTTTTGTGTCAATGAAAAAGTCATTGATTCCATGTAATTGTTAATTTGTTAGTTGTTACGTAGACGGAATTCTATTATTTTTAAAAAAATCATTTTACTTATTTACTAATAATGAGTAAATGGGAAAAAAATAAATTACTTTACTTTTTAAAATAAATGTGAGCTGAAAATTTAAGAAATTAATTATTTTGAAAAACTATATAATTTTTTCTTTTGTAATTTAATGAAAATCAAATTCATTTATAAATAATTTAAATATAATAATTTGTGAAAATATAAATAATATTTAAAATAATTTGCATTATAATATATTAATCTGTTAATTGAGAGATCACATACACATTAGTCTCTATAAAATTTATATATTCACAAAGTTAATTTTTTCAGGAACTGAAGATTAATGTTATGAACTAATGTTTTTAGAAATTAATACGTTAAAAGTCGATGTTGCAGGAACTAATATGTATATGATTTTTATGTTACAAAATTAATGTGTTTAACATGAAATTTTTTGTAGATTAAAATATGTATATTTAATCTTTAAGAAAAATATTAAAATAAATTTTTTTTGAGGATTAAAGTGTAAATTTTCTCTAAATTCTTTCATCCCACCAAAAAGAATTAGTGATTTGTCCTATATGATTTTAATTTTTGTTATGAGTACATTGACATACTGAGATGTCACATTGTCCATAGTTCATGCATCAGATATTACAGAAAATTATATAAAAATATTAAAATGTCAAAAAATAATAATAAATTTATAATTTTTCTAACAAATATTTTAAGATTATTAATAAAAATAAGAATAAAAAGAAATATTTTTAATTTTTCAATATATTAAATATATAAAAAATAAGTAATTTTTTATTTTTATTTTCTTAGCCAATATCTTTCCACTCATCACTAGTACAACTTTTTTTTTTTGTTTTGTTTTTTGATAAAATCACTAGTACAACCTTAAATATATAAAAGTTGACGGATTGAATAAATCTGACCACTGATAGCCGAAAATAACTGACTTTGTAAATAGGTTTTGTTAATGAGTGAAATTAGGATAGTTGTTAAGATTTTAAAAATAAAAAATTTAAAAGTTTTTAATACATTTAATGTATTAAAAAAATTAAAAACTTGATTTCATGCAAAAATTCTCTATATTCAAAACCTTAATAATGCATTTGAGACGGTCGCTAGCAAAATCAATACCCTTCTAATCTGATCTGTATAAACCAATGTCGGCAGCTGGCAACCTAGAAATGACAGAGTAATACATACTGTGTTTCCTTCAACGCTTCTTTGTTTATCTCTTTCAATTGTTTTCTGTTAGAAATTTCCTGAAAAGCATTGCATTTATGATACTGTTGAAAAATTTAGTGCTCAATGAAAGTTGATTGTTGAGTTGTAGAGAGAAGCCAATGAGAGTGCTTGACGTGTAATGCTGTTGGGAAGGTGACCTATTTGTTTCGGGTTAAGTTTGTGATAAATGGGAGAACGGCCGTGCATCTTCTACCTAGCTTTCCCTCAAAATCGGACTGGACATCAAATTAATTAGGGTAAGGGTTAAGAGGTTTAAAAGTTTAATCGATTCATTGAGAGTTTAATTGAAATATAATCGGTATATAATAAAATATATATTTATATAAATATATAAAAATACAAAATAAAATATATGTCATAAAATAACTAAAAATTAAATTAGATATCAACAAAACCCATAGAACATAATATAATTCATCTCTTAATCAAAATAAACATCATTCATATCGATCAAATCTCTCAAGTTACTACTTTCCATATTAGAAAAGAAAAAAAATTAGGAAATATGAGATTTTAAGTATTTTTTTTAAAAAAAAACCCAAAATAATATAATTTTACATTTTTTACAAAAAAAAAAAAACGGTTTAAATCGATTTTTGGCCGGTCCGGTTTGTCCGGTTTATGGTTCCCGGCCGGTCGGTTCTTGGGTGATTTTTCGGGCGATTTTAGGGTCCAGGACGGAGGGTGATTCCCAATCCAGCCCAAGGTCCAATTTTCTAAACAATGCCTACAACTCTCACATCATATTTAATTAATTTTTGCCTTTATTTTTCAATTCTGATTTTATCATCATCCTGATGTTATTTTATATGCCATCATTATACAATATATTTTCAATTTTTTATGGGGAATTTTATATTATTTAAAATTACTATTTTTGGCACAATTATTATTACAACATCGCTTTGAAAAATACAAGAGTAAATAATAATAATAATAATAATAATAATAGAAAAATATCATTAAATTTTTTATTAACAAAATATGATATAATTTGATACACTATCAATATAGAAAAATTTTATATTATTATTCAATTGTATATATCACATCACATCTAACTCTTTTTGTGTACTGCATCACATCTAACTCTTACACTAGTTAAAATATTATATAAATAGAAACTAAGCAAGGGAATTTTAACAATAGAAATTCAAAAATATTGAATATCAAATGCGTCTTAGAAAGTATGGTTTTAAAGTATGCTTATTTATGCATTTATAATAATAAGTTATGCATGAGTTTTTCTTTTTTCTTTTTCTTTTGACATGAAATTATATGAGTTAGACACTATAGAAATGAAAAATTAAGAAAATAAGATATGATTCTGTGCCATTATTATTGAAATTAATGTAAGCAAACGTGTAGGATAAGTAATATGAATGGAAAAGAATAGATTTACTTAATCAATTTCCATAAGCAGTGAGGAATTTATTTGCAATCTCTTTTATTATTATTATTATTATTATTAATTTCCCTTTGCTTATAGGTTAAGCAAACCTACTTGCCATTCATCTAACGAAAAAATGAAAACCTACTCGCCATTATGGATTTATATTAAAAATAGAGAAAGGTAAAATACTTACTCTTATTATTTAACGGAAACAGATGTCAAATAAACAGGTATAGAGGAGAAAGGCAAATAATATTTTCTTAAAATATTTCAACCCCTCAAATAATAAAGAGAAAGCATAAAACATACATAAAGTAGAAGGGTTCTTTGTTTTTTTTTTTTATAATACAATATACTTTCTCTTTTTTTATATATTATTTACAGAGTGGCACTTTATTGGCTTTTTTACCAAAAAATAAAAAATTGGTTATTTACATATTGGAATGGCTTTTAACATTTTTTTTACCAATATGCACTAGTTATTTATTAAGTATAATATGGTGCACAGTCAAACAAGTTGATCATGCATGCAATACGTTGGATTGTCACACATAATCAATTTTCAAGTGACTGTTAATTGTATTATATGAGGACATAAAAGGTAGAATAGGGCAGACAATTAGCCATATTATGCTTCAAATAAAATGGCAAATAGTTTTGATGTATTGCAAACCCACGATCTCTATATAAACATTCAGCCCAAGTTGAAGCGCAAATCAAAGAGCAAGTGTTGTGTGAGTTTTTGTGTCTTTGAAAGAAAAAATGTTTGGGAGATATTATATGCTTATTCATTATAATTGTGGGATTATTCAAAGTTCACAAGATGGAGTCTAGTTTTGCTATCAAAATCTACCACTTATTAGTGTTCATTCATCTATTAGTCTTTCTGAGCTTCATGGAAAAATTCATCACAAGTTGAGCAAAGGAAACAAGCAAATAATTCAGATGGTATATCGCTACCCATGTTGATCAGTCAATGTGCGGTATGATATGGAAGTTGCAGCATTGATACTAATGGTGATTTGAGGATAATGTTTGATTGTCATAACCAATTTCCTGACCTTCGTGTTATTGATTGTCATAGCCCATTATTTTTTTTATATTGATGACCTACTGGTGGGGGAGCTTGAAGAAAAATTTTGAGGGGGCCAAAATGTTTCACACGATAAATAAATTGCACGAATCGAATCAAATTAAAATCAACTGCGCATCTATATATAAATTTTATAGCAAATAACTAACATGATAAATACTAATGTGTATTTGGATTTATTATGATATTAAAATTATTTCAATAATTGAATGCATTTATAATTGAATTTTTTTATAATTGATTATTCCAAAATCAATTTTCTATTTGGTTGTACTAGCTCAAAATTAATTTTTAAGTGGTGCTTTTTTATTTGGATTATATGAAAATAATGACTTTTACATGATAAATTACTAAAAAATGTATCAAATGATTTTCTATATTTTATAATATTTGCTACTTAGGATTATTTTAATAAAAGCATTAAAATGATAAAGTAATTTATTTTTGCTTATAATAAAAAAATTAAAAATATGTTTTCACTTATAAGTAAATTTTAGAATGAAAATTAGTTTTTTCTTTTTATCCAAACATGTAAAGTCATTTAAAATTTAGATGAAAAAACCTTTTCTTTCTATATTATATTCGCAAACATACATCTAATAATGTCAAAAATTTTATAAGCATCCTTAAGAATCAAAGTAGAGCACAAAGTTAACAAATTCATTATTTATATTGAATATGCTCGTATAATTATTTATCTAATGTAAAAAAAATAAAACGATACTTAATTATGATGTGATATTTTTCTTTTTAATTAAAAGACAAGTTAATAGATTTTAAGTTGAAAAAATTCATTTATATAGAATAACATAATCTATATACGATAACATATCACACTTCTTATTTACTATACATATTTAACTTTCATACCAACTATTTGAAGAATTATAAATATATAGAATGATATAATTGGATGACATTATATAGGTTTCTTACATTTGCATTACATTTAAATTTAAATTTGTTTTCTTTTATATATATATATATATATATATATATATATATATCTAACATAAATTTTTTGAAAAAAATTTTGGGGCGTTGTCCATATGAAGCTCCACGACTCTATACGGATGTATTAAGGATGCAATGAGATTAAGTTTCCATCATTTCCTAATCATAATTAGACTCTAACTCAAATCTTGTTCAAAGACCAGTTTATCAGATCAAAAAGTTTTCCAATTTTAGCTAGAATTAAAATTGGTGGCAACCCCTTTTTTAAAATTGGTTATCATTTTTATCACGGCGTCCTTGGACGTTGTGACAGTTTGGCGACTCCATTGGGGACATTAGAGAGTTAAACATATTAGAGTAAATTATGTAAATATTTATAATTTATAATATTTATTTTCCCCCATGTTTTTTTTCTCTCATCTTTTCTTGTACATAAGTGTCCTCTCCTTATTTATTTGTACATAATTGTCTACTTTTCCTGGTAAATTATTTGTTACTAAAACCTTATGATAGATGACTTTTTGTATATCTATGTTGTTTTGATTTTGTCTTGTAGGGATGTGCATAGTACATAGGGCTTGAAAGGTTACTATGCTCCTCACAAACAGCACACAATCACCACCTTACAAATCTTTTTGGGCTTTATACTTGAGCTTGTGCAACCCCAAGAATTGGAGGGGTCCCAACATTGTCATTGAGGAGCTTCATGCTCACTTGACATATGGTGGGACATCACCCAATTGTTACTAGTATCATGGGATGGTCATATTGAGAGAGTTCATTCTTATTTGTGATCCTTTTGTGAGCTGGGTCCCTATCTTATGGATAGGGACAATTTGGGACCACGCCTTTGGAAGTCTAAACTTGTCCTGAAAACCATGCACCAATAAAATGAGCTTAGTAGCCATAGACTAACCCTCTTAGGACATAGAAGCATCCATCTACCTTTTTCTTTCATATGGCTTGCGTACAAAAATCATCCTACGTAACTCACTCATTGCATATAAAAAAAATCATCTTGCATGGCTTGCATACAAAACTCATCTTGCATTCCACTAAAAAAATCATCTAGCATGACTCATTCATTGCATATTGAAAAAAAGTCCATCTTGCATGGCTCGTCCATTGCATACAAAAATCTTTTCATGGCTAATTTATTGCATGCACAGAAATCATTTCTTCAATTCAATGCATGCATTCCCTTAAAAAAAAAAAAACAAAGGTGCATTACTCGTATGCATGCATCCCTCATGCTTCTTTCATGCATACAGTGCTCATACATAGCATCATTTCTTTTTATCTTTTTGAATAAAGTTCTCTTTTGAATAGGTACAAAGGTTATCATTAGCTCTCAAGACATGGAGACAATCCAAAACAACACTTGTAACGCCTCGATTTTTGCTGTTTGAGTACAAATGACCAAAATGCCCCTGAGGTCATTTTTACCCAGAATTAAAGGACAGTTGCCCGGCAGTCCTCGAATGGGTCAACTTAATATCTGAAGGGGGTTATAACTGTTACGTTTGATAACCGAGGTGAAAATCGTTTTAACTTTCGGCTCAAAATGACCAAAATACCCCTGCTGTCTACACGGGTAAAAGGTGCCGTTTGAGTTCGAAATTTTCCAGGAAGTTTGGAATGATGTTTATGAGTGATATCTGATGTTTAGTTTGCCGGAAGGTCTGGCAGTTTTAGTGCAAAATTACCATTTTGCCCTAGAACAGTATACAGTGAGCCTAATGACGTAATTAAGCAAACCTAAGTAATATTAGGCTCTAATCGAAGATTAATTTATTTCGATAATTAATCTAGAGTCAAAATAATTTATTAAGGTTAATTAGAACCTAAGATTGCTTAGTTAAACTCTAATTGCATTCTCTAATTCAAGATTCCTAGTCATGGAATCTTGAATAGTGTTTTCTCTCTCCAATTCCTTAAATTAAGGAATTGTGCCATACCTCATTTGACTAAGAAAAATGAATTTAATTTGTTAATCTAGTATGACCACTTCCTAATCAAGTCTTGACATCCTTAATTAACCAATTATCTTACCTAAACACCTTCTTACAAACCCTAATCAAAACCTTAATCAAAGAAACACCTAAACACATCCTTAAACCACAATTACATGAACAAAATCTCTTCCCCTTGGCTGATATGTTGGCCGAAAATCCCTTCCCCAAATTGTGTCACATGTTGATTTTGTTGCACTCCAAGCCCATGCCTTAAGCCATACCCAAACCCATACCTCACCATACCTTGCCCATGCTCTTCACCATACCAATCAAAGAGATATTTCTTCTCTCCTTCCTCCTCAAAGTGACCGGCCACTTCCCCCCTCTAAGGCCATCCATGAGCTCTCAATCTTCTATAAATACACTAGCTTGAAAGCCCTTAGAATCCTTTACACACTTGAGCAAACTTCAAGCTTTCTTTCCAAACACAAAGAACTTCTTTTCTCTCCTCCTTGGCTGAGTTCTTCCTCAAGATTCCAAGAAGGATTTCCTTCTCTTTTCCTCTCAAGAAATAAAGCTTTCCTTCCTCTCTTCAAGACTTCTTTAGGTAGGGGTTTTGTTTTAATGTTTTTGCTTGTGTTCTTCAAGAAAAGTTCTAGCTTTCTCTTGGTTTCAAACTCTTTTCCTCTTCCTTTCCTTTTCGGCTAAGAGGCCCTTTTATAAAGAGAACATGAGCTTGATGATGAGGTTTCAAGATAATGACTTGTTGTTGTCATGTGAGAAACCTCTAAAGCTTGAAACAACTTGGTCTTGGACCATACATGCTTGGGTTTCTTTCTTTTCCTTGCTTATAATTTTCGATTACCTTTTCCTTTTCCTTTGAAGGATTTCGGTTTCCTTTGCCTTGGTTTGAACAAAGTTTGCTAAAAATGTAAAGTAGATCACAAAAGTTTTGTTAAGAAAATTAATCCTAAGATTTCAAAGAGCTCTAAGCTTACCTTTGCCAACCTTAAAGTTGGTCGGCCGTTCTAAGAGTTTACTCTAGATTGAAGCCCATGAGCAATAAAATAAAGAATATGAGTAGTTCTATTTATGTTTGCTTTGTTAAAGTGTTGGTGTTTTTGTTTTAATCCATTTTCTTGAGCTTGATGATGAAGTTCAAACCAAAGACTTCTTTGAAGACTTGGTGTTAAGAACTCTAAAGCTCATCTTCTATTGTTAAGATACATGTTGGGTTAAGGCTATTGATATTCTTCTAAAGTCTTACAAGAGCTCTAGTTAAGATAAAATAAGTTGCATTCATGTTTAAATTTGTGCCTTGCATCTCATGTTTATTTTGATGCCATCACTAAACTTTCAAGAATAAATAAATGAACTTGCATTATCATGTTTAAATTTCCAAGCTTGCATTTCATGTTTATATTTCAAGTCATCACTTAATCTTGAAAGATAATAATGAGGTTGCATCTCATATTTATTTTATGCTCTCACTTTACCTTATAATGAAGAATAAAACAAAGTGCATAGCATGTTTAAGATTATGTTATCACCTAAATACTCTAGAGCTCAAAGACTTGCCCTAAGTATCTTCCAAGGGAGACTTTAATCAAAAGGGGATGGATGTGTTTGAGTATGATACAATGAACGGTTTGATTTTGTAAAATGTAAAGATGATTTCAGGAAAATGTTGGAAAAATTTTTATGAGGTCTCAAGGTGTTTAAATAGCTTGGAATGTGTCAAAAATCATGTTTTCTCAAATTTGAGGTTCTGGTAATCGATTACTAGCTATGTAATCAATTACTAGAGTGGTTTTTGAAGGGTTTTTGGTTATGGTAATCGATTACCATACAATGTAATCGATTACCAAGGCTATTCTTCATGCCCAAAGGTCCTTAAAGCCTTGTAATCGATTACCCATTTGTGTAATCGATTACTCTATGTTCTTCATTTTTCAAACGATTTAACCCTAAGTAATCGATTACCATACTATGTAATCAATTACTCGGTTGTTTTGAACCCATAATAAAATTTGGTCCCTGGTAATCGATTACCAGGCACATGTAATCGATTACCAGAACACCCTTTTTGCTCATAAAATTGTTCCAAGAGAAAGACTAGTAACTCGTGTGTACTTAGAACATGATTTGATGTGATTGTGCGTGATGCATACTTTTGGTTTCTTTCTTATTGGCCACTGTATGAATTCTATTTCGAGGAGTTAGATGCGTAAGATTATGTTTGAGTAAGGTGAGGAACGATTTGACGTTAGAAGGACTAAGTAAATAGAAAGGTTTAAGAACTAAAGTCTTAACACCCTTAGACACGAGAATAATAACTTTTGTTCCAGCATAATTGAGTTTAAGGAAGATAGCTCATAAATAATGTTTATGCCTATGAGACGAACCTAGGATCTTAGGTAAAGACAGAACTTAGAAAAGAATCTAAGGTGTAGATCCTAGAATCCCTCATAGTTAGTACTGATCATGATGATTAATCTATACAATGCTGATTGGATGAGTTAGTGAACATAAATGTTAAAAGAATTATAGGTAATGATCCCTTAAGTGTTATAGAATCCATAATAAAGGTTAGGATAATTGAGTCACAAGTTTAAGACCCGTAAGGGCTAAAGCATAAGACACCATGAGGTAGGAAGTGTGATGTGAGAATGAGATCAAGTGAGTGTGCTTGTGTTATGTATGAATGTGTTAGTGACATGAGTTTGATAACATGAGGATTTATGGTGTGTTGTGATGATGATTTTGGTATGTTGTGGACATAATGCATGAGACTATGTGATATAGATGGATCAAAGAAAGCATGTTTTCATGATTGAAAGGTTTATTTGATTGAAGAATTTATGAGACAACATGCATTATGTGAGTTATGTGGCATGACTCAAATTTGAGGAAATTCGGAATGCAGTTGTTATGTTGTCAAATTTCCATCAAATTTGAGCGACTTAAGAAAGTTTTAAGATGTTTAATGTGACACACCGAGACGTACTTCTCCTGCTTCGGTGAGGAGAAGGTAAAACCGTGAGGGCATCGACATTAGCCTGCCAAAGCGGACAAAGTCGTTGGTCTTAACAAGTCGATGCGTTTCGAAGAAGGAAAAAGTCCCATGATGGGTGATCCTTAGGCCCCTACTCGTACTCTAGGAGTCGGGATGATGATGATTATGATTATGTTTATGATTCGCTTATCAAGAGGATAAGTAATAACTAGTGACGACTAGTTAAGGTATGAGCTCATAGCCTAGTTTTTAGGGTGCGGTTACTATTATGATGTTAGTGTCACAAGTATGAGAAAAGGAACAATGTTCAAGAAAAGTTACATGCCACCTATATGATGATTAATTATTGTTTAGTTTGCCTAAAGTATTGTCACATTCTATGCTGCATATGTGCATTAAGATTCATTATAAAAGACACAGACCTTGGATAAATATTTTTATGAAAATCTCATAATAAACCCATGCATGCTTAACCTTTTCATAATAAACCCAAGGTTCCTTGGGGCGTAAACGATGACACTAGGATAGAGGTTTCCCTTGAGATTCTTTAGCAAGATTCTCCCTCTCTCGTTTCTCTTTCCGTTACGTCTTCAGACATCGATGGCGTCGTTCGTGATCTTCATTGATTCGCCCACTTGGGAGGTGCACTATGACCCGAGCATCAGTCCTACCACTTCAAGGGTCATTGTGAGGTGCGCGTTTTGTGTACGTGGAATGCCCATTTGCTTTCCCCTTCTCCAGCTATCGCTTCGATTCGACTTCACCTTTTGGCGACAACTTGATCTTTGAGAGGACGCAACCCGAGACGAGAGACCGTCGTGCCCGTCCTTCCTCATCGGCGGCACGCGGATACCCCAAGTCTGTTCCCCGTGCTCAATCGGAGGCCGATCCTTCGGAGGTCTCTTCCCTTCGTTCCTTATGGATCTCGGTAGAGGTGGCGAGGACACCGTCACCCGGAGGCATGCGAGGCGTGTTCGACAAGCAGAGAGGCGACCCCGTTGTGGAGGCCACGCCGTCTCCTCGATTCCCATGCCTAGATCTGCTCGTTGGGCTACATGGAGGAGCTCCGTCAGTCGAGGCTACATCTCCCCATCGAGGATCAGCGTCATCAGTAGGCGTGGAGGGAATGGGTAGCAATAGTTGGGAGTCTTATCTTTTGGGGATTTACCATGTACTTGCTTTCATTTTCCTTTCCGTTTATGTATTTCAGTTTCTATGTCCTGCAAGCTCTGCCCACTAGTATGGGTATGACTCTATATTATCTTTTCAGTCATGTACTAAACTAATTATGATTAATGTTATGACGGATGTTTTATGATCAAGATGTTCCTCATTGCTTTTTTGTCTTGTATGATGCGTTTGCCTTACCTTGCATGATTTAGTTGCTCTTCCGCTTTACGTTTCATTTACGTTATACGCAAAGGCTTGTATTTTGTTTTACGCACATGTATTTCAAAAAAAAAATTTACTCGTATTTTTCGCTAAGTAATTTCGCAAATAAGTTTAAAAGGAAGTAATATCTAATAATTAATCTTAACGCGTCCTAAGCGTGTTAGGGTTAAATATTAGGGTGTTACAACACTAGCAATGTAAGGAACATCAAGGTTACCATGATCTATAGTGACCTGTGCACGATAAGAAAGATGAGTCAGCTGATGTTACATGAAGACAAGCTTGCTTCTAGAAAAGTATGGGCACATACTAGACCTCTTGGATATCTCAGTCCAAGAGAGTCTCTCTTAGCGCTCGCACATTTTGGAAGACCCCCTTTCACTGTTTTGAGTTGCCAAAGCTAGACATAGCACTAACTATAGAGGAATACACAACCATGATAAGGTTGCCGATTCGTGAGAAAGCGAGTGTGTACTTGTATAAAGGGAATTATGCCACGGAAGCAAAAATTGCCAAGTTGATTAGAGTTCAAGATGATAAAATGTTTATGGAGGAAAGGGGCACGACCCGATGGTTGAGTAGAGATTTCCTCGACTCGCATTTTGAAACCTTGTCCTGGCAGAATGAGTGACATTTGTTCAAAAGAACCTTAGCACTAGTGATTTATGGGCTGGTACTTTTCCTTTTACCCCAAACATTGTGGGCCAAGCTTCTATTTAGATATTGTACTTATAGGGCAAACCTGGTTCCTACCATCCAAGCAGACACTCTTCATTTTATAGACGTCTATCAGAAGAGAGCGCGAAAATTGAGATGTTGCATGCATATGTTGTATGTCTAGGTCATGACACATGCCCGCGCTAGGAATCATATAGGGCGTTTGCCTCTATTGAAGAACTTCCATCGTATCCTAATAAATAAGCAACCGGTGACTGGATGGATGTAAGAATTTTTTTGATATTGAGCCCAGTACTTTTAAGTGGGTCTATCCTTGATACCATAGGGAAAGTATTATCTATAGTTATGGGGAATTTCCCACGTACCTTTAATGGGCCCGAGAGGTTGTATATCATATTCTTCTACCTTAGTCCTTAGACAACTGCGTTGGACACAAACTTAACCCCGAGAAGAGCAACTAAAAGGCCATGGTTTCCTATATTAGAAAAATCAAGACACTAAAAAAGAAGAGATATAGATCAAGAGGGCTTGGGAAAGCATCGAGTTGGCAGGAAGAAGTAGATTGGGAAGCGGTGGCCAACCTTACCCCTTAAGTATGAAGAATGAAGGGAAGCAAGAGTGGGCAGACAATGATCCAAGGGAAGCTTCAATGCTTAAAAAATCACTCCAAGACCAACTTCATCGATACCCAAATGGCTTCCTACATCAAGGTATTGGAAAAATGAGGTTCTTGGAAGAAAATAGACAAGAGGCTGATTTCCAAGTCATCATTCTCTAAGACCATTGTCATAAGAGAGCTATGGAAATTAATAAACTGAAGGATGAATATGTAGACTCATTCAATGTATCCCAATTATGAATGAACAAAGAGAATGCCTTGATGCCTAACAAGATTCGGGAGCTTGAAGGAAGGTTACACCACCTTTCAAAGGAAAAGTTAGGCCTTGAAAAAGAACTCAAGAGCCAAGACGGGGTAAGGCAAAGTTAGAAGCTAAATTGGCGGAAAGAGAAAATTGTTAGGGACTTACATATGAAGGTGGCCAATGAAAAGAATGTAGAGCTAGAAAAGGTGATTAACATGGAACGACAAGCAAGAAAGGAGCTAGAAGGGAGAGTGCAAGGTTTGATAAAAGTCCTTGCTCAAATAGAAAGTGATTATGATAGCGCATGGGCATCATCAAGCCAATACCAGCACCTTTATGTCAAGACCACTAAACATGACAATTTTGGAAGGATAAAGCCCTAGATTGCATGGAAGAATTGGAGGGATATAAGAAAAAATATGCCCATGAGATCAATCATCATGGCTCTATAGTCATGCAAAGCTTTGAAAAGGCTAAAAAGGAGATTGAAGAGGTGCCACTGCACGACATACCCCAAGGAGTAACTGAGTTCATGAAGACATGTAAGAGTTATTCTAGGAGATTTGAAATTAGAACAACAAAGCTTTTGATATATTAGACCTATAAATTCATGATGTCCTGAACTGTACTTTATTGGAATAAAACTTTCATTCTTTTTGTTCTCTTGGAATTTACATGGAAAATATTCTATAAAGGAGAAATCCTGCCTTGGAATAAAAATCAATCACACTTTGGTTTCAAGTCAGGACCACATTGCTAGTGTCTATTAGATGGTCTTTGTTGAGGAGCAAATGCTCCCTCAAAGTGATATCAACTACACTTAACGTTATAGGGTGAGGTACTCGTAAGGCAAGTGAAAGGGATCTCTATTCGTCGTAAAGACTGATGACAACCTTTGCACCAAAAAAAAATAAAAATAAAATCGTGTTCTTTTTTACAGGAAACCTTTATTAATCTTCAAAAGAAAGCTTCGTCTATACTAAAGGCCGTTAAGAAGCCATGGCAAGTGAAAGAGATTTTGGAAAGGAGATTGGCGATTTGAAGGCTGTAATGAATGACAGGTAAAGGTGGTCAAAGAAGCTATCGCGGCCATGCACAAATCAGGGAAAATGGAGGTAACAGCTTCAATAATGAAGAGCTAGGATACAACTTAGATGGGAATGTCACAGTGCAATCCACACAGCAATCCAGAGAAGGAGGCAAAGTGATTGAAGCTGAAACGGAATTGCAAGAAAGGATGCATGAGCAATTTTGAATATGTGTCGGCCTAACCTGTATGGCCAAATGGTGTCAGTGATCTATGTTTAGCTCCAGTGTGGTCGTCCTAAAAGACTTCAAGATACTTGAGCTCGTCAAATTCGATGGTAGCATTAATCTTATTATGTATTTGTGAATGTATTGCACAAAGATGGGAATGTGGTCCAAGGATGAGAATTTTTAATCAGCTTTTCCTCGTGAGCTTGGATGAGGCTGCATGAGAATGGTACATGCAAATGGACTAAGCCCAGATCAGGTATTAGGAGTACCTACTTCAAGATTTCACTAACCAATACAATTTCAACCTAACGCTGTACCTACTAGAGATCAGTTGAAAGGGATGAGGAAGAAAAAGAATAAGTCTTTCAAAGAATATGCTTAGAGGTGGAGAGTCATGGCTAGAAGGGTTATTGGCGATGTTAAAGCAAGAGATATGCTCTAACTTCATTCGCACGTTGGAAGGTCCATTTTTCAAGAACATTCTTGTGACCCATATGAAAGAGTTTGTTAATTTAGTTGAAATTGGAGAAAAGGATTGAGACCAATATCCAAGAAGGGAAGGTGAAGCTAGCAATAAGGGAAACAAGTGAGTCCTAATCCAAGAAGGGCTCCTATTTCAAGAAGAAGGAGAATTCTGTTAACTACATCCACCCTCAATCTCATCAATCTACTCCCCAGCTAAACCATTATCCATCTTACCTATACACACAATACCCATCTTACCCGTACCAACAATACCCATCTCCAAGAGCCATTACAACCCAAATACCATATGCACCTCAACCACACCAAATAAACTATGTCTCCCACCCACAACCTTACATACCAACAACATCTAGACCTCACCAAGCATTGACCTTGGCCCATTAGACAATTAATCCCTTTACAACTCTCCCACCATTCAATACTAACAATAGCCCCTCAATAGAAAATTGGCCCTTACCTGATTTCCACATGAGCAATGCTGAATTGTTTAAGTGTTTGTGTGGAGACAACTTGCTAGCCCCATGTCCTAGGAAGACCTTTGTGCCACCATATCCTCAGTGGTACAATCGAACTAAACTTGTGAGTATCATTCCAATTCCCCCGGACACTTAATTGAAGATTGTTATGGGTTTAGAAATGTGGTATGACGTTTGATCAACCACGACGCCATTAAGATGGAAGAGGAATCAAGACCGCATATAAGGAACAACTGTTCCCCAATCACAAGTGGAGGACAAGTGAATTCTATTTGTTGTAAGGAGCATGCAAGTCGAGAAGTTAGAGATGCCAAGCTCCTAATAAAGGAGATCCTGTAAGCACTAAGGATAGCAGGTTATGAGATGGAAGCTGAAGTAAAGAAAGGAAGAAGTATAGTGAAAGATGAAGATGACCTATTTTGTGAGTGCTTCGAAAGAAGGAAAGCACCACATAGAGGAGTGTCAGAGCTAAAGCTCTTTGTCGAAAAGATGATCAAACTAGGGGTGCTTGAGATACCAAAGGGCATCAAAGGAGCATCAATATGATCCACTGTGCACCCGCTATTTTTAAAGTTTGTAACCATAAGCCAGCACTTATTTTTAAGGTGCCCAAACCATTTCCTTATGAAAGATCATGCGGTTCCATGTAGATATGAAACCATTGTGGAGCCCAATTCTGCGATGTCTAGAATGACATCCCCCAGTAAAGGCGTACCTGTCTTCAAGGCATCTAGTTTGCCTTCTTATCTTACTACTCAAGCAGAGCCTGATAAGTCATAAGTAATTGAAGAATCTGGCATTGAAGTGTGGTCAAAATCCTTAGTATCTGAGTCTATAACAAATGTTATAGGAATTGGGGGAATTACTCGAAATAGCAAGTGTTATACTCCCGATAAACTACTAAAGAAACCCTAAGTTACGCTAGTGGAAAACCCGCAAGTGAGGCTTGTAAAGCAAAGTAGAGAAAAGAGTAAGGAAGATAAAGAAGAAGAATTTTTGAAGATAATGAAATAGAGTGAATATGACGTAGTAGAAGAACTGAAGAAGACACCAGCAAAGATCTCATTATACTCCATGATCTTGTCTTCGGAGGCCCACTACAACACAATTAAGAAGGTGTTGGATCAGGCATATGTATCCAAGTACATAACCTCTAATAGGGTTGAAGGGATTGTGAATGTGATTAGAATGGCTAATGTTATCACCTACACTAAAATGAGGTCTTCCCTCATATAACGGGGTCCGAAGGTGCTTTACATCTCCCTAAAGTGCCAAGGTTGCAATATTGCGAGTGTATTGATTGATGGGGGATAAGCCTTCAATGTGCTTCTCTATTCCATCCTGTGGTAGCTACTTATTGACCCCTCCATGATTGAAACAAACGGGACAATTGTAAAGGCATTTGATGGGTCATTGAGGGACATCATGGGTGCTATTGATCGTCAGCTGGAAATTAGGCCAACTATATTCGTGACTAGATTGCAAGTGATGGACATTGAGCGAGGGGTACACAACTCTATTAGGGAGACCTTGGATTCATAAAGCGGGTGTAGTCCCTTCTACACTTCACCAGAGGGTGAAATTTATAGATGGCAGGAAGCTTATCACCATCAAAGGGAAAGAAGAATTACCGGTGATACCATATATTGATTGCGCTAAAGATACCTTTGAAGTCTCATTCCAGAACCTTGAGATAGCCGACTAAATGGAAGAAAGGTGATGTGTATGAGGCGGCCACTCAAACAATGCGTAGAGATTCAAAGAAGGAAAAGGGTTGGGTAGTCAATTGTAAGGAGTCAAAAACCCAATCTCGCTTCCTGTCAAGCTTAGAAAATTTGGCCTTGGGTACGAAGTCACAAGAGAGTAGTAGTTTTTCAAATCCTCCAAGAAAAAGATCCCACATATTAGGGACACATTTCCTGTGCCCACAAAAGTAGTGATGATAGAAGCAGCCAAAGTTGTTAGTACTCTTGAAGAAGCCAAAGAAAAACCTTGGCTAATCTACCCAAGCTGCGAGCCATTAAACAATTGGGATTTTGCACCCTTAGATGATTTATTATACTTTGAGTAATGGATGCTTTAGTCACCTCTATCTGTACTTCAATTTTAATCGAATAATAAAATAATTATGTATGGTTTCTCTTCCATTCTCTTTTTGTGATTTTCTTCTTTCGTTTATCAACTAACTTTATTTATTATGGGTCTTATCTCAATTCAGGGACTTCTTTCCTTAAGAATCTCTATCTTGTGAAAATGATTGTGAAAACCCATTAATTGATTATTACGTTACAACAAACTTAATGAAAATGAACAAGAGGAAGATCTTGAGTTGTGCCAACAATTTGCCAAAATCATAAATTCAATGGAAAAGGGGATAAATCCACATGATGAGGCCATTGAAACTGAGAGATAGTGGCTTCCAGAATCCCGTTGATTGAGGGAATAGAACCTAAACGACAAAAGTTACGAAGGATGAGTGCAGAAATGTCACTTAAAATCAAGGATGAAGTCAAAAAGCAACTCGATATAGGCTTCTTGGAGGTCCCACCTTACCCAAAATGGATAGCCAACATAGTACCTGTGAAGAAAGATGAAAAGGTTAGAATATGTGTGGACTATCAGGATCTGAATAAAGCAAGCCCAAAGGACAATTTTCCTCTCCCCACATAGATGTTCTAGTCGATAACACAACAAGAAGTCATCGATTCTCCTACATGGATGGTTACTCAGGCTACAATTAGATTCTAATGGGAAGAAAACAAGGAGAAAATATCATTTGTCACTTAGTGGAGAGTATTTTGCTATAAAGTGATGTTGTTTAGGCTAAAGAATGTTGGAGCAACATATCAACGAGCAATGGTGACCCTTTTTCCATGACATGATCCATAAGGAGCTAGAGGTGTATGTTGATGATATGGTAGCAAAGTCACAAGAGGGAGAAAGCCATGTTGCTATACTCCAAAAGTTATTTGAAAGGTTGAAGGCTTACAAGCTTAGGTTGAATCCAGCAAAATGCACATTTGGAGCATCTATCGGAAAACTGTTGGGGTTTATCATTAGCAAGAGGGGCATCGAGGTTGACCAGATAAAATTAGAGCTATCTAAAACATGCCAGGGCCAGAGGAGAGGGTTGAGGCTTCTTGGGTTGTCTAAATTACATAACGAGATTTATCTCCAATTTACCCACACCTGCGAGCCGATATTCAAACGATTGAGGAAAGACAATCCGAGTAGATGGGATGATAGGTGTCAAGAAGCCTTCGACAAAATCAAGAACTACCTATCAAATCCACCTCTCTGGGTTCCACCTACGGGCAGCCACTCATACTATGCCTCAGTGTTGCATGGGTCTTGGGTAGTATTGGGTCAACATGATAAGTCTCGAAAAGAGCAAGCCATTTGCTACTTGAGCAAGAAGTTCAATGATTGCGAGTCTAGGTATTTGGCTATTGAAAATACTTGTTGTGCACTAGTATGGATGGTAAGGAGGTTATGGTAGTATATGCTCTACTATACTACTTTGTTTATATCTCAGATGGACCCTATCAAGTACATTTTCGAGAGCCCAAACATCTCCATAAGGATGTTCAAATGGCAAGTGGCTTTAACATAATTTGACATCAAGTATGTAACTTGAAAATCTATAAAAGGAAGGGTGATAGCTGATTTCCTGATGAGGATATCCTACCAACTGTAGAAGAAGATAGTGAAAGCGGAAGAAGGGGACTTGATATGGAAAATGAACTTCGATGGTCCAGTTAACATCCATGGAATGGGGTAAGAGCGTCTTAGTGTCCCCAATGGAAAAAAATTCCCAATTGCCATTAAATTGGCATTTGATTGTACAAACAACATGGTCAAATATGAAGCATCTATAGCAGGTTTGAAGGGTGATATCCTTGGGGTGCAATACCTAGAAAACTATCGACTAACCCTAATAATTTTTCAGGTTAATAGAGAATGGCAAGTCAAGGAGCACGGGTTGCTGTCATATTATGAACATATCATGAGCTTGAAAGATGAATTCAAGGATGTCATTTCCATTACCTACCTTGTGGCCAGAACCAAGTTTGTGGAAGTGTAGCCTTTGCAAGTGGCCATTAAAAGAGAGCCAGCCTCCTGTTCAAACATTGAAGAGGAACCTGGTACCGACCATGGTTCCACAATATCAAAAAGTTCATTAAGGAGGGGAATATCCAACGGCAGCAAATGAGAATTACAAAAGATACTCAGATGACTATCTATGTCATTCTTCCTCTCGAGCGTGGTGTTATATAAAAGGAATCACGATGGAGTCATATTGAGGTGTGTCGATGCTATAGAAACTAACTCCATCATATCAGGAAGTCCATGAAGGCATTTGTAGAACCCATGCTAATGAGCACACTTTATCCCAACAAATCCTAAGGCAAGGATACTATTGGCTCACAAGGGAAAAGACTGCATAGAGTTTGTCAAAAAGTGCCACAAGTGACAAATCTATGCCAATCGAATCCATTCTCCTCTTGTGTCATTACACACTTTAACATCACCATGGTCGTTTGCAATGTAGGGCATGGATGTCATGGGACCAATTAACGCAAAGCCTCTAATAGGCATCATTTCATTCTAGTTGTCATCGATTACTTCACCAAATAGGTTGAGCATGCTTCCTATGCCAATATAACACGAAAAGTAGTGGTGAAATTCCTGAAGAACAATATCATTTGTAGGTACGGGTTGTTAGAAAGACTCATCACAAACAATGCAACTAACTTTAACAATACAAAAGTACAAAGATAAATGGGGTGTCAAAGCAGCAAACAAAAATATCAAGAAGATCTTGGGGAAAATGGTGGTCACCTACAAGGATTGGAGTGATATTCCGCCTTATGCATTACACGCCTCCTGCACTTCGTCAGATCCTCAATTAGGGCAACCCCGTACTCGTTGGTGTGCAGAATGGAGGCTGTTTGTAACACCTTAAAGGAACCCAACTATGCTTAAGTTCGCATTTGGATTATATTAGATGTCATTTATGCCTTGCGTTCATTTTCTTTTGAAATCAACTTAGAAAAATAGTGGATAACATTTTTTGTTCAAATTACTTTTCAAAAGCTTAAGCCTTAGCGAGAATTGAAATACATCGCCTTTACATAGATGGTACTCAAAATTATTTTGTGCGCTTACTTAATTCAATAAAGCGGAATAAAGGACTAAATGTAAAATTACTATTACACAAGCTAAAATCTAACTACTTAATACAGAAGTCATACCAGGACATATACCATAATGATAAGTTCTTAACAAATAATAGTATAAATTCTACTACTATAGGCATATTCTTCGCATCTACAACATAACTAAACTCGTGTGCTAATTATTAGAAAGTCTAAGATCTTCGCGTGTTGCCTCCTTCTACAACCCTGTTGCTTCAAGTGAACTCATCCATTTCTGGTAACAACAAGGAAAAGAAATATGAGTGAGAAATACAAGATTTCTCGTAGGAGTTCCTACTTGCACTAAACGTGTCATCATTGTCGTCATAATCAATTCAGGTTTATTATAAAAGGGTAGACATATAAATGGTTCAATTACTAAATTTTTGCAAACATAATTAGTCGAGGTGCAAGTTGCTTTTAACTATTCTTATAACATTAATAGGAATATTCATTTAGTCACTCATCAATCATGCATTCAAGCTTATCATTTAAAATCACTAATGGGCAATAATAATTTAGGAGTTGCATGCATTTCATGATTACTCATCCTTAATGTTTACATTATTTTGGATACCACACATTCGGGTCCCTTTCTTTGTTTATTTTGAGCACCACACCTTCGGGGTCTCATTAGCATATTCCTGAATTACTCAGGATAAATATAACAATGCTTTAAACTACCCTAAAAGGGTAATGAGCTCATATCGTGGCTGTTGCCTTACAAGAAAATTTGTAACTTTCTATATACTTGTTATCTTAGCCTTTTAAAGATGGTTCCAGATTCCTAACTCATCAAGCTTTTCATTAAGGGTAATTTCATTAAAAACACATTTGTGGTTATGCCATAGTACCTTTGCAAATTTACCTTTTTCCAAACTCTCTTAGCATCCTGTCTCGAAACTTTATTTCTCATTCCATATTTACGTGGTGCAAAGCTTTATGCATGGCATACATTGTGTTCCTATACATATTAGCTTTCCAACAGAGTTGAAATCAGTTCATTTGCATTTTCTAGAGTGAGTTACACCTATTTTACTAGTGCAAGGTTAGATTTAGAGTTCCAGTCTTAGGCTTTACTTTGAAAATTTATATCTTGGGCTAGAAAACTCTTTTTTAGGTGATTCTTTTTGAAGAGTATTCTTTATTAAGTTTACTTTGTAGCAAAATAGTTTTTATTCCAAAAGCTTCATATTCTTGAGTTTCATATTTCAAAGTAGCTACTACTAGAAACAGCTAAAAATTCAGCACTTATCATTTTCATGTTTGATGCTACTTGTAACGCCCTAATTTTCTGTATTGAGTGCAAATGACCAAAATGCCCTGAGGTCATTTTTACCCGAAATTAAAGGGCAGCGAACCGGCACCCTCAATGGGTCAACTCAATGTTTGAAGGGGATTGTATCTGTTATGTTTGATATTCGAGGTGAAAATCTCGTTTTCTAAACTTTCGGCTCAAAATGACCAAAATACCCCTCCTGTGTTACACGGGTAAAAGGTGCCGTTTGAAATTTTCCAGGAAGTTTAGAATGATGTTTTTGAGCAATATTTGATGTTAGGTCGCTTGTAGGTCCGGAGTTTTAGTGCAAAATTACCATTTTGCCCCTAGAATAGTGTACAGTGAGCCTAATGACGCAATTAAGCAAACCTAAGCAATATTAGGCTCTAATCGAAGATTAATTTATTTCGATAATTAATCTAGAGTCAAAATAATTTATTAAGGTTAATTAGAACCTAAGATTGCTTAGTTAAACTCTAATTGCATTCTTTAATTCAAGATTCCTAGTCATGGAATCTTGAATAGTATTTTCTCTCCAATTCCTTAAATTAAGGAATTGTGCCATACCTCATTTGACTAAAAAATGAATTTAATTTGTTAATCTAGTAAGACCACTCCTAATCAAGTCTTGAACAACCTTAATTACCCAATTACCTCACCTAAACACTTTCTTACAACTCCTAACCAAAACCTTAATCAAAGAAACACCTAAACACATCACTAAACCACAATTACATGAACAAATTTCTCCCCCTTGGCTCCCAAATTGGCCAAATGCAAGGCCAAGGAAAAGTGCCACATGTTGAAATTTTCTTCACTCCAAAGCCATGCCTTGCCCATACTTTTGCCCATACCTCACCATGCTTGAACCCATACTCAAAGCCATACCTTGTAAGAGATATTTTTCTCTCTTTCTCTCCTAAGGCCGTCGGCCATCCTTCATTGTGCAGCCTCATTGTTGCAAAATTTCTATAAATACCAAGCCTTGAAGAACCTTGTTACACTTTAGAAGCTTTGCTAAGTTTAGTTCTCTTGCTTTTTCTTGCAATTTCTCTCTAAGTTCTCTTCATCTTCTTCATTTTCTTCCTCTTAAAGAACCTTCCACCACCACAAACCACCACAAACAACCATAAACCACCACTACCTCACCTTAAACCATCTCCTAAACACTTAAACTTTCCATTCCAAGCTTAGAAACTCAAGGAAAAATCATCTTCCTTGAGCATCCTCCTTGGCCGAATCCATCATCACATCCAAGAGGAGATTTTGTCTTCTCAACTCTTCAAGAACTCAAGCTTTCTTTCATTCCTTCAAAGACTTCCTTAGGTAGGGGTTTGTTTTCAAGTTTTACTTGTTTTCCTTAAAGAAAGTTCTAGTTTTCTCTTGGTTCAAACTCCTTTCTTTCTTTCTTTTCATTTTCGGCCAAGAGGCCATTTTATGAAAATAACATGAGCTTGATGATGAGGTTTCAAGATAATGACTTGTTGTTGTCATGTGAGAAACCTCTAAAGCTTGAAACAACTTGGTCTTGGACCATACATGCTTGTGTTTCTTTCTTTTTCTTTGGTTTCATTTTTGGTTCCTTTCCTTTTCTTTCTCAAATGATTTCGGTTTCCTTTGCCTTGGTTTGAACAAAGTTTGCTAAAAATGTTAAGTAGATCACAAAAGTTTTGTAAAGAAAATTAATCACATGATTTCAAAGAGCTCTAAGCTTACCCTTGCCAACCTTAAAGTTGGTCGGCCGTTCTAAGAGTTTTACTCTAGATTGAAGCCCATGAGCAATAAAATAAAGAATATGACTTAGTTCTTGTATTTTGTTTAGACAAAGTGTTGAACTTTGTGTCTATTTTCTTGAGCTTGATGATGAAGTTCAAACCTTAAGACTTCCTTGAAGTCTAGGTGCTAAGAACTCTAAAGCTTGCCTTATGATACATAATGGGTTGAGGTTTATGTTCCTTTAAAGTCTTGCAAAGAGCTCTAGCTAAGATCTAAAATAAGATGCATTCATGTTTACTTTAATGCTTTGCATAGCATGTTTATTTTCAAGTCATCACTAAGCAACTTAAAGATTAAAACAAGAATGTGCATCCTCACTTAATAAATCTCAAAGCCTACCTATTTCAACCTTAAAGTTGATTGTTGATTTGGGGCAAATACCTCAAGGGGCCTAGAGCACTAAAATAAAGAATTGAACCTTGCATTTCATGTTTACTTTCTTGTCTAGCATGCTTATATTTTATGCCATCACTTAAACTCTAAAGATAACAAATGAGTGCATCTCATATTTATTTTATGTTCTCACTTTATTTTCTAATGAAGAACAAAAATGAGGTGCATAACATGTTTAAGTTTATGTCATCACTTTAATGATCTAGAGCTCAAAGACTTGCCCAAGTATCCTATGTAAGGTTTTAAGAAAATGTTGGCATTCTTAAAGAAGCCATTTCGGCCTTGTGGTGATGATGATGGACTTAGTATGAGTTCCACTAATCACAAGTGTCCATAGTTCATGTTTTGTAATTTTCCTAAGCTTAGGAGCACCTAAGCAACATTATGAATGAAATTATATACTTTAAATCATTTTGTGAACAAGTTAATTTAGCTACTGACCTCATGTGTAATTGCATGATTTTAATGAAAGGATTTGAGTTCTAAAAGAGTTTTGAATTCCTAGAATTATTCCAAGAGAAAACTAGCAACTTGTATGCATTTTAACTCATGAGATTATGTGATTTTATGGGCTTATGATTTCGGTTCTGCCCTTTATGTTTGGCTACTGTATAAATTCTGTTCTAAGGTGTTAAAATGTGTAAAATTATGTTTGAGTGAAGCAAGGATCGATTTAGAGAAGTTAGAAAAGAATAAGTAACTTAAAAGGATTAGAATGAGAATTCTAGAACACTTTAATGCACAAAATGCAAATCTGTTCCAGCATGATTAATTCAAGGATAAATGGTTCATAATCAGTAAGACATGTATAAAATCCCTTCATAAATGATTAGGTATTAATTTCTAAGCTTAAGGTGATGATAAGAACTTAAAATAGGAATTCTAGCACACTTAGACATGGCAAAATATAATTCTGTTCCAGCATAGTTAGATTGAGGAAAAATGGTTTACAACTTAGAGAACATGCCTAGGAATCCCTCATAATTGGTTTAGGAATTGATTTGGAGCCTTAGGCGAAGACGGATCTTAAAAAGGGTCACGAACGGAGATTCTAGAGCCCGTAAGCATGTGATATTTTTTGCCCTTACATGTACAATGCTGTTTGGAATTTTAGTGAGTTCAAATCTTAGAGAAAAGCTTAAGTGATAACCTCTTGAGGGTAATAAAGATGCAATACGGTATTAGAATGATTAGCATGCAAGTTTAAGACCCGTAAGGGTCAAAGCATAAGATACTATGAGATAGGAGGCCGAGTGAGCATATTTATGATGATGTGATTATGTTAATATCTTGAGCATGAAACTTTATGTGTATAATTGGCGTGTTGTTGTGATGAAGTATTATGCCTTAATTTGAAATACGTGAGGTTCGAAATATGAACGAACTAGAAGAATATGCTCATGTGAACTAGAAAGTTTTAATTGAGGAAGTTCCATAAGAATGATACATGTGATTGAGATTATGTGGCATGACTCAAATTTGAGGAAATTCGAATATAGTGTTATGCGAATTTCCGTCAAATTTGAGGGACTTAAAGAAAGTTTTGAAAATAAGATGTTTAATGTGACACACCGAGACGTACTTCTCTCTCCGGTGAGGAGAAGGCAAAACCGTGAGGGCATAGACATTAGCCTGCCAAAGCGGACAAAGTCGTTGGTCTTAACCAGTCGATGAGTTTCGAAGAAGGAAAAAGTCCCATGATGGGTGATCCTTAGGCCCCTCCCGTACTCTGGAGTCGGGATTATATGATGATTATGAATATGATTATGTTTATGATTCGCTTATCAAGAGGATAAGTAAGAACTAGTGACGACTAGTTAAGGTATGAGCTCATAGCCTAGTTTAAGGGGTGCGGTTACTATTATGATGTTGGTGTCACAAGTATGAGAAGAAAGAACAATGTTCAAGAGAAGTTACATGCCACTTATATGTTGATTGACTATTGTTTGGTTTGCCTAAAGTATTGCCATGCATCCATGTACTATTATGCTGCATACATGCATTAAGATTCATGATAAAAGACATGGACCTTGGATAATTACCTTTGTGAAAACCTCATAATGAACTTATGCATGCTTAACCTTTTCATAATAAACCCAAGGTTCCTGGGGACGTAAATGATGACACTAGGATAGAGGATTTCCTGAGATTCTTTAGCAAGATTCTCACCCCTTCTCTTTTCTTTCCGTTACGTCTTCATACATCGATGGCGTCGTTCGTGATATTTGTTGATGCACCCGTGTGGGAGTTGCACTACGATCCGGTCATCAATCTTACCACTTCGAGGGTCATTGTGCTATATGCATTTTTGCATACATGGGACGCCCTTTGCCTTCCCAGTCTCCAGTTTCCACTTCACCCCAACTTCCCCTATGGTGATGACATGATTTTCGAGAGGACGCGACCCCATGATGAGTAGAACCGCCACGCTCATCCTGCATCTTCCGGTGCGAGCTTACCTCGAGTACGTGCCTCGCTCGAGACGTTCGGAGACCGACCCATCAGAGGATCCTCCTTCTCATCCTTTCTCGGGGGTTTCGCCCCTGTTGTACCCATGGATATCGGGATGGGTGCGAGGAGACAGTGACGCGCAGAGGTTAGCACGATGTCGGAGATGTGCCCATACCGTGGAAGGCATGTTCGCTCATCCTTCCGCCTTCACGCATCGAGGAGCTTGCCCAGTTCATTGGGTATGTGCCAGAGACGAGGAGGAGCATCATCCATAGTTCGAGGGAGGGAGTGTCCTAGCTTGGGAGTATCTTTTGGGGCTGTTTCATGTATTCGTTGTTATGTTTCTTATTTCTGTTGTTGTATTGTAAGCTCTGCCCACTCATTTGGGTAAGATCTTATGCTTTCCTTTATATTTCAGTAGTGATGTACTAAACTATGTTAATTAATGTTATGAGGAATGTTTTCATGGTTGATGCGTTCTTTATGGCTTCTGAATTGTATGATTTATTTATTTTCCGCTTCACGTTTCATTTATGTTACACGCGAAGGCTCGCACTTTGTTTTACATGATTCATTTCAAAAAAAAAAATTTACCTATTTTCCGCTAAGTATTTTGTAAATGAATTTAAAGGGAAGTAATAGCTAATAATTAATCTTGATACGTCCTAGGCGTATTGGGTTAAATATTAGGGTGTTACACTACCCCCTCAACACAAGGACCATCTACCATGTTTTTTAGCCATATATGAGCATGAAAATGTCATAAAAATATTTATAAGAGAAGTGCATGCAGTGATTCATAAAAATATATTTCACAAATAATCATTCAAAACTTTTGTCAATAACACAAGCTTGAGGCATTCTAACCATGGACAAAAAGAAGAAATGCGTACCTCTAGTGTAGAGGATTAAAATGAGTCATTCTCTTCTTCCTTGAGCTTGGGCAAGAGTCCTTGGAGTGGATGACCCTTCTTGAATCTTGACTCTAGAACTTGAGTACTTAAGAAAATATTTCTCACTAAAGTTAAAGATTATAACTCTTGTGAGGGCTAGCGAAGTTTTGGGCTTAGGATTTAAGTATTTGCATAAAGTTTAAAGGGTGAAGAGAAGTCTTTGAAGAGAAGAACATGAAAAGAAATAGTAGAGAAAGAATAAGAGAGAAAGAACACTTAGGGAGTTTCTAAGACTTGAAAATTAACAAGAGTGTATATATTGCAAATGAGCTTACACACTCCCTCCTTTTATAGGCCATTGAGGCCATGAATTAAGGGCTGTAATGGAGGGGGTTTTGTGCTTCAATTTTTTGTTCTTGGATGCTCATGTAGGTGGAGTAATAATTGTGTTAGATTGCTAAGTCCTAAGCACAACCTTTATGTTGGAAGTAGTGGCTAGTGTAGGCCTATTTTAGTGAAATAAAGAGCTTTTTATGACACAAGTTTATTCATCAAATCAATTTTGTCCCTTATCATGATGATGCTAAATTTTGGCTCATACTTATATGAAAGGATCCAAGTGTGAAGTTCTTTCATGCATACATTGTAATATGGAGTTTCATTGAGTCTTACCTTGTTTCATGCACTTAATAAACTTGTCATGAACGATATGATATGTCTGTATCTTGTATTTTGTCTTATCATAATTTATTTAATAAATGATATCACTAAATCATGGCAAATCTATTATATTTTATTTTTATAATTGGAATCCTATGTTAATTATTTTAACCTACTCACCTATTAGCTCCATAATCTATTATTACAATATTTGGATCATTTACTTTGTTAATGTCTTATTCATCTGTTAAATCAATTATTTGTAGAAACTTACACTGATAAATTATCATTCTATCCTGGAGCTTTGCAACTTTTAGTCAATTGATCTTTTGATTTTTGCTAGCATTAATCCAATGGCTTATATTCATTGTTGTTTCAAGACAAGCCTAGAGATTGGTATAATGGCGTTGTTGTAATTATTTGAAGAAGTGGCATTGTAGTAATTTCTTAAGCCAAGACAACAATATTTTTCTAATTAGACAATGATAGTAGCATTCTTGTAATTCCATTAAACAATAAGGGTATCTTTGTCATTTATTTATAAGACAAGGGTAGTTTGGTAATTCGTTTACAAAGCAAAGGTATTTTCATTATTTTTACTAAATAATGACATTTTTGTAATTCTTTGCATTTTTCTCTAGACACACTTGATTATTCTAATATTATTTGTTATATTGCATGACACTTATCCAAATTCTATTAGTTTTACTCATTTTTCATCTTAATCATTAATTAGGATCAATTAATCTTTCTATTTAACTCTTTTCTAGCTATTTGATTAATGTAATTGACTAATTAAAATATTGCTTAGGGAATTTAATCTCATAAATAAATTGTCTTTTGTTTAATATGCTTAATGTAGGGTTTATGTCTTAATCGTACTTATCATTGGTCATTCTTTTATGTCTTCTAACTATATTAATGACATTAATCAACGATAAATTATCAATGTTGACTTTTCCCACTATGGGGCCAAGATCAACCACCTAGTTCATGAATCAATTGCTCGGGTTCATCAAGTCAATTAGCCTAAACGAAATTTGGATGTTACAATGTGACTACCATAGAAGTGGAAATACCATCTTTAAGATTCTTGGCGGAAGCTGAATTAGAGGAAGTCGAGTGGGTCAAAACGAGATATGAGCAATTGAACATGCTCGAAGAAAAATAACTAATTAGTTGTAACACCCTGAAAATTACTTAAAAATTAATTTGAGCTTTGTTAGTCATAATTTTAAAAATATAACAGTTTAGCAACGATGAGGGTGGTTCAACGGACATATTAAAAAAAAAATTTGGGTCGGGATGAATAGTAACCTTGCGGGCCTAAGCAGGAAGCCAAAACCCTAGATTTGGGACAGGAGATGCGGATTGAGAAGAGAGGGTTAAGGTTAGAAATAGTTAGGAATAAGGATTTTATACTTGAATTTAATTTTCGGGTAATATCGGTCTAATGGAATGGCGTTTACCGTTCGGTGAGATTTCGGTGTGTGATTTTTAACACGAAAGATATTTCCATCACCACTAATGGATGATATCCACCTATTTAGGACATGTGGAAGGCCAAGATTTAATCTTGGAATCCAAGATTAAATCTTAGCCATCCATTTTTCATTATGACATAAATAACTACTACTTTACATAATATCTTCAAGGCATTTTATACAAGGAAACAAGTCATCAACTCCTCCTCCAAGCCACCTAACCTGATCACTTTCTTTTTCAAAATTTCATGCATCCTTCAAGGAGAAAGAACTAGCCACCATTTTCATCTTCAAGAGCTTGATCTTGAGTTCTAAGCCCAAAAACCCTAGCCTAGAGTTGTGGAAACCTCAAAGTTCCTTCATTAAACTTGTTCTACACCTTGATCTCTACAAATCTAACTGAACAAAATCTCTATTCCTCATCAAACCTTGCCTTGTTACCTCACACCTCACTGATTTAAGAAGGGTTTGAAGTTGGTTTGGGGGCTTTGGAGTGGAGGGCTTCAAGCTTGGATCATCTTGAAGCCAAAGATCCACTAAGTTGCCAAAAGTAGGGTTTTTGCCTTATCTTGTCAAATTTTTCTGATCTGTTTTGGCATGACCTAAGTCCGAAATTTCTGGTTGTATTGATGGATAATATGTTGATATTGATGTGTGAATTTTGGTGGTGTGTTTGGATGGGGTTAGAAAAGGGTTTTTCTCAAAGGAAATTGGGACTAGCTGGATTCCTAGTTGTCTTGCAGTAATTATGCACGAATTTTCTGGTATAGTTGTGGGTAATTTCATGAGCTATAAAAATTATATATTGTATTTAACATCTTAAAATAACTACATGAATTTTCTTGGGTGTTGATTTTAAATTTTACTGCCTCAAAAAAATCAAGAACCGAAATGTGAAATGCTGCTTGGTTGTTGAAACTGAAGCAATAAACTTTTCTGAATTTATTATCATAGCAATTGATTGAATTAGCCCATGAAAGTTTTACATGAAGTTATAACATATTGAAGTATCACTATAAATTTTCTTGTGCCTTGATTCCATCAATTAATAGGGTTAAAAATTTTGGGAACTAAGATTCTAGGACTGTGATTGGTGGCCACTGACCACTAAAATTGTACATTTTTACTAAAGTAGCTATAGAGCTCTGTTTGTCCTAAAATTTTTACAGGTTATTCTATACACATTGAAGTGTCATGTAGAATTTTTGTGGCTCTTTAAATGGCCGTTTGATATGGAAATTAAATGTTGTACCTAGGATAGTAAATCTGCCAAGGTGCTAGGATGTGAGAATGGTTGAAAATTTGTGGTAAAATGATGTCTAGTCCAAGTGTATGGCATATGAATGCATGCTAATTATTTCAATTACCTATCCATGAGGCATGAATGGGCCTCTAATATGATTGAATACCTACATGTGGCCTATGCGTGCATTTGAGAAAAGAGAATATATATGAACTTAAATTGTGCATGTTTTGACATATGGACAAAGAGAATAAACTTAGATTGAACGAGGGAAGGAAAAGAAAAGAGGAACCTCCCTAAATATTTGAGTCGATAGACGTATGGCTAGGAATAGATTTGTGTGTGATTCGGAAATGGAAAAAAATAAAGTTCGATGATCACGTATAGGATTGAGCTCGTCCTGATGGCAGACTATTCCCTTGTGTGGTGTAAACCACTCCAGATACCATTTGGTATAAATTATTTATTGTGGGATTGTCCATGACAAATACCCATTGGGTATAACTAAGTCTTTCCTATGTCAATGACAGAGAAAATACACTGACTTGATTTCTATGGCCATAAGTGGAACCATGCCACATTGAGATAAGTTCATTGCATATATTATATGCATACTCATCTTACTCTAGATTGGCTGCCTGGGATGATTTATTATTTGTTGAAACATTATGATATATTTTCTCTAAGTGGTTGATTATTAAACGTTACCCACTTTAGAGGGATGATTTTAGAATCTTAAAATGTATCTTTAGTTTATGTTGCATGCTCACTTTTTCTTAATAAACCGAAATGACTGGGGTGATGATGATGACATTATAATAGTGTAACTGGGGGATTGGCCTCCTGAGAATTGTGTAATTCTCACCCCTATGTGTTTTTGTGTTTCCGTGTCACCTCAGGTTGATCAGGAACTAAGGTTGCTACACTAAAGGAATTGGATCGCGGTAGTTTAGTAGTTAGTTTTTTTTATTATTATATTGTACTTAGTGGTGTGTATATGTTTGTAAACATAATAGAGAACATGTATGTATTCAAGTTCATAGAAGAGCTTCCTTTTGTACTTATGAAATAAATAAATGTTTTATTTATTTGTTGTATATATTTAATAGAACCACAAATTAGTTACTACTTGACTCGATCATTCTTGGTCCAGACACTTAAGAAAGGTCCGCTAATTAATAAGTAACAACTCTCGAGTATGATGTCATGACTTAAGGATGGGGTTGTACTTGGGAGGATGTTACACGTTGGCCACAACCAGTTATGCAGAAAAGGATGGCCAAAGCATTTAATAAGCATGTTCACCCTCGAATGTTTCAAGCAGGCAACCTTGTTTTGAAAAAGATTTTACCAAATCAAGAGGATAAGGAGGCAAGTAGGCACCTACACATAAAGGCCCTTACATCATCAAAGATGCATTTTCTAGAGGAGCATTGATCACTGACATGAAAGGTAAAGCACTTGCTAAACTGGTAAATTCAGATGCCATAAAAAAGTACTTTGCCTAAAAAAAATAAAATGAAAAAAATAAAGGAAAAAAGCTCACTAGATTGAAAACTCAGAAGGGTAACCTAGGTAAAAATTATAACCATAAAAAAAAGGAAGAGAAAAAGAAGGCCCATAGGTTGAAACCGGCAAGGGCGACCTAGGTAGAAATTAGAGCACAAAGAAAAGAAAAGCTTGCTAATCGAAAACCCAAAAAAAGAAGTCTAGGAAAAAATTAGAGCAACTCTTAATTGCTAGGTTGAAAACTCAAAAGGGTGATCTATGCAATGGTGAAGGGTTAGGCCAATGGTTGAGTATTAGTGGATCACGACATATTATTGAGCACGCAATAAAGGATTGCGCTCATGATAATGGATTTTGAGTCTGGTGTAGCCAATGAATCAGTGAAATGGGTTAATCATGTAACACCCTCCTAATTACCACATTTCTCGAAGTATGACATAGTAATTAGAGTGTTACTGAAGTCTCATATCTATACTAGTCGGGATAATCAATAATGAGGAAGTCATAATACATATATTTTCATAGCCAAAATTTGCATATAGTGACATCGTGGCACAATTGTACATCATAAAGAAAAAAAAAACAACTGATGAAACGACTCCAAAAAGTACAGAACTTGGAGTGGCTAGGCTCCCCCTCTCTAATACCTAACCTGCTCAAATACCCCTGACAAAATAGCATAAACATATATACATATACAACAGAGCAAAATCGGAAGTACATCAATCTAGGTAGGTAAACCCCTAACACTACACCACTGCCCTATACATGTCGACCACTACTCATGACCTCGCCCCCTCCTCCAGAAAGCCATTGGCCATAGGTGCAATGGCCTCACCTCCACGGAAGTGTCTGGGCCCTAGGGGGTCCGAATGGAAGAGGAGGATGAAGGTGCTGGTGCATCTCCTGGCGGGTACACAGGGTGGGGCAGGGGAACCTCGAACACGTCTGGATGGGCCATATGGAGAGGCACACCCTCGTAAGGGAAAGTAGGGTCGAAATCGCAGCAAATCAGAGGTACTAAACGACCGATCAAACATATAAATACGGAATGTCGAGTACCCAACCGCATACATAGCATCCAGGGCTTGGGTCATCCTGCCACACCCATTGTGGCGAGTCAAGGAAAAGATTAGGGACGGCATCTGCGAATCTGAACAATACAATATATACAACTGTAGGGTGAGAATAATGTAAAATTCTCAGTAGGGTAGTTTTCCCCATGTGCTATACATAGTACAGAAATGAATTCATGCATATACCATGTTCATATATATAAGTCATAGGCGTCGATATTCAATCTGTAGATCATGAAAATTTAAACTAACAATATAATGATAACTCATGCCACGCCAACATTTCCGTGCCACATATTTTTCTTAGTTTACAAACATAGGGAAGGCTTAGTTCACATAGGGCCATCTTAATAATTAACAATCTCATAAAGGACAATAGACTCAGGACATGAGCTCATTCCTATTCAGGTCACGAACTTCATTTTTTTCCATTTCCGGATCACTCACAGTTCTATGCCTAGCCGATACGTCTACCGACTCATAACTTTTCTAGGGAAGTCCTTCTTTTGCCTTCCTCTCTATCCCCTCTAAGCCTTGTTTCTTTTTGTATGCCTAAGTATACAACAACAGCATATACACCAGCTATCTCACTATTTTACAATTCACATTACATACTTCTCTTCCATGTCTCAATAGCATGTCAACTTTACAATTATCTAGTTACTTGCGTTCAAGATTTATAAATCAGAAATTTAAGCAATAAGTGTGCATTCACATGCCATAGATTTAGCATATCTATCATATTATCATGAATATCATTCATTTTCAATTTCCAGCACCCTGGCAGAATTAATGTCCTAGGTGGAACATTTAATTGCTATACCCAAAAGCCATCACAACAGCCATAAAAATTCGAGATGACACTTCAATGTGTCTAGTATAACCTGTAAAAATTTCAAAGCAATCAGAGTTATATAACTACTTCAATAAAATATACAAATCCAGTGGTCAGGTGCCCCTAATTCACAGACTAGATTTGGGTTTCCATAATTTTTAACCCTAGAAATTTATGGATTTAAAACCCAAGAAAATTCACAGTGACATTTACATATGTTACTAACTTCTCATAAAAATTTCAGGGGCTAGATCAACCAATTACTAGGATAATAAAATCAGGAAAGTTTATTGCTCCAGTTTCAGCAACCAGGACAGCACAAGTCACATTTCGGTTCTTGAATTTTTTCAGGTAGCAAACTTCAATATAAACACCCAAAAATTTTATGGGACTAGCCCAAGATGTTAGGATGAACATATATTTTTTTCAGCTCACATAAAGACCTACAATATATCCAGAAAATTCCGGATTTCAGACTGCCTGCAAGTAGTCCGAAAATCCAGCACACCAGTCCAACATGTTTTGGTTCAAAACCCTTTTCTAACACCATCCAATCCCACCACCAAAATTCATACATCCATTTCAACACAATATCAATCAAAATCATCAAAATTTTCGGGTACACATCATCCCAAATCAGAACAGAAAATTTAGCAAAAACAGCCAAACAAGAAACCCTACTTGTGAAGGCTTGTGTGTCTTTGTGTTTGGTTGCTTCAAGATGATTGTTCTTCACTTCCAACTCTTCAAACCACCCCAAATCCTCCTATAATCAGTGATGGATGAGATGAAAAGGATGAGGTTTTTGGAATTCTAATCGGTTAGAATTATAGAGATGGAGGTGTAGAGCAACTTTAGTGAAGAAAGGTTTAGGTTTTGATGATCCTAGGCTAGTGTTTATGTGAATTGTAACTAAGATGAAGCTCTTGAACATGGAGGTTTGGCAGCTGCCTTTCTTCTTCCCTTGCTGGCCGAAATGCTGGCTGTCTTGGGGAGAAATTGCTAAGTGTTGGTGTGACTCATCACTTGTTAAAGTGTGTTTGTGATGACTCATGTTACTAGAACACCAAGTGGATGGCTAGGATTTGATCTTGAAATCCAAGATCAAATCTTGGCCTTCCACTTGCCTCAAATAGGTAATATCACTTATAAATTATAAATTAATTATTAATGATGTTAGAAATATCCTTCGGTGTTAAAAATTCGAACACCGAAATCTTAACGAGCGGTTAACGTCGTACCCGATCTAACCGATATTACCGAAAAATAATTCTAGGTATAAAATTATCATTCCCACACCTTTCTACTCTTATTCTCATATTTTCTTAACTTCGGGCACCTCCGGGTCCCAAACCTCTAGTTTCGGCTCCAGCGGGCCTAGAGCAAAATACTATTCCTGATTTTTTTTTTTTTTTTTTTGTGCTCCCTCATGGAGTCATTCTCATCACAACTGTCCTCTCAGAATGTCGATATTTCCATCCACCATTCCTCAATTAATTTCTAAAGAGACTAGGGTGTTACATTACCACCCACCTTAATAAAAATTTTGTCCTCAAAATTTCGTACCTGGAAACAAGTCAGGATAGTCTTTCTTCATGGTTGACTCTAGCTCCCAGGTGAAATCTTCGTTTCCTGGTCCACCCCAAGCTACCTTGACTAGTTGCACCGATTTGTTCCTTAGCCGCTTAACTTCTCTATCCACGATCTCAACGGGAGGTGTCCGAAACGTCAAATCATCCGTAACTGTATAGATTCGGGTTCAATGACATGGGTAGGGTCTGGATGATACATTCTAAGTTGAGATACATGGAAGACGTCATGGAGATTGGATAAAGACGGGGGTAGGGCTATTTGATAAGCAAGCTTACCCAATGCGTTTAAGGATTTGAAAAGGGCCTATAAACCTGGGTGACAATTTTTGACCTTTAAGGCTCTACCTACTCCTGAGTAGGTGTGACCTTAAGAATACGTGTTCTCCCTCCCGAAATTCTAAAGGCTTTCTCCTATTGTCTGCATAGCTCTTCGACGATTCTGCGCGAGGATTTTCTCTTTGATTTTCTGGATCTGTTCTGTCGTCTGGTTAACCAATCGGGTCCTAACAATCGTGTTTCCCCAAGTCATACCAACACAATGGAGACTGACATCTCCTTCCATATAGGGCTTCATATGGGGCCATGCCAATACTAGCATGATAGCTATTATTATAAGAAAACTCCACCAGCGGAAGTACTTTATCCCAACTCCCTCTCTCAATCACGCACGCCCTCAGCATGTCTTCCAGAGTCTGTATGGTACGTTCGGTCTGCATCCGTTTGGGGGTGATAAGCCGTACTCAAACACAGCTTGGTCCCAAAGGCCCGTTGGAAGGCTCCCAGAACCTTGAAGTAAAACGGGGTCCCCTCGGAAACTATTGAAGAAGGAACACCATGTAGCCTCACTATTTCTTGGATGTATAAGGAAGCTAACCTATCCAAAGGATAATTAGCTTTGATGGGCAAGAAATGAGCGGACTTGGTTAGTCTATCCACTATGACCCATATAGCATCATAGCCTGATGACGTTCTTGGTAAACCCATTACGAAATCCATGGAGATACTTTCCCACTTCCATTCTGGGATTTCTAAGGGGTGTAAGGTTCCCGCCGGCTTTTGGTGTTCTATTTTGATTTTTTGACAGGTTAAGCACCTTTGAACGAACTCCACTATGTCTCTCTTCATCCCAGGCCACCAGAACATTTTCTTGAGATCTGCATACATCTTACTAGTCCCAGGGTGTATGGTGAATTCGCCTTTGTGTGCCTCCTTCAAAATCTCATTCCTGAGAGACCGCTTGCAGGTACACAGACCCTGTCCTTGTACCTCCATATACCTCGCTGGTCCGTGGTAAATTCCGGCAACTTCTTAGTGTGAGCTGATTTTAAAATCTCTTGAAGCTCTTGGTCTTCGGGTTGTGACCAAAATTTGTTCCTGAATTCGCTTGTTATTCTAATCTGACCTAACACCACACCTTCTGGGGACAGACGAGCTTAAGCTAAGCTTCTTGAAGTCTTCTACTAGTTCCGTTTCCTTGATCATCATGCATGCTATACTCAGGGACTTTCCGCTCAATGCATCGGCCACAACGTTTGCCTTACCTGGGTGGTAATTCGCTGAACTCGTAATCCTTAAGGAATTCCATCCATCGTCTCTGCCTCATATTCAATTCTTTCTGATCAAAGAGGTATTTTAAACTCTTATGATCAGAGAAGACATTGAACTGTACACCATAAAGATGATGTCGCCAGATCTTTAGAGCAAAAACCAACCGCAAGTTCAAGATCATGGGTTGGATAATTCACCTCATGGGGTCTCAACTCGAGAGGCATAAGCAACCACATTTCTGTGTTGCATTAACACACACCCTAAACCCTTACCAGAAGCATCACAATAAACCTCGAAGGGTCCTCGAGGGTCGGGTAACACCAGACAGGAGCCGTGGTTAACTTCTGCTTCAACTCTGAAAACTATTCTCACATTCTGGTGTCCATTTGAATTGAGCATTCTTTCGAGTTAACTTGGTCAAAGGTAGAGCTAGCTGGGAAAAACCCATAATAAATCGCCTATAGTATCCAGCTAGTCCAAGAAAGCTCCGAATCTCATCACCGTAGTTGGCCGTTCCCAATTAAGTACGGATTCTACTTTGCTGGGATCTACGGAAACTCCTTCTCGCGATATCACATGACCAAGGAACTGAACCTCTCCCATCCAGAATTCGCACTTTGACAGTTTAGCATACAATTTCCTCTCCCTTAGGATTTGTAGCACGACCCTAAGATGCTCTGCATGCTCCTCTTCAGTCCTTGAATAAATAAGTATGTCGTCTATAAAGACAACTACAAATTTATCTAAGTACGACGGAAAATTCGGTTCATATAATCCATGAATACCGGAGCATTGGTCAGTCCAACGACATCACCTTATACTCATAATGGCCGTATCGAGTTCTAAAGGCAGTCTTAGGGATATCTTCATCCCGAACTCGAATTTGGTGGTAACCCGATCTAGGTCAATCTTTGAAAACAGTTGCCCCACGTAATTGATCCAAAGGTCGTCAATTCTTGGCAGAGGGTACTTGTTCTTGATCGTTACCTTGTTCAACTGTCTATAGTCCACACAGAGCCTCATACTCCCATCCTTTTTCTTTACCAAAAGAACAGGGGCTCCCACGGCGAGGCACTAGGTCTAATAAAGTGTTTCCCTAGTAGCTCTTCAATTTGTGACTTTAATTCCTTCAACTCCAAGGGAGACATCCTATAGGGAGCAATTGAGATAGGACCCGTCCCCGGAACAGCTCAATGGAAAATTCGACTTCCCGCTGGCGGAAACTCAATATCCTCTGAAATACATCTATAATCCCTCACCACTGGAATCGTATTTACATCATGGTTACTTTCGGCTTCACTAGCCGAGAGGAGGACATATTCCTGACGGTCTACCTTACTAGGGTTAGGCGTCACTAGGTCCAAGTAAAATGAAAAGGGGACCAGAGAAGAAGACATAAGAAGAAAGATAGCAGTTCTAGTTGGACAATGTAACAGGACGTAATTTGGTACCATCCAATCCATACCTAAAATGACTTCTAGGCCAGATAAAGGTAGACAAAACAAATTAGCTTTAAATTCCCTAGTATTTATAAGAAGGGAGATGGTCATGCATGCTTGACAAGTCCTAATAGGACTCGGTAGGGGTGGATACAAGGAGGTCATACGATAATTCAGACACAGGTAGTCCTAACCTTTGTACACATTCATGGGATATGAAGAATGGGAAGCACCCGAATCATACAGGACATCTAAGATATCTCCATTTATTTCACACTTACCTCGGATCAGTCGGCAGATTGAGAAGCTTCCCTGGCACTCACGCAAAACACGTCCTTGTTGTTGTGGCCTAGGGTGGACTGATGAACCTTCTTGTTGGGACACTCAAATATCTTGTGTCCTGGTTTCCCAGCAGAAGCATGTAATCTGCGTGGTCCAGGCATGGCCGATTCCCGTGAAACTTCCCACATTTAGGGCATTCTCTGTCTTCCGTGGAGATTGGATTTGTTTCCCTCGGTTGTTGTTGTTGTTGTTAGGTGGAAACCTTCCCTAGACCGTGCACAGGCTTGAATCGAGGGCCTTGGGGTGCTAGTCTCTGATATTGTTTTGTGTATATCTGAAGCGCGAGCTTCTTGTTAGAGTCCAGCACGCCGACACTTGTTCACCAATGTGGGATAATCGCGATCTCCAAGAGACTCACAGCGGCCTCTATATCTTCACGTAAACCCCCTTCATATTTCATACATTTCCAGGCTTCATTCGGGTCACGTTGATAGATTGTGGAAAATTTGCAGAGTTCCTCAAACTTCAGGTATACTCCGCCACACTCATAGGTCCTTGCCTAAGAGCCATAAATTCCAGCTCCTTTGCATTCCTCATAGAAGCGGGAAGTACTTATGATAAAAAGCTTCCTTAAAGACATCCCAGGTAACCTCAGTCTGGGACGCTTCGAACAACCCTCTTGTACCTACCCACCAAAACTCAGCATCTGCTAGCATATAGGTGGCAAAAGCCACCTTTTGAACCTCTGAGGGTAGAGCTGAGAAAATCTTTTCCATTGCCTTGATCCACTCTTCTGCCTTGGGGTCAACGCGCCTCAAAGGCGGGGGATTCGCCTTCTAAATTCCGCAAATTTCTGGTATTCTCCATCCACTTCATTCCCTCCCGGATTATAAATCGTGCTGGTCTTCATTGCGATTCAACCTTTCCATCATGCGATTGGCAATTGTCGCTTGTTCCCTCATTGCCCGGCCATCTCACGAAAGTGTTCATCATCTCAATGTTATTCCCGCCACTCCTAGTCTCCGATTCTACGTCATTGATTCCTGTCACACCAAATAAAATATTGAGTTGATCAGGCTCAATACCAATCCAAGTATGGCAGGAACCCACAACATTCCCAACCAGTCATACATACACATATATATTGTAATGCATGACAACTACTACGGAAACATAGTCGGCCAATCCTCAGGCTGATATAGCGGCTCTAATACCATAATGTAACACCCTCCTAATTACCACATTTCTCGAGTATAGACATAGTAATTAGCAGAGTGTTCCTGAAGTCTCATATCTATACTAGTCGGGATAATCAATAATGAGGAAGTCATAATACATATATTTTCATAGCCAAAATTTACATATAGTGACATCGTGCACACTGTACATCATAAAGAAAAAAAACAAACTGATGAAACGACTCCAAAAGTACAGAACTTGGAATGACTGAGGCTAATCCCCCTATCTAATACCTAACCTGCTCAAATACCCCTGACAAAATAGCATAAACATATATACATATACAACAGAGCAAAAAGGAAATTGGAAGTACATCAATCTCAGGTAGGTAAACCCCTAACACTACACCACTGCCCTATACATGTCGACCACTACTCATGACCTCGCCCCCTCCTCCAGGAAGCCATTGGCCATAGGTGCAATGGCCTCACCTCCACGGGAGTGCTGGGCCCTCCGAGGGGTCCGAATGGAAGAGGAGGATGAAGGTGCTGTGCATCCGCTGGCGGGTACACAGGTGGGGCCAGGGGAACCTCGAACACGTCTGGATGGGCCATATGGAGAGGCACACCCTCGTAAGGGAAAGTAGGGTCGAAATCGGCAGCAAATACAGAGGTACTAAACGACCGATCAAAGAACATATAAATACGAATGTCGAGTACCCAACCATACATAGCATCCAGGGCTTGGTCCTGCCACACCCATTGTGGCGAAGGAAAAGATTAGGGACGGCATCTGAATCTGAACAATACAATATATAACTGGAGGGTGAGAATAATGTAAAATTCTCAGTAGGTAGTTTTCCCCCATGTGCTATACATAGTACAGAAATGAATTCATGCATATACCATGTTCATATATATAAGTCATAGGCGTCGATATTCAATTGTAGATCATGAAAATTTAAACTAACAATATAATGATAACTCATGCCACGCCAACATTTCCGTGCCACATATTTTTCTTAGTTTACAAACATAGGGAAGGCTTAGTTCACATAGGGCCATCTTAATAATTAACAATCTCATAAAGGACAATAGACTTAGGACATGAGCTCATTCCTATTCAGGTCACCGAACTTCATTTTTTTCCATTTCCGGATCACTCAGTTCTATGCCTAGCCACGTCTACCGACTCATAACTTTTCTAGGGAAGTCCTTCTTTTTGCCTTCCCTCTCTATCCCTCTAAGCCTTGTTTCTGTTTCCCGTATGCCTAAGTATACAACAGCATATACACCAGCTATCAGCACTATTTTACAATTCACATTACATACTTCTCTTCCATGTCTCAATAGCATGTCAACTTTACAATTATCTAGTTACTTGCGTTCAAGATTTATAAATCAGAAATTTAAGCAATAAGTGTGCATTCACATGCCATAGATTTAGCATATCTATCATATTATCATGAATATCATTCATTTTCAATTTCCAGCACCCTGGCAGAATTAATGTCCTAGGTGGAACATTTAATTGCTATACCCAAAAGCCATCACAACAGCCATAAAAATTCAAGATGACACTTCAATGTGTCTAGTATAACCTGTAAAAATTTCAAAGCAATCAGAGTTATATAACTACTTCAATAAAATATACAAATCCAGTGGTCAGGTGCCCCTAATTCACAGACTAGATTTGGGTTTCCATAATTTTTAACCCTAGAAATTTATGGATTTAAAACCCAAGAAAATTCACAGTGACATTTACATATGTTACTAACTTCTCATAAAAATTTCAGGGGCTAGATCAACCAATTACTAGGATAATAAAATCAGGAAAGTTTATTGCTCCAGTTTCAGCAACCAGGACAGCACAAGTCACATTTCGGTTCTTGAATTTTTTCAGGTAGCAAACTTCAATATAAACACCCAAAAATTTTATGGGACTAGCCCAAGATGTTAGGATGAACATATATTTTTTTCAGCTCACATAAAGACCTACAATATATCCAGAAAATTCCGGATTTCAGACTGCCTGCAAGTAGTCCGAAAATCCAGCACACCAGTCCAACATGTTTTGGTTCAAAACCCTTTTCTAACACCATCCAATCCCACCACCAAAATTCATACATCCATTTCAACACAATATCAATCAAAATCATCAAAATTTTCGGGTACACATCATCCCAAATCAGAACAGAAAATTTAGCAAAAACAGCCAAACAAGAAACCCTACTTGTGAAGGCTTGTGTGTCTTTGTGTTTGGTTGCTTCAAGATGATTGTTCTTCACTTCCAACTCTTCAAACCACCCCAAATCCTCCTATAATCAGTGATGGATGAGATGAAAAGGATGAGGTTTTTGGAATTCTATCGGTTAGAATTATAGAGATGGAGGTGTAGAGCAACTTTAGTGAAGAAAGGTTTAGGTTTTGATGATCCTAGGCTAGTGTTTATGTGAATTGTAACTAAGATGAAGCTCTTGAACATGGAGGTTTGGCAGCTGCTGCCTTTCTTCTTCCCTTGCTGGCCGAAATGCTGGCTGCCTTGGGGAGAAATTGCTAAGTGTTGGTGTGACTCATCACTTGTTAAAGTGTGTTTGTGATGACTCATGTTACTAGAACACCAAGTGGATGGCTAGGATTTGATCTTGAAATCCAAGATCAAATCTTGGCCTTCCACTTGCCTCAAATAGGTAATATCACTTATAAATTATAAATTAATTATTAATGATGTTAGAAATATCCTTCGGTGTTAAAAATTTCAACACAGAAATCTCTTAAGCGGTTAACGTCGGATTTAACTGATATTACCCGAAAAATAATTCTAGGTATAAAATTATCATTCCCACACCTTTCTACTCTTATTCTCATATTTTCTTAACTTCGGGCACCTCTGGTCCCAAACCCCTAGTTTCGGCTCCCGCGGGCCTAGGCCCGCAAAGTACTATTCCCTTTTTTTTTTTTTTTTTTTTTGTGCTCCCTCATGGAGTCATTCTCATCACAACTGCCCCTGTCAGAATGTCGATATTTCCATCCACCATTCCTCAATTAATTTCTAAAGAGACTAGGGTGTTACATTACCACCCACCTTAATAAAAATTTTGTCCTCAAAATTTCGTACCTGAAACAAGTCAGGATAGTCTTTCTTCATGGTTGACTCTAGCTCCCCAGGTGAAATCTTCGTTTCCTGGTCCACCCAAGCTACCTTGACTAGTTGCACCGATTTGTTCCTTAGCCGCTTAACTTCTCTATCCACGGTCTTAAAAAGGTGTAGGAAACGTCAAATCATTCCTGTAACTGGATAGATTGGGTTCAATGATATGGGTAGGGTCTGGATGATACATTCTAAGTTGAGATACATGGAAGACGTCATGGAGATTGGATAAAGACGGGGGTAGGGCTATTTAAGCAGCGACCCAATGCGTTTAAGGATTTGAAAAGGGCCTATAAACCTGGGTGACAATTTTTTGACCTTTAAGGCTCTACCTACTTGTAGTAGGTGTGACCTTCAGGAATACGTGTTCTCCCTCCCGAAATTCTAAAGGCTTTCTCCTATTGTCGCATAGCTCTTCTCGATTCTACGGCGAGGATTTCTCTTTGATTTTCTGGATCTTGCTATCGTTCTAGTTAACGAATCGGGTCCTAACAATCGTGTTTCCCCAAGTCATACCAACACAATGGAGACTGACATCTCCTTCCATATAGGGCTTCATATGGGGCCATGCCAATACTAGCATGATAGCTATTATTATAAGAAAACTCCACCGCGGAAGTACTTTATCCTAACTCCCTCTCTGCTCAATCACGCACGCCTTCAGCATGTCTTCCAGAGTTCTATGGTACGTCGGTCCTGCATCCGTTGGGGGTGATAAGCCGTACTCAAACACAGCTTCCCAAAGGCCGTTGGAAGGCTCCCAGAACCTTGAAGTAAAACGGGGTCCCTCTCGGAAACTATTGAAGAAGGAACACCATGTAGCCTCACTATTTCTTGGATGTATAAGGAAGCTAACCTATCCAAAGGATAATTAGCTTTGATGGGCAAGAATGAGCGGACTTGGTTAGTCTATCCACTATGACCCATATAGCATCATAGCCTAATGACGTTCTTGGTAAACCCATTACGAAATCCATGGAGATACTTTCCCACTTCCATTCTGGGATTTCTAAGGGGTGTAAGGTTCCCGGCTTTTGGTGTTCTATTTTGATTTTTTGACAGGTTAAGCACCTTTGAACGAACTCCACTATGTCTCTCTTCATCCCAGGCCACCAGAACATTTTCTTGAGTCTACATACATCTACTAGTCCCAGGGTGTATGGTGAATTCGCCTTTGTGTGCCTCCTTCAAAATCTCATTCCTGAGAGTACCGCTTAGGTACACAGACCCTGTCCTTGTACCTCCATATACCTCGCTTGGTCGTGGTAAATTTGGGCAACTTCTTAGTGTGAGCTGATTTTAAAATCTCTTGAAGCTCTTGGTCTTTGGGTTGTGAGCCAAAATTTGTTCCTGGAATTCGCTTTATTCTAATTGACCTAACACCACACCTTCGGGGCTAACAGACGAGCTTAAGCTAAGCTAAGCTAACATCAGCACAAGAAGTCCTTTTTCCTTCCCTTTGATTTCCCAAGAGTTGTTGTCATCATGTAAATATTCCCAAGTTTGAAATTCAATATGATTGTCTTCCTTTTTCTCTTTTTGTCTCTACTTTTCTTTCTTTTTTCTATGTCCACCAAAAAAAAAAATCATTTGATTTTGTGTGCTCCTCTAAAACCCTACATAATCTTGATATTATAATTGAAGTACAATCAAGGGACTAATTTGCTAACAAAGCTCAGAAATGATAAGTCAAACAGGGACTCAAGGATCAATATTGACTTGTAAGGGAAATGAGGCAACTTGCTTAGCCAAGGTTTGAAGACAATGGTCCAAGTGTGGGTTTTGATGGACAAAAAAAAAAAAAAAAGAGAGAAGAAGGCAGCAAAAATACTTACTTGATCGAAAACTCAAACGGACGATCAAGGCAAAAGTTAGAGAACTATGGCAAGAAAGAGACACTGAAGCGTCACCAGGTGAAGGTGTATTGGAGAATTGAAATAAAGAAGCTCACTGGATGACTATCTGAGAAGACGGTTCCTTTTGGGATAGACAAAAGCTTTCTTGAAGAACAATGCGAAGATACCTCAAACTTGGGCAATTTTAATTTTTAATAGCTATTGTCATCATTCTTATCATTGAGCACATTATCACTGTACGCCCATTTTTTTCTGTATTGAGTGCAAATGACCAAAATGCCCTGAGGTCATTTTTACCAGAAATTCAGGGACCGACCCGGTCTCAATGGGTCAACTCAATGTTTGAAGGGGATTGTATGTTATGTTTGACATCCAAGGTGAAAATCTCATTTTCTAAACTTTCGGCTTAAAATGACCAAAATACCCTCCTGTGTTCTACACGGGTAAAAGGTGCCGTTTGAGTCCAAATTTTCCAGGAAGTTTAGAATGATGTTTTTGAGCAATATTTGATGTTTAGTTTTGCTTGTTTGTCCCGCAGTTTAGTGCAAAATTACCATTTTGCCCCTAGAACAGTGTATAGTGAGCCTAATGACGCAATTAAGCAAACCTAAGCAATATTAGGCTCTAATCGAAGATTAATTTATTTCGATAATTAATCTAGAGTCAAAATAATTTATTAAGGTTAATTAGAACCTAAGATTGCTTAGTTAAACTCTAAAATTGCATTCTTTAATTCAAGATTCCTAGTCATGGAATCTTGAATAGTATTTTCTCTCCAATTCCTTAAATTAAGGAATTGTGCCATACCTTATTTGACTAAAAGAATTATTTTAAATTACTAATCTAGCAAGATTGCCCTCCTAATCAAGTCTTGACACTCCTAATTACCCAATTACTTCACCTAAACACTTCCTTACAACTCCTAACCAAAACCTTAATCAAAGAAACACCTAAACACACCATTAAAACACAATTACATGAACAAATTAACCTCCCCCTTGGCTGCACAAGTGCTGGCCAAATACCCTTCCCCATGATGCATCACATGTTGAATTTTCTTCACTCAAAGGCTATACCTCAAGCCATACCTTGAACCATACCTAGCCATGCTTTCAACCATGCTTTGCCCATGCCTTGCCCATACCAATCAAAAAGATATTTTCTTCCTTTTTTAGCCATGAAGACCGTCGGGCTTCTCCCTTTGTGCAGCCTCCATGTTGCAAATTTTCTATAAATACCAAGCTTGGAAGAACTTGGTTACACTTTATAAGCTTTGCCAAGTTCAAGCTTTCTTGCATTTTCTTCCTTTTTCTCTCAATTTCTCTTCATCTTCCTCATCATTCTTCTACCTCTTAAAGAAACTTTCCACCACCATAAACCACCACAAACAACCATAAACCACCACTATCTCACCTCAAACCATCTCCTAAACACTTAAACTTTCCATTCCAAGCTTAGAAACTCAAGGAAAAATCATCTTCCTTGAGCTTCCTCTTTGGCCGAAACACATACCACACTCAAGAGGAGATTTTGTCTTCTCAACTCTTCAAGAACTCAAGCTTTCTTCCATTCCTTCAAAGACTTCCTTAGGTAGGGGGTTTGTTTTCAAGTTTTACTTGTTTTCCTTAAAGAAAGTTCTAGTTTTCTCTTGGTTCAAACTCCTTTCTTTCTTTCTTTTCATTTTCAGCCAAGAGGCCATTTTATGAAAATAACATGAGCTTGATGATGAGGTTTCAAGATAAAGACTTGATGATGTCTTGTGAGAAACCTCTAAAGCTTGAAACAACTTGGTCTTGGACCATACATGCTTGTGATTCCTTCTTTTTCCTTGGTTTCATTTTCGGTTCTTTCCTTTTCTTCCTTAAATGATTTCGATTTCTTTTGCCTTGGATTGATCAAAGTTTGCTAAAAATGTTAAGTAGATCACAAAAGTTTTGATAAAGAAAATTAATCACATGATTTCAAAGAGCTCTAAGCTTACCCTTGCCAACCTTAAAGTTGGTCGGCCGTTCTAAGAGTTTTACTCTAGATTGAAGCCTATGAGCAATAAAATAAAGAATATGACTTAGTTCTTGTATTTTGTTTAGACAAAGTGTTAAACTTTGTGTCTATTTTCTTGAGCTTGATGATGAAGTTCAAACCTTAAGATTTCCTTGAAGTCTAGGTGCTAAGAACTCTAAAGCTTGCCTTATGGTACATAATGGGTTGAGGCTTATGTTCCTTTAAAGTCTTACAAAGAGCTCTAGCTAAGATCTAAAATAAGATGCATTCATGTTTACTTTAATGCTTTGCATAGCATGTTTATTTTCAAGTCATCACTAAGCAACTTAAAGATTAAAACAAGAATGTGCATCCTCACTTAATAAATCTCAAAGCCTACCTATTTCAACCTTAAAGTTGATTGTTGATTTGGGGTAAATACCTCAAGGGGCCTAGAGCACTAAAATAAAGAATTGAACCTTGCATTTCATGTTTACTTTCTTGTCTAGCATGTTTATATTTTATGCCATCACCTAAACTCTAAAGATAACAAATGGATGCATCTCATGTTTATTTTATGCTCTCACTTTATTTTCTAATGAAGAATAAAAATGAGGTGCATAGCATGTTTAAGTTTATGTCATCACTTTAATGATCTAGAGCTCAAAGACTTGCCCAAGTATCCTATGTAAGGTTTTAAGAAAATGTTGGCATTCTTAAAGAAGCCTTTTGGCCTTGTGATGATGATGATGGACTTAGTGTGAGTTCCTCTAATCACAAGTGTCCATAGTTCATATTTTGTAATTTTCCTAAGCTTAGGAGCACCTAAGCAACATTATGAATGAAATTATATACTTTAAATCTATTTTATGAACAATTTAATTTAGCTACTGATCTCATGTGTAAATGCATGATTTTAATGTAAGGATTTGAGTTCTAAAAGAGTTTTGAGTCCCTAAAATTATTCCAAGAGAAAACTAGCAACTTGTATGCATTCTAACTCATGAGATTATGAGATTTTATGGGCTTATGATTTCGGTTCTGCCCTTTATGTTTGGCTACTATATAAATTCTGTTCTAAGGTGTTAAAATGTGTAAAATTATGTTTGAGTGAAGCAAGGATCGATTTAGAGAAGTTAGAAAAGAATAAGTAACTTAAAAGGATCAAGAATGAGAATTCTAGAACACTTAATGCATAAAAATGCAAATCTGTTCCAGCATGATTAACTCAAGAATAAATGGTTCATAATCAGTAAGAGATGTATAAAATCCCTTCATAAACGATTAGGTATTAATTACTAAGCTTAAGGTGATGATAAGAACTTAGAATAGGAATTCTAGCACACCTAGATATGGCAAAACACAATTCTTTTCCAGCATAGTTACATTAAGGAAAAACGGTTTACAACTTAGAGAACATGCCTAGGAATCCCTCACGATTGGTTTAGGAATTGATTTTGGAGCCTTAGGCGAAGACGGATCTTAAAAAGGGTCGCGAACGGAGATTTAGAGCCAGTAAGCATGTGATATTTTCTGCCCTTACATGTACAATGCTGTTTGAAATTTTAGTGAGTTCAAAACTTAGAGAAAAGTTTAAGTGATAACCTCTTGAGGGTAATAAAGATGTAATATGGGTATTAGAATGATTAGAATACAAGTTTAAGAAAGGGTCAAAGCATAAGATACTATGAGATAGGAGGCCGAGTGAGCATATTTATGATGATGAACCTCAAGCATATTTATGATGATGTGATTATGATTAATGCTTTGAGCATGAAACTTTATGTGTATGATTGGCATGTTGATGTGAAGAAGCATTATGCCTGAATTTAAGATGCATAAGGTTTCGAAATATGAATGAGATTGAGGAATATGCTCATGTGAACTAGAAAGATATTGATTTGAGAAAGTTCCATGAAAATGATGTATGTGATTGAAATTATGTGGCATGAATCAATTTGAGGAAATTCAAGAGTAGTTGTTATGCCACCGAATTTCCGTCAAATTTGAGGGACTTAAAGAAAGTTTTGAAAATAAGATGTTTAAGGTAACACACGAGACGTACTTCTCCTTCTGAGGAGAAGGCAAACCGTGAGGGCATAGACATTAGCCTGCCAAAGCGGATAAAGTCATGGTCTTAACCAGTCGATGCGTTTCGAAGAAGGAAAAAGTCCCATGATGGGTGATCCTTAGGCCTCTTACCCGTACTCTAGGAGTCGGGATTATGATGATGATTATGATTATGTTTATGATTCGCTTATCAAGAGGATAAGTAAGAACTAGTGACGACTAGTTAAGGTATGAGCTCATAGCCTAGTTTAAGGGGTGCGGTTACTATTATGTTTAGTGTCACAAGTATGAGAAAAGGAAAGATGTTCAAGAGAAATTACATGCCACTTATATGTTGTTGATTATTGTTTGGTTTGCCTAAAGTATTGCCATGCATCCATGTACTATTATGCTGCATACATGTATTAAGATTCATGATAAAAGACACGGACCTTGGATAATTACCTTCGTGAAAACCTCATAATAAACTTATGCATGCTTAACCTTTTCATAATAAACCCAAGGTTCCTGGGACGTAACGATGACACTAGGATAGAGGATTTCCTCCTGAGATTCTTTAGCAAGATTCTCACCCTCTCTCTTTTCTTTTTCCGTTACGTCTTCAGACATCGATGGCGTCGTTCGTGATATTTGTTGATGCACCCGTATGGAAGTACACTGATTCCGGATCATCAGCCTACCACTTCGAGGGTCGTTGTGCTATACGCATTTTTGCATACATGGGACGCCTTTTGCCTTCCCAGTCTCCAGTTTCCGCTTCACCCGACTTCCCCATATGGTTATGACATGATTTTTGAGAGGACGCGACCCGCGACGCAGAACCACTGTGCCCGTCCATCATCTTCAGGACGCGACTACCCGGAGTACGTGTCCCTCATACGTCGTTGCGGGAGAGACTTATTCGAGGATTCCCTGGCCGATCCATCTCGGAGGATTCCGCTCTTCGGTGCCTTTAGCCGCGATAGGGTAGTGAGGACACGGGCTGCGGCATATGAGGCACGTGCGTCAGCCTAAGAGGCGCCCTCGCCAGGAGGCCACGCCATACCACCGATCCATATGCCTACACCCCTTCATTGGGCCACATCCGAAGAGCTTCGGCGGGTTACACATCCCGTCCGAGGAGTAGCATTTTGGTAGGCTTCTAAGAGGAGGTTGACGTCTGGATGTATCTTTTGGGGCTGTTTCATGTATTCGTTGTTATGTTTCTTATTTTTGTTGTTGTCCTGAGCTCTGCCCACTTATTTGGGTAAGACCTTATGCTTTCCTTTATATTTCAGTAGTGATGTACTAAACTATGTTAATTAATGTTATGAGGAATGTTTTCATGGTTGATGTGTTCTTTATGGCTTTTGAATTTTATGATTTATTTATTCTTCCACTTCACGTTTCATTTACGCTATACGCAATGGCTCGCACTTTGTTTTACATGATTCATTTCAAAAAAATTCACCTATTTTCCGCTAAGTATTTTGTAAATGAATTCAAAGGGAAGTAATAACTAATAATTAATCATGATACGTCCTGGCGTATTGGGTTAAATATTAGGATGTTACAATCACTACATCAGTTTTGCATCAATTCATTCATCATGTCATCACTCCTCTAGCTTTGCACTATTCATCATATCATCATTGCATCAATTTTGCATTATTCATCATATCATCATCACATCAATCTTCCATCATCATTCATCAAAGTTGCCAATCATTCATTTATCTTTACTTTCACATACATTTATTCACATACTTTCACAAGCTTTGCCTTCACATGTCTTTAAATATCACATACTTTCCCAAGTTTTACTTCGCTTTTCACATGCTTTTACTCTCACATGTCTTTACTTTCACATTTCACATGCGTTTATGTTGCTTTCACATGCTTTTAAATTTCACATGTGTTTACTTTGCTTTCACATGCATTTACTTTAACAAATTTTACTTTTATATGTGTTTACTTTGCTTTCATATGTCTTTAAATTTCATATGCTTTCACTTCGCATATTTTTACTTTCACATGTTTTTACATTTCACAAAGTCTTTTAAATTTCACATTTTTTTCTTTCACAAGTTTTACTTTCACATTTTACTTTCACATGTTTTTTACATTTCACAAAGTCTTTTAAATTTCACATGCTTTTACTTTCACAAGTTTTACTTTCAAATGTTTTTACATTTCACAAATATTTAGTCTCACATGTGTTTCACAAATTTTAATTTCACATACATTTCATTCCGAACTGACATTAGCAATGTGTGGTCATAATGAAGTCATCTGGCATCATTCATTGGAGCATTGTCATCATGCATTCATCCTCATCATGCACTTATCATCATCGCCATCCATGCAACATCATGCATTTATAATCATCGTGCATCATCTGTATAAAATGTGTGTTCATATCTTTACCTGTTTCATACAGTAAAACATCAAAGTCATGGTCTTCGTAAACAAGTAAAAAGGGGCAACTGTGAACACCACATTTTGTCCAGATATCTTTATTTTATTTTATTTTATTTCATTTTATTATTTTGTTTCTTCTATTTTGTCGGCCCAATTGTTTTCTCTTTTTCAGTTTAGGCCCTTAGCCTATCCCATACTATTTTATTTGTTTGTCTGTTGTTTTTGGCCCATGTAATCAATATAAAGTCAGCTCGTTCTTTTTCTCCCAAAACTAGTACTCGTGAGCTCATGAAGGAATACAAGGTATTTAATTTTTTTAATGTAACTCAGAAAGGAGATTGAGGCGATCATGCAATCAGAATAAGATCTAAAACACGATCCCAATCAAACCAAATCAAATCCCCAATTTTCCTAAATTAGAATCACTTAGACATTATGGCCATGGATAGATGAAGAAGTATAAATCACTAGACCATTCATCAAAAAAGGGGGAATTTCGGAGGTACACAAAGACAAAAATGAACAAATACACACAAGCAGGAGATCAAGCAACAGAAGAAAGAAAAAGCAGAGACAACAATAATAAGAACAATTATTTTCCTTTTAGTCCAACATCAGGTATGACTCTCTCATGACCCGCTTAAGCACAACTGGCACGTGAGAAATCCTATTCTCACGTCGAGCCTGGGACTTGTTGACTGTCTCTATATGTATGCTCTATTCATAAAAGTCTATTTCAAACATAATTTCATTTTCTCCAGATAAATCATCCACTTTTTAGAATCAAGATAATCATATCTGAAATCTCGTAATAAATCTTTCCATCCAAAATCACAAAATCGTTCATACGTATGTAAGTTAAGATATGTGTTTCCAAATGTTCAAATCATTAAAATATGAATTAAACTTTAATCATAATATGCCAAATGCAAAACAACACATGCTTTAGGTCCGGATCCTACCTGTATTTATATTGGAGTAGTCTAGACAAAATAGACTACATGCTTTACCCTAGGTGAAGCTTTACACTTTCCTGTTGGTGAGTAGAATTTGCAGCAATTGTCCTTATTGTAAAAATAAGAGAAAAGAGGGGTGAGTCTTGAGCACCAAAACTTGAGTGAGCCCTCACCTAAAACCCCCTTCATGGGACATCAAGGAACAATGCATAAGGTCATAATAACATCAGTAATACTCAAAGGTCATCTATAATCAAGTTTACATGTAATTTATATATCTATATTCAAATTATCATTTTACAAACTCAATAATAGTAATTTCTCCAGTTTACTTTCTTATTCTGAAGTCACATAACTCATAATGTAGTAGCTCCAGAGAAACAATAATGTTTAGTCTGATACTAGGGTCTAAGGTGCCAACACGGGCTCTATCCTCTAGTCACATCTGGGCATTATGTTCGCATCCAAGTGTGACAATAATGGGTACTTAACTAGGTCCCTTCTTTGAATACTCTAGCCTGGGCATACTTGGTACCAAGGTTAACAATTTCCTGTCGTTAACACATAGCCTGTTTCTCTACAACTATCATAAATAAGTCTGAAAACCCTTAAAGACCTTTTTATTTCCTGAGCTTCTAATCTATCTGATTCTAAGCCTAACTTTAGCATAACTTGGCCATGAAATCATGTCCAAGGGATAACCTTTTGCAGACATTTGTGATTTTTAAAGCCTATAGAATATGTAGCCGTCAACTATTTTGAATCTTATGAAGATTCATGCTCTTAAATCATTTGGTTGAATCTTTAAAACACATTTTAATCATTCAAGCTTATCTTAGACTAAGAAACCCAATATCATGCTTCAAATAGCAAAGTTTACAATCAAAATTCTATTCTCTTATCTAAACTGCATATCTAGTTCAAACTATATCATGTAAATAAACCAGTTCTAGAATCCCTTAAAATAATCACAAAATCCTATAACAATTGCATATATAATAAATTCTATATAAAATCATTGTAACAAACATGGTCCTATGAGTTTTATCTAAAACATGTTTCATGCTCTAAAACCAAGAGTTCTAAACATACAAACTAAGTAAAATTCAAACTTCTTTGCAAAAATTCAAGTAGTAAATCATATTTTTCATGAAAATAACTCTAATGCATAACATAGAGATTACAAGTGTGAGCCCACTCATCTGGAGGGTTGACAATGAAGGAATTACACCAATAGAACTCTTGGGAATAAAAAGACAGCAATATCTATCATGGAAGCAATAGAACTCTAAATCAACCTCTAAATACTCAAATTCCACCTTTAACAAGGTAGAGAACTTCTCTTTCTTAGGAAGCATAGAGAACCACCCTTAAACCAGAAAAATTTGGAAGAAATGAAGCAAGACTAGCAAAATAACATACCTTTAAGCTTGGAGGATTGAAGATTCTAAGTTAAACTTGAACGAATTAGAAGGAAATAGAGTTTTATGAGTGAAAATGGGTTGGGAGAGATGTTTTTTTGAAGTTGAGAGAAGTTTGAGGAGGTGGGGTGCATCTGAATGGTCTGGACATGAACTGGGCGTTTTTATAACACTATTGACCGCTGGGTGGTCCCTTAATCCTCACTGCTTTTCCCTCTGACGCCTAGCCAGTCATATGACCGTTAGGGCGGTCTCCAGGAGCCAAATTATTTACATTTCTTAATTTAAATTTAAAACATAAAGGTAAATAAGAAAATACCTCCCATTTGGATTCAAATAAAATATTAGAAAAATCAAAATCCCAACAAATCAAAATCTAATTTTTGGACTTTAGTTCAAATTAATCTCAAAGATTTTATAAACTTTGGGGCCAAAAATGAAATGTTTTAAGATTTCATAAAATTAATTAAAAATCACTCTTTAACTCATTTTTCTCTAGGGAACAATTACCGGGACATTTGGTCCCAAGAAAATGGTTCTATCATATAGTCTTCCAAGGTCGTGGGGTCCAAACTTCACGAAATTTAGACCAGGAAGTCGCAGATAAGGTAACTAGCACCCTTCTTGGTTTGAAAAATTTTCTAACCTTTTTTATTTAAAATTAGGGTGTAACACCCTAATATTTAACCCAATACGCCTATGACGTATTTAGATTAATTATTGGTCATTACTTCTTTTAGAAATTAACTTAGTGGAAAATACAGGTAAATTTTTTTTTTTTTAAGGGAAACATGTAAAACAAAAATGCGAGCCTTTGCGTATAACATAAACAAAATGTAAAGCGGAAGAATAAATAAATCATACAATTCAAAAGCCATAAAGAAACACATCAACCATGAAAATATTCCTCATAACATTAATTAACATAGTTTAGTACATCACCATAGAAATATAAGGAAAGCATAAAGTCTTACCCATATGAGTGGGCAGAGCTTCCAGTACATAGAAAACTGAAAATACATTAATGGACAGGAAAATAAAAACAAGTACATGGTAAGATCCCAAAAGCTAAAATGCCTAACTATCACTACCCTCGCCTTCCACACCTCCTGATGACGCTGTCCTCGGACGGGGAAATGTAGCCCGCGAACTGATGGAGCTCCTCGGATGTAGCCTAACAAAGCGGAGATCTAGGCATGGAAATCGAGGGATGGCATGGCCTCCACGATGTGGTCGCCTCTCGGGCTGTCGAACGCGTCTCTTGTGCCTCGGCTGGTGACCGTGGCCTCGCTACCTCTCCAGAGATCCATAGTAATTGAAAGGGAAAAGCCCTCTGATGGATCGGCCTCCGAAGAACGGGGAACATACTCGGGGTCTCTGTGCTGCCGATGAGGAGGGCACGGGGTCTACTCGTCTCGGTGTCTCGTCCTCTCAAAGATCAAGTTGTCGTCAAAGGGTGAAGTCGGATTGAAGTGGTAGCTGGAGACTGGGGAAGCAAAAGGACGTCCCATATATGCAAAACGCGCACCTCGCAATGACCCTTGAAGTGGTAGGACTGATGCTCGGGGTCATAGTGCACCTCCCATGTGGGCGGGTCAATGAAGATCACGAACGACGCCATCGATGTCTGAAGACGTAACGGAAAAAGAAAAGAGAAGGGTGAGAATCTTGCTAAAGAATCTCAGGGAAAACCTCTATCCTAGTGCCATCGTTAACATCCCTAGGAACCTTGGGTTTATTATGAAAAGGTTAAGCATGCTTAGGTTCATTATGAAGTTTTCTCAAAAGATATTTATCCAAGGTCCATGTCTTTTATAATAAATCTTAATGCATGTATGCAACATAATAGTTCATGGATGCATGGCAATTCTTTAGGCAATTCAAACAATAATCAAGCAACGTTTAAGTGGCATGAAACTTTTCTTTGAACATCATTCCTTCATCTTAATCTTGTGACACCAAACATAATAGTAACCGCACCCCTTAAACTAGGCTATGAGCTCATACCTTAACTAGTCGTCACTAGTTCTTACTTATCCTCTTGATAAGTGAATCATAAACATAATCATAATCATCATCATAATCCCGACTCCAGAGTACGGGTAGGGGCCTAAGGATCACCCATCATGGGACTTTTTCCTTCTTCGAAACGCATCGACTGGTTAAGCCAACGACTTGTCCGCTTTGGCAGGCTAATGTCTATGCCCTCACGGTTTTACCTTCCTCAGGAGTAGGAGAAGTAAGTCTCGGTGTGTCACCTTAAACATCATGATTCTCAAAAACTTTCTTATGTCTCTCAAATTTGACGGAAATTCAGCGGCATAACCGCTACTCTTGAATTTTCTCAAATTTGAGTCATGCCACATAATCTCAATCTCATGCATCATTTTCATTGAACTTTCTCAAATCAATAACTTTCTAGTTCACATGAGCATGTTCCTCAATCTTATTCATATTTTGAAACCTCATGCATCTTAAATACTTGGCACAACACTTCATCATATAAACATATCAATCATTCACATAAGGTTTCATACTTGAAATGTAATCATATTCACGTCATCAAGAATACACTCTCGGTCTCATGCTCACATCACACCTCCTATCTCATGATGCCTTATGCTTTGGCCCTTAGGGTCTTAATTCCTTTCTAGTGATCTTATCACCCATTGCAGGTCTTTATCATATCTAGGGGAATTATTCTTTATAGTTCTTCTAACATTAAGCTCACTAATTCATCCAACCAAATTATATAGATTATTCGTCAAGATCATTTATTCAACCATGGGGATTCTAGAAGTCTATGCCTTAAATTCCTCTCTAAGTTCTGTCTTGGCCTAAGGTTCTATGTTCAACTCCTAGGTATAATCACCAATTATGTACCATTTTCCTTAAGCTCAATTATGCTAGAACGAAGTTATTATTTTTGTGTCTAAGTGCTTTAAGATTCTAGTTCCAATTCCTTCCTATTTGTTTAGTCTTTCAATCCTCCGAAAACATTCCTCACGTCGCTCAAGCATAATATTACGCATTCTAACTCTTCAACAGAATTTATCCAGTCGCCACAAGGGTAAGACAGAAACCAAAAATGTTCATCACACATATTCATATAAACTCATGTTATAAGTGCACACAAGTTGCTAGTTTTTCTCTTGGGACAATTTCAGGAGCAAAAGGTGTTCTGGTAATCGATTACATGTGCCTGGTAATCGATTACTAGGAACTAAATTCTGTTCTGGTTTCAAAAACAACCAAGTAATCGATTACATAGGGTGGTAATCGATTACTTAGGTTAAATCTTTTTAGGAAAATGAAGAACATCGGAGTAATCAATTACACAGGTAAGTAATCGATTACAGAGTTTTAAAGACTAGTTCTGGGCATGAAGAACGCCTTGGTAATCGATTACATTTCATGGTAATCGTTACCAAAACCAAAAATCCTTCAAAAGCCACTCTGGTAATCGATTACACGTGCCTAGTAACCGATTACCAGAACCTGAGTTTGAGAAAACATGATTTTTGACACATCCCAAGTCATTTATACACCTAGAGACCTTATAAAACAGCTTTTCCAACATTTACCTTAGATCATCCTTAAATTTTACCAAATCAAACCATCATCGTATCATACTAAAACACATCCATTTCTTTTCATTAAAGGTGCCCATTGAAGATACTTGGGGCAAGTCTTTGAGCTCTAGGGGCTTAAGTGATGACATAAACTTAAACATGATATGCACTCATTTTATTCTTCATTAGAAATTAAAGTGAGAGTATAAAATAAACATGGGATGCAACCTCATTATTATCTTTCAAGATTAAGTGATGACTTGAAATGTAAACATGAAATGCAAGCTTGGGAAATTTAAACATGACAATGCAAGTCCTCTTGGTTATTCTTGGGAATTTAGTGATGGCATTGAAATAAACATGCTATGCAAGGCATAACTTAAACATGAATGCAACTTATTTTATCTTAACTAGAGCTCCTACAAGACTTTAGGGGAACATCAATAGCCTCAACCCAACATGTATCTTAACAATGGAAGATGAGCTTTAGAGTTCCTGACACCAAGTCTTCAAAGAAGTCTTTGGTTTGAACTTCATCATCAAGCTCAAGAAAATGGATTAAAACTAAAACATCAACACTTTAACAAGGCAAACATAAATAGAACTACTCATATTCTTTATTTTATTGCTCATGGGCTTCAATCTAGAGTAAGCTCTTAGAACGGCTGACCAACTTTAAGGTTGGCAAGGGTAAGCTTAGAGCTCTTTAAAAACATAAGATTAACTTTCTTAACAAAACTTTGGTGATCTACTTGACATATTTTACAAACTTTGTTCAAATTCCAAGGAAGAAAAACTAAAGTCCTTAAGGGAAAAGGGAAGAGGAAACGAAACTTAAGCCAAGAAAAAAAAGAAATCCAAGCATGTATGGTCCAAGACCAAGTTGTTTCAAGCTTTAGAGGTTTCTCACATGACATCATCAAGTCTTTATCTTGAAACCTCATCATCAAGCTCATGTCATTCTCATAAAATGGCCTCTTGGCCGAAAATAAAAAGGAAGAAAGAAAGGAGTTTGAACCAAGAGAAACTAGAACTAATCTTGATGAACACAAGCAAAAACATTAAAACATAACCCCTACCTAAGGAAGTCTTGAAGAGATATGAAAGAAAGCTTGAGTTCTTGATGAAATGGAGAGGGAAATCCTCTTGAAACTTGAAGGAAGAAATCAGCCAAAGTGAGGAAGTTTGAGAGGAAATGAGAGAGTTTTTGCAAGAAGTGTAAACTTAACAAATGAACCAAAGTGTGACAAGGTTCATCAAGGCTTGGTATTTATAGAAATTTTCAACAATGAGGCTTCCATGGGGGAGGAGTAACCGGCCACATTTTGAGGAGAAGGAGAGAAGAAATATCTCTTACAAAGGTATGGTTGTAGGCATGGTTGAAGGTATGGTGAGGTATGGGCAAAGCATGGCTTGAAGTATGGCTCTTAAGTGTAATTGAAACAACACATGATGGGCTATAGAGGGGGGAGTGGCCGGCCACCTTAAGGCCATGAGGGAGGGAAAATTAATTTATCTAATTGTGGGTTAAAGGTGTGTTTAGGTGTGTCTTTGATTAGGCTTTTGATTAGGAGTTTATAAGAAGGTGTTTAGGTGAGGTAATTGAGTAATTAGGAAGGTTAAGACTTGATTAGGAGGGCAATCTTACTAGATTAGTAATTTAAAACAATTCTTTTGGTCAAATGAGGTATGGCACAATTCCTTAATTTAAGGAATTGGAGAGAGAAAACACTATTCAAGATTTCATGACTAGGAATCTTGAATTAGAGAATGCAATTAGAGTTTAACTAAGCAATCTTAGGTTTTAATTAACCTTAATAAATTATTTTGACTCTAGATTAATTATCGTAATCAATTAATCTTCGATTAGAGCCTAATATTGCTTAGGTTTGCTTAATTGCGTCATTAGGCTCACTGTACACTGTTCTAGGGGCAAAATGGTAATTTTGCACTAAAACCCGACCAACCAGAACTAAACATCAAACATTGCTCAAAAGCATCATTCTAAACTTCCTGGAAAAATTCCGAGCTCAAACAACACTTTTTACCGCGTAGAACGCAGGGGGGTATTTTGGTCATTTTGAGCCGAAAGTTTAGAAATGAGATTTTCACCTCGGATATCATTCATTATAGTTATAACCCCCTTCAAACCTTGAGTTGACCCATTTGAGGACTGGGGCATTTGTCCTCGAATTCAAAGACGACCTAAAGGGCATTTTGGTCATTTGTACTCGGGCGGTAGAAATCGGGGCGTTACATAGGTATTAGACTCAAACATGAAAAAGGAAAAGGATAAAGCAAAAGCATGTAACCTCAACCCACCCACTTAGTACCATCCATTACTAGCATTTAAACTACCACCATTGCCACCCTTTGAGTCACCACGCCACAAACCAGGGCTGCGACCTCAGCAATGATTGATGCCACCACCATCACCGCCCCAACCTCGTGCCTCCGCTGGCCCCTGCCTAACATTGTCACCCCAGCACCACAGCCACCGCGAAGTCAGTTGTAACATCCCAAATTTCGTCTAGGCTAATTAGCTTGATGAACTCGAGCAATTGATTTCCTGACTAGGCAGTGGATCTTGGCCCCATAGTGGGAAGGGTTAACATTAGTGATTTATTATTGATTAATAACAAATAATGTTAGAATAATCAAGTGTATCTAGAAAAAGATGCAAAGAATTACAAAAGTGCATTGTTTAGTGAAATTACGAAAATACCCGTGCTATGTAAACGAAATTACCAAACTACCCCTACCTTATTAGTTAATGACAAAGACATCCTTATCCTATAAATGGAATTACAAGAATACACTTATTATCTTAAAAAAATACCATTGTCTTGGTTAAAGTAATTACTACAATACCACTACTTTAATAATTATTACAATACCACTACTTTAATAATTACTACAATGTCATTTGCATAAATCCCTAGACATGTCTTTAACAAGAATGAATCTAAGCCATTGGATTAAGATGGCAATACAATAATTTAATCACATACATCATGCACATTTTTAACCACATATATGCACATAGACAATTCCTTGCTAAAAATTAAAAACACCTATTAAAGTATAAGGTCACATGATGTAAATCTATGATGCATACATGCATTAAAGGTTAGAAAATTTCCACTAACCATGCATGCCAACAACAACATTTTGGCATAAAACATGGAGCATTTTTATCCCAAAAGTAGGCCAACATGCTTGCATAAATCATGCAGGCATTCTTATTCTTTTCTTGATCCTTTCACTATAAATACTCTTCAAACTCTCATTCTTACCATTCATATTTTTGGCCAAAACTTGCCAACTAAGGTGTGTCAAAAAAAGGAGTCTTGTTCTCTCTAACCTCAAGCTCTCTTCTTCCTCCTCTTCTCCATATTCAAGAACCTCCATTCTTAACCTCTAACCAAGCTCTCAACCTCAAACCACCACATCTCCACCATAGATCAACTCCCAAACACCTATCTTTTCCATTGCCAAACATAAGAACACAAGAAAAATCCTATTTCCATTTCTTTTCCCTTTGGCCGAATCCATTTAGCCCAAGAGAAGATTTGTTCTTCTCATTTCTTTACAAAAGATCAAGCTTTCTCTTTGCAAATAAGAAAATACTTTTGGTAGGGATTTTATGTACTTTTTTTTCTTTTCTTTCTTGTTGGTTGATGGTCAAGACCATAGCTTGATGATGAATGTTCTTGATGTTGGTTGTGATACCATCATATATTGAACCTCTAAAGCTTAAGACTTGATTTTTGGTTTCAAAAGAATATAAGAAATGGAATGTTTGTTGGCTTTTTTTGGTTTTTTCTTTTTGAGCTTGATGGTGAGTCAGGAAATGAGGTTCTTGGAACCATGGTATTGAGAGACTCTAAAGCTTACTTCCATTTTGTTAAGATTGATTGGGGTTAAAGAGTTTCATTCTTTAAAAGTCTTGAGTTTGGAGCTTAATAAGACATAAAAGTAGATTTGCATTCATGTTTATGTTTCAAGCTCTTGCATTTCATGTTTAAATTCCAAGCCTTGCATATCAAATTTAAATTTCAATTTATCACCTTAAATCTTAAAGATAAGGAAATGGATTTGCATTTCATGTTTAAATTCCAAGCCTTGCATATCATATTTAAATTTCAAGTTATCACCTAACCCTTGAAAACTTAAAAGTGAACTTGCATTCTTATATTTATATTTCAAGTCTTGCACATCATATTTATATTTCTAAGCCATCACCTTATAATGCTAAAGATTAAAAATGAGATTACATAGCATATTTATGATTCTAGCCATCACCTAAATCTTTAAAACTCAAGACTTGCCTCTTTATCTTAAATGGAAATTCATGGCTACTGATTTGGTAATGTTTGATTCTTGAATTATGCAAATAATGATCTATAGTATAATTGTATATATCCTCTTGAGCATAGCATATGCATTAGTAAACTGGTCCTTAATTTTCGGCATCCTGGGTAGGAGCATGTTTACTTTTCAATGAGATATTGATAATAACATGCTTATGGATATATGTAAAGAATATGATGTATGCTTATGCGATCAATTACATGATGATTTATGGCATGTTGTGATTATGAATGATTGATTGAGATGCATGTTTGAAATGTTATATGACAAGAAGCAAATTTGGGGAAATTTTGTTTCCAGTTATGCTGTTTCTGCCAAATTTGTGGACTTAGAAAAATTATGAAATTTTGAGCATGAAATGATGAATGATAAGTTATGTTTATATGCTCATGTTTGCATCTCTCAATGACATGCTAAGATTAAAGGTGACATAAGACACAGAAATGATCCTCTAGATTCCATGAATTAATGGTTATGAGAAGTGATCCAATAAGGGATCCTTTGGACTCCAGGAATTAATGGTTATAGGAGGTGACCCAAAGAGGTGATTCTTTAGACTCCAGGAATTAATGGTTATGAAAGGTGATCCTATGCCTCTTATCCCGCACTCTGGAGTCGGGAATTAGCTTATCGAGAGGATAAGTGTAGACTAGTGACGACTAGTTAGGTATGAGCTCATAACCTACAACTCTCAAGAAGAGAGTGTTAGGGTGGCCTTATAAAAAAAAAAAAGTTAAGTCACCTAAGTAAAGAGGAAAAATTATATTAAGATGAATTATGTTCCTTATGCTATGATAATTTATTCAAGTCTTGTGGTATGTTATATAAGCATTAACATGCATTTCATAATATGGTATGATGCATTCATGACATTAATATTGATGCTAAAAGATACGAGCCTTGGATAATGGTATTTGGAACTTAATAAATGAATCTTATTTATGTCCACTATTTTCATAATGAAACCCGAGGTTCCTGAGGATGAAGATGATGACATTTGTTTGGAGTGAAAGCCTCACTGAGATTCTTGTACAAGTTTCTCATTCCTTCTCTCTTTCTTTTCTATCTCGTCTTCAGAGGGCAATGGCAACGTTTGTGATCCACGTTGATGCTCTCACTTGGTAGATGCACTTTGATCTTACCAATCAGCTTTATTATTTTGTGGGTCATCTCGCTACTCTTAATAACCTTGCTCGTGTGCTCGGATACCTATCCCTCTTGGGAGTGTCGTTAGTAGGTGTTGATAGTGGACCTCTTGGAGTTCTTATGTATATCTCGTGGAAAGGATAGCCTTATTTTGATAGTTTTGTTAGAGGTTATCTACTCTAGGCATGTCCTAGTAGGAGTAGTGGGAGAAGATGTTTTAGTAGGTTATTTTAGTTCCTATCCATATACTATTTATGTCTTTTCCAAATGACTATACCTAGCCCAACCTCTGTTGGTGGGCATGATATCCTTTTAGTAGTGTATTTTGGTGCGTGATGTAGAACGGTTAATACTTATGCTATAATTATATATGGTGATGTGGTTATATTCATGTGATTGTTGTGCATGCATGTGACTCGTTTTATTTCTCCCCTATATGTGCGAGACAGATAATGGATTTTACTTAGTACACGCCATTCACGTTTTGTTTAAAAAAAAAATTTACCTGTAATTTCATTAAAGTATTTCCAAGAGTTTAAATTAAGAACTGGAACAAAAGAGTAATAACTAATAACTAACTTAAATACGTCCTAGGCATGTTGAGTTAAATATTAGGGTGTTACATTTCGGTATCAGAGTTTTCTTTTCATAGAGCTTGTGGATTGGACTACTATGCTTCTTAGGCATAATGCGATAGTTATGTTATGTGTAGTTACTTTATTGATAGAATAAACTATAGGATTGAAATGCATGACTCCCTGTATGTGTGTATGTATCACGATAAGTAGCTCACTTAACATGAAGTATTGGGCCTGATCACCTCAAGTGTTTTGTTGTTTTGTGTGCTTAGGACTGATGGTTTAGCATGAAGTATGTATCACGGTAAGTAGCTCACTTAACATGAATTATTAGGCTTGATCACCTCAGTGTTTTGTTATTTTGTGTGCTTAGGGACCGATGGTATGACCACGACAGAATAGGACCCGGAAGGAGGCAAGCAGGGTAATCAACCGCCAAAGCCCTCAGGGACATGGCAAGGGCCATGCAAATGATGTTTGAAAGGATGGACGCCAGGGCGAAGCTAGTTGTGGCCCTAACAATGCCGAGGGTCATGAGCATGCCCGATTTGGGGAGTTTTGCAAGTCAAACCCATCGTCGTTTAGGGGAGCTTTGAACCCAACCAGGCTGATGAATGGATTAAGAGTATAGAGAAGATCTTTCGATGATTACCCACGAAGAATATAAGGTAATTGTAACACCCTAGTTTTCTTTAGAAATTAATTGAGGGTTTGTTAATGGGAATATTAAATTTTGCAGACATAGTAGTGATAAGAACGACTCTATGATTGAGCAAAAAAAAAAAAAGTGAATAGTATTTTGCAGGCCCGTAGGATCGCTAGGAAGCCGAAACCTAAGATTTGGGACGGAGGTGCCGAAATTAGGAAAACATGCGAATAAGGTTAGAAATAGGTGGGGATAAAAATTCTATACTTAGAATTAATTTTCGGGTAATATCGGTTTAATCGGGTATGGCATTTACCCGTTCGGTAAGATTTCGGTGTGCGAATTCTAATACCGAAAGGTGTTTTAATCATCACAAATGGATAATGTTTATCAACTTGAGACATGTGGAAGGCCAAGATTTAATCTTGAAATCCAAGATTAAATCCTAGCCATTCATTCTATTTTCTATCTTTAATAATTAGGACTTTATATTATATAATATCTAGTATTACTATAAGATAAATATCACACCAAAACTTACCCTTGAAGCCATCAAAGTTCAACCAGCTACAAGGAGAAGACCAGCAGCCACACCTCCATTTTCAAGAGCTTAAGTTTCCATTCCAAAGCCATAAACACTAGCTTGGTGTTAGTGAAACTCCAAAATTCCTTCACTAAACTTGTTCTACACCTCAATCCCTATAAATCTAACCGAACAAAATCTCAATCACTCATCAATCCTTACCTTGCTCTCTCACACCTCACTGATTTAGGAAGGGTTTGAGGTTGGTTTGGGAGCTTTGGAGTAGAAGGAATCAAGCTTGGATCATCTTGGAGCCAAGAATCCACTAGGTTACTACAAGTAGGGTTTTTGTTGCCTTTTCTTGTCAAATTTTTCTAATATATTTTGGCTTGATCTAGGTCTGAAATTTTTAGTTTTATTGATGGATATTATGTTGATATTGATGTGTTAATTTTGGTAGTAGGTGTGGATGATGATAAAAATCACTTTATTCAAAAAGATGTTGAGTGATAGTTGCTGGATTTTCAAGTTTCTGCAAGTATAATCACGAATTTTATGAGCATGTTGTAGTCATTTTCATGAGATGAAAGAATTATGTTCAATTTAACATCTTGGACTAGTCCCATGAATTTTCTTGGGTTCTAATTTTGGGTTAAACTTAAAAAAATCAGGAACCAAAATTGCATAGATGCTGCCTGAAATCTTGAACTGAGGCACTAGATACCTGATTTTATTACTATAACAAATGAATGAATGAACCTTTGAAATTTTGACCCGAAGTTAATAATATATTGAAGTATCTCTATAAATTTTATTGTGAGTTAGCTCAATCATTTTATAGTGTTAAAAATTGTAAAACTCCTAGTCTTGACTGGAATTGGTGGCCTCTGTCCACTAAATTTGTACAATTTCCTTATGGAGTTTGAGAGCTTCATTTGGGTTGAAATTTTTATAGGGCCTCTTAGACACATTGGAGTGTCATGGAGAATTTTTGTGGCCCTTGAATCGACCATTTGATAAGGACATTAAATATTGGTACTGAAACGATAAATCTTCCATGTGCTAAAATGGTAAAAATGCCTTAAATTAATGATAAAGTAGTATGTAGTTCAAGTATCTAGTATATGAATGCATACTAATTGTTTTAAAGGTTTGTTCATCAAGCATGAATGTGACTCCAATGTAATTGAATGCCTATATGTATGGTGAGCATGCCTTGGAAAAAGAGAAAATTGCATGATGCACTTATATGAGAAAAGAGAATGTATAAGTTTCACTTGTGCATGTTTTAATATATGGGGAAAACAAAGACAAGGCTTATATGGGTTGAAGGGGAAGACAAGAATAAGGACTTCCCTAGAAACTTTATGAGGGGTAGACATATCGGCTAGGAATAGAACTGTGGGATTCAGAAATGGAAAAAAATGAAGTCCGATGATCAAGAGTATGAATGAGCTCATGTCCTAGCTCTATTATCCTTTATGGTATTATCTAAGACAGGTACCCGTGATGTAATATTAAGCCTTCCTTATGTTAATAAAAAGAAAAATGCATGGAATAGGATTCCATGGTTCCAAATAGCAACGCATAATTTATCACTGTGGTCATATCTTGAGTGCACATAATAGTACCTACTTTAGTAGTAATGCTTGTAATCTTTGCATAAATATTCTTATGTGAATGCATTTATAGTTGATTTCTATACCGTATCTAAGGGATTACCCTACTGAGAATTTTATAATATTCTCACCCCTATAGTTGTATGTACTTGTATTACTGATTTTTCAGATGCCGTCCATAGTGTTCTTCCTTGACTCGCCACAGTGGGTGTGACATTATGACCCCACTAGACTCCTGGATACTGTAGGTCATTCCCAGTCTCATGTGTACGTACTTTTTGGCCGCTCCTTCAGTGCATCTATTTTTACCTGCCGGGTTCAACCCTCTTCTCCCTATGATGGTGTGCCCCTTAATATGGCACACCTAGAGGTGTTCCATGTTCTGCGCTCCACCTGTGCCCCTCAGTAGATGTACCCGCCTCTTCATCATCATCCTCAGACTCGGACACATGAACCCTGACGCCCTTGAGGGAAGCGAGACTATCATACTGATGGCCAACGGCTTCCTATAGGAGGATGTGAGGCTTTCAGGACCTTGGCTTGTATTCAGTAGTAGTGTAGTATTAGGACTTTCCCAGGGCTACAGGAATGGATTATTATTTGTCCGTTCGTATTTATATGTGATTTTGTTGGACCGAATATTTGAGCAGGTTAGGTTCTTAGATGATAGCGAGTCCTTTTGATATTGAGTCCCTGACTTTCTTAGGAGCTGACTAACGGTTTACTAGCCTGATGTACATATTATATACTCAGAAACTATGTCCATATATGTGAATAAGCCTTTTGCTACTTGTATGTCTAACGCTTTATTTTACTGTTTCGCCTAGTTTAAATTATGAATGCAAGTAATACTCCCGTTACTCTATTATCACTCGAGTAAAATATGGTAATTAGGAGGGTGTTGCAGAACTTTCACTACTTTTATGCTAAGGCAGATGTTGAGTTTCTGGACTAGGACCCGATAATTGGGAAATGTTCAAGACTTGTTTATATGAGAAGTACTTTTCGGCATCGTGAGGAATGCCAAGGATGCGGAGTTCATGTAGCTTATCTAAGAAGGAATAAGCATTGCGTGGTACACTGCAAAGTTTGAGGAGCTAATTAAGTTTTCGAGGATCTTTCAGGAACTCGATGAGTTCTGAAGTGTGTTAAGTATGAAGCTTGGGCTTAAGGCAGAAATCAAAGTCGCGTTGCACATTTGGAGATTAGGGATTTTCCTACCTTAGTCAACAAATGTCACATCATTAAAGATGGCCACAAGAAGCTGAACATGTCAAGGGCCGAGAACTTCATTAAGAAGTTAGCACGCAAGCTCCAAGGTTCAAATCGCAATTTAGGCCACAACTTAGGCTGCAATTTAGGCCGGAGGGCCCTAGGAAGACTTTTCATCATGGGGGATCGAGTGGTCCCAAAGGCAAAGCACCCAGAGGGCCGCGGTTGTACCCCAGCCTTCACCTACTGTACCATGTCCCAAGTGTGGGAAGTCACATGGAGATCGACCTTGCTTGATGGGCCAGGGAGTTTGCTTCAGGTGTGCGAAGCCCCACTATACTAGGAAGTGCTCTGAAAGGAACCCAACGGCCCCCAACCCAGAATCACAACACCAAGGGAGGGTTTTTACCCTCAATGCGGAAGACTGACGAAGTCTAGAAACCTCATAGAAGGTAAGTGTGAAATGAACGGTAGAACCTTAATTGTACTATATGACTTTGGCACAACCCATTCATTCATATCTCATGATAGTGTTACGTCTTTGAAATTGCATGTGTCAGAACTCCCTTTTGATCTTATTGTATCTACACCCATTGGTAAATCTGTTAGGACTTGTAAATGTTGCTTAAATTGCCATTTCATTGTTGAGGGTAGACCTTTCATTCTGGATTTAGTTTGTTTGCCTATGCATGGTCTAGACATGATTCTCGGATGGATTGGCTTTACGCTAACCGTGTAATATTAAACCGTTATAGAAATTCTCATCTTTCTCCCTACCTTTACTGTGCCTAGTAAACCTATAAGTCTTTACTTAAATGTTGTAGAGGTCAACTGTTATGGGGAGAGAGTAAGGGATATGTTCTCCTGGCTGCTAGTGATGTAGACTTTGAGCAAAGTATTAATGATGTACCTGGAGTAAGAGACTATCCTGAGGTATTTCTAGATGAGATACCTGAGTTTCCTCCTGAGAGAGATTGAGTTCTCTATAGAGTTGGTCCCAAATGAAGCCCGTCTCTATAGCACCCTATAGGATGTCACTCTTAGAGTTGATCAAGTTGAAGACTCAATTAGAAGAGCTTTTGGAAAAGAAGTTTGTGAGACCTAGTGCATCACCATGGGGAGCCCCGGTTTTGTTTGTTAAAAAGAAAGATGGGAGTATGAGGCTTTGCGTAGACTATAGATAGTTGAATCGAGTGACTATGAAGAATAAGTACCCTTTGCCTAGGATTGACGATTTGATGGATCAGTTGAGGGGAACAATGGTGTTCTTAATGATTGACTTGAGGTGAGGATATCATGATATTAGAGTAAGGGATGAGGACATACCCAAGAATGCCTTTAGGACCCGGTATGGCCACTTTGCGTAAACAGTTATGTCATTTGGTTTGACTAATGCTCCTGTTGTGTTCATTGACTACATGAATAGGATCTTCATACCCTATTTAGATAAGTTTGTGATTATTTTCATAGATGATGTACTCATCTATCGAAGACCCATGAGGAGCATGAACGTCATTTAAGGATGGTTTTAGAGGTTTTGAAGGAAAAGAAGTTGTATGCAAAGTTATCTAAATGTGAATTTTGGCTGGATGAGGTGAAAGTTTTAGGACATGTAGTGTCAAGAGGAGGTATTGCAGTAGATCCTAGTAAGATAGAGGCAGTGATAAGTTGGGAGAGACCTACCATGGTGAAGAGATATGAAGCTTTTTAGGTTTGGTAGGATATTACTATAGGTTTATTAAGGGATTTTCTCATATTTCTTTACCTTTGACCAAGCTTACTGGAAAGAATGCTCATTTTTCATGAACTTCAGAGTGTGAGAAGAGCTTCCAAGAGTTGAAGATTAAGTTAACTACAACCTCAGTGTTAGTTTTGCCTTACCCCAATACGCCCTTTGAGGTGTATTATGATGCTTCAGAGAAAGGTTTGGGATGTGTGTTGATGCAAAATAGGTAAGTAGTGGCATACGCATCTAGACAATCCAAGCCTCATAAAGCAACCTACCCCACCCATGACCTAGAATTAGCAGCCATAGTGTTCGCTTTAAAGATATGGAGACACCATTTGTATAAAGTAAAGTTTGAGGTGTTCGCTGATCACAATAGTCTTAAGTACTTCTTTGATCAGAAGGAGTTAAATATGAGGTAGAGAAGGTGGATGGAATTCTTGAAGGACTATGATTTTGGGTTAAAATATCATCCTAGCAAGGCAAACGTGGTGGCTGACGCCTTGAGTCGAAAGACATTACATTTTTCTCAGATGATGGTTAAGGAGGTGGAGTTGATTGAGAGGTTTAGAGACCTAAACTTGGGATGACGTTAACCACTGAGAGCATGAGGATGTGTCGTCTCAGTGTGACTAGTGACTTCAAAGAAAGAATAAATTGAGCTCAACAGGAGGATCAGGAGTTTAAGGAGACCTTAGAGGCAATAGAGGCAAGAAAGTTGAAAGGATTCATCTTTAGAACTAATAAATTATGGAGGTTTGAAGCCAAAATCTGTGTTGGCATATGGTGACCTTTGAAAGGAGATTTTGGAGGAGGCTCATAAGAGTCATTTTACTATTCACCCTGATACTATCAAGATGTATCAGGATTTGAAGAAGATGTTTTGGTGGCCCGGATTAAAGAAAGAGGTGGTCACCTGGGTAAGTAAGTGTTTAGTTTGTCAAAGGTGAAGATTGAGCACCAAAAGTCTTCTGGAATGTTGCAACCCCGTTAATTCCCGAATGGAAATGGGATAGTATCTCGATGGATTTCGTGATGGGTCTACCCAAGACCCAAGCTGGCCGTGATGCTATATAGGTGATCATGGATCGAATGACGAAGTTGGCTCACTTTTTTCCCATTAAGGTAACTTATTCATTGGATAAGCTGGCTCAGTTGTATATCCAAGAGATTGTGAAGTTGCATGGAGTGCAATCAACGATAATCTCGAATCATGATCCGCGGTTCACATCACATTTTTGGGGAGCCTTTCAGAAGGTGTTTGGTTCGAAGTTGTGTTTGAGAACGGCTTACCACCCTCAAACGGATAGGCAATCGGAGAGGACCATACAAACCTTAGAGGATATGCTGAGGGCATGTGTATTGGACAAAAGGGGATGTTGAGAGATACTTGCCACTAATCGAATTTGCATATAACAATAGTTATCATGCGACATCGATATGGCATCGTATGAGGCCCTATATGGAAGGAAGTGTCAATCCCCTTTGTGTAATTATGAGCCCGGTGAGCACAGGATGTTAAGACCCAAAGTTGTAAGGAAACTAACAAATCAGGAGGATTAAGAATAGGATCCTTACTGCTAAAGTCGCAGAAAGTTATGCGGATAAAAGGTGAAAGCCATTAGAATTCAAGAGGGAGAGCATGTATTCCTTAGGATCACCCCCATAATAGGCATAGGACGAGCTATGAGAGTCAAAAAGTTGAACCCAGATTCCTTGGTCCCTTTGAAATTCTTAATAGAGTCGGGTTAGTGGCATATCGGATAGCCTTGCCACCTAATCTGTCTAACCTTCATGACGTCTTCCATGTCTCTCAATTGAGAAAATACCAATTCAACCTTAGTCATGTGCTAGAGCCAGAAAAAGTACAATTAAGAGAGGACCTGACCTTCACCTCCGCCTACGAGGATCGTCGAAAAGGAGTCAAGCAATTGACGAATAAGACTTACTTTTGGTCAAAGTGGCTTGGGGACAAGGAAAGGCAGAGAAGTTTACTTGGGAATTGGAGTCGGAGATGAAGTCATAATACCCTGAGCTATTTAAAGGTTCTTTAAAAAGGAGAGGAGTATTGTAAGATCCAAATTTCGTAAGGCTAATTGACTCGATGAACTCGAGCAATTGATTTACCAACTTCAAGTGGATCTTGGCCCCATAATGGGAAGGGTTAACATTAATGATTTATTGTTGATTAATAACAAATAATGTTAGAATAATCAAGGGTATCTAGAAAAAGATGCAAAGAATTACAAAAATGTCATTATTTAGTGAAATTATGAAAATACCCTTGCTATGTAAATGAAATTACCAAACTACCCTTGTCTTATTAGTTAATGATAAAGACACCCTTATCCTATAAATGAAATTACAAGAATACCAATGTTATTGTCTAATTACAAAAATATCCTTGTCTTGGTTAAAGTAATTACTACAATGCCACTACTTTAATAATTACTATAATGCCACTACTTTAATAATTATTACAATGCCATTTGCACAAATCCCTAGACTTGTCTTTAAACAAGAATGAATCTAAGTCATTGGATTAAAATGACAATACAATAATTCAGTCACATACAACGTGCACATTCTTAACCACATACATGCACATAGACAATTCCATACTAAAAATTAAAAACACCTATTAAAGTATAAGGTCACATGATGTAAATCTATGATGTATACATCATTAAAGATTAGAAAATTTCCACTAATCATGCATGCCTAACAACACCATTTTTGCATAAAACATGGAGCATTTTCAACCCAAAATTTGGTCAACATGTTTGTATAAAATATGGAGCATTTTCATCCCAAAATTAGGCCAATATGTTTGCATAAATCATGCAAGCATTCTTCTTTTTCTTGATCCTTTCACTATAAATACTCTTCAAACTCTCATTCTTACCATTCATATTTTTGGCCAAAACTTGCCAACTAAGGTGTGTCAAAAAAAGGAGTCTTGTTCTCTCTAACCTCAAGCTCTCTTCTTCTTCCTCCCTCCATCTTCAAGAACCTCCATTCTTAACCTCCACCCAAGCTTTCAACCTCAAACCACCATATCTCCACTATAGATCAACTCCTAAACACTTGTCCTTTCCATTACCAAACATATGAACACAAGAAAAATCCTCTTTCCATTTCTTTTCCCTTTAGCCGAATCCATTTTAGCTCTAAGAGAAGATTTTTCTTCTCATTTCTTTACAAAAGATCAAGTTTTCTCTTTCCAAATAAGAAAATATTTTTGGTAAAGATTTTATGTTCTTTCTTTTTCTTTTCTTTCTTGTTGGTTGATGGTCAAGACCATAGCTTGATAATAAGGATTCTTGATGTTGGTTGTGATACCATCATATATTGAACCTCTAAAGCTTAAGGCTTGATTTTTGGTTTCAAAAGAATATAAGAAATGGAATGTTGGTTTTTTTTTTTTTTTGTTATTTCTTTTTGAACTTGATGGTGAGTCCAAGAAATGATGTAATGCCCCGATTTCCCGTGTACAAATGACCGAAATGCCCTGAGGTCATTTTACCCTGAAAGATGTCGGTCCGACCATCCTCAAGGGGATGTTTTGATGTTGATGGGGGATTATATGTGTTATGTGCGGTAATAGAGCAGAAGAATCTTATTTTTGAGTTCCGATGCGTGAAATTACCAAAATGCCGCGGCTTTTTAACCCGTTCACGTCCATTAAGCCCAGACTTTACTAAAAGATTTTAAATGATGTTTATAAGTGGTCTTTGATGTTTGGTTGGCCCGAAGGTCCCGAGCAGTTTTAGTGTGAAATTACCATTTTACCCCTAGAACAGTGTACAGTGAGCCTAATGACGTGATTAAGCAAACCTAAGCAATATTAGGCTTAATCGAAGATTAATTTATTTCAATAATTAATCTAGAGTCAAAATAATTTATTAAGGTTAATTAGAACCTAAGATTGCTTAGATAAACTCTAATTGCATTCTTTAATTCAAGATTCCTAGTCATGGAATCTTGAATAGTGTTTTCTCTCTCCAATTCCTTAAATTAAGGAATTGTGTCATACCTCATTTGACTAAGAAAATGAATTTAATTTGTTAATCTAGTATGACCACTCTCTAATCAAGTCTTGAACCACCTTAATTAACCATTTTCTCACCTAAACACTTGCTTACAAACTCCTAATCAAAAGCCTAACCAAAGACACACCTAAACATATCATTAAACCACAATTACATGAGCAATTTCTCCTCCCCCTTGGCTGTCCAAATCTGGCCGAAATTCACCCTCCCATGTGTAGCACATGGTGAGTTTGTTTCACTCAAAGAACCATGCCTTAAGCCATGTCTTGCCCATGCCTAGCCATGCTTTCTACCATGCCTCACCATACTTCCATAAAACAATTCTCTCACCTCATGGAACATGAGGTCAAGGCCTCCCTCCCAAATCAGCCAACATGTTCCATTTCTCTATAAATACCAAGCCTTTGAAGACTTGGTTGCTCTTTGGATCATTTGCCAAGTTCAAGCATTCTTGCATTTTCTCTCATTTCCTCTTAAATTCTCTCAACTTGGCCAAATTCTTCCTTCAAGTTTCAAGAGGATTTTCCTTCTCCATTTCTTCAAGAACTCAAGCTTTCTCTCATATCTTTCAAGACTTCTTTAGGTAGGGGCTTTATCTTCAAGTTTTCTTTACTTTCTTTGAGAAAAAGTTCTAGATTTCTCTTAGTTTTTAAAGCTTTCTTTCTTCCTTTTTGTTTTTGGCCTTGGAGCCTTTTTAAGAGAAAAACTTTAGCTTGATGATGAGGTTTCAAGATAATGACTTGTTGATGTCTTGTGAAAAACCTCTAAAGCTTGAAAAACTTGGTCTTGGACCATATATGCTCTTGGTTCTTTTCCTTTTCCTTGCTCAAGTTTCGGTTTTTCCTTTTCTTTCCCTAGCTAGAGTTTCGTTTTCTCTTCCTCTTTACCTGAAAGATTTCGGTTTTTCTTCCTTGGTTTTGAATAAAGTTTGCTAAAAATGTTAAGTAGATCACAAAAGTTTTGTTAAAGAAAATTAATCCTATGTTTTCAAAGAGCTCTAAGCTTACCTTTGCCAACCTTAAAGTTGGTCGGCCGTTTTAAGAGTTTTGCTCTAGATTGAAGCCCATGAGCAATAAAATAAAGAATATGACTTAGTTCTTGTATTTTGTTTAGACAAAGTGTTGAGCTTTGTGTCTATTTTCTTGAGCTTGATAATGAAGTTCAAAACCAAAGACTTCTTTGAAGTCTTGGTGCTAAGAACTCTAAAGCTCACTTTATGTTTGTTAAGATACACATTTGGGTTGAGGTTATGATGCCCCTTTAAAGTTTTGAAAGAGCTCTAGTAAGAATAAAATGAGTTGCACACATGTTTAAGTTTATGCCTTGCATAGCATGTTTATTTTGATGTCATCACTAAGTTTCAAGAATAATTAAATGGACTTGCATTATCATGTTTAAATTTCAAGCTTGCATTTCATGTTTATATTTCAAGTCATCACTTAATCTTTAAAGATAATAATGAGGTTGCATAAAGTTTTAGAAAATGGAGGCATTTCAAGGAATGCCATTTCGGCCTTGTGGTGATGATGATGGACTTGGATGAGTTCCACTAATCATAAGTGCCCATAGTCTAAGTCTTGGAATTTTTCTAAGCTTAGATGTACTCAAGGAACTTTAGGAACAAAGTTTTATGTTTTAAATCCATTCCTTGAGCTAAATAATTTAGCTACTGACCTAGCATATATTTATGAGATTCCAATGAGATTAATTGGTTTCTAAAAGAGTTTTGAGTTCCTAAAATGATTCAAGAGAAACTAGCAACTTGTATGCATTTTAATTCATGATTTATATGATTCTATGAAGCTTATGTTTTCAGTTCTGCATGATGCAATTGGCCACTGTATGGATTCTGTTCTAAGGTGTTAAAATGTGTAAAATTATGTTTGAGTGAAGTAAGGAATGATTTGGGGAAGTTAGGAAAGAATAAGTAACAAGAAAGGGTGTAAAATGAGAATTCTAGAACACTTAGATTCAAGCATTGTAAATTCTGGACCAGCATAATTGAATTTAAGGAATATGGTTTATAATTAGTGGACATGTGTAGGAACCCGTCATAATTGGTTTAGGAGTTAATTATAAAGCCGTAGGCGAAGACGGATCTTAGAAAGGGTCTAAAACGGAATTCTAGAACCCTTAATCATATAATAATTTTCTGCCCAAAATACATAATGCTGTTTGGAATTGTTAGTGAGCCTAAATCTTAGTGAGAATTATAAGTGATGATCTCTTAGGTGTAATAAAGATGTAATATGGGTATTAGAATAATTAGAGCATAAGTTTAAGACCCGTAAAGGTTAGAGCATAAGATATCTTAAGATAAGGAGATGTGATGTAAGGATCAGATTGATGAGTATTGATTGATGTATGTGAATGTTTTAAATATCATGAGTATGAAAATGTATGGATGTGTGGCATGTTGCTATAATGATGTGGTGTGCTATGTTTAAAATGCATGAGAACATGAGATATGAATGAAAGATATGTTATATGAGGTTCTAAGGTTGCATGCTCATGTTGCATCCATAAAAGATATGATAATGTGGAAATGATCCCATTATGACTTCCCGAGTTAAGGGTTGTACGGGGTGATCCAAGAAAGAAATATGATTCCCCTTTACCCCGTATAAATCTAGCGACGGCTAGTTAGGATGAGCTCATTCCTAGGCGATAGGTGATTAGGAGTTTTGGTGACCATGATAAAATCGTTGGGCCGGCATGTTGGGTGGATTTTGGTGACCATGATGAGGGTGGAATAATGGAAAAAGTTATCAAAGGAACTCACGAAGTTCAAGAATGAAAAAGTAAAAGACGCACATGCATACGTTTTGTTGATTTTTCATTGATGCCTTGATTAAGTGATATGTGTTATCTACGTGTACTGTCATATGGCCATGCATACATAAAATATCTGCTGCATTCATACCATGAAAACTCATGCTAAAAGGAACCCACTTCGGATAATAAGATTTGAGAAATTAAAATTGAACCTATGCATGTATACCTCTTTTATAATGAAAACCGAAGTGGCAGGCGACGACGATGACACTTGTGTTAAAGTCGAGGAGCCCTACTGAGAATTTTGGATAAGTATTCTCACCCTTTTTGTTTCCCTCCCGTTTCGTCTCCAGACGATCGATGCGGATGTTCGTGATCTTCCTTGAGGCGAGACGTAGGAATCACGTCATCTAGGCAGATCAGGAGGCGTAGGAGAAGCATGAAGACTAGTCTAGCCTGTTTATGATTATGTTTAGCGTTAGTTAACCTTGCTTGGTGTATTTAGTATCTTGAGGTGTCCTTATATTCATAAGGGCATCATTGTTTCGTTATGATTATAATATAATACTACAAGTTATGTTGTGTTTATTCCATGGTTTATTTATGATGTTATGGTGATGTATACTTGGTTGTTATGTTTCTTGTTTAGTAGTCGGTCCTTATGTGCATGCACGGCTCGCATTTTAAGTCTTAAGTTCAAAGAAAAAAAATTTAGTCATATTTTTAGTACTCGTATTTTAAAGAAAGTCAAGTCAAGTCCTGAAAAAGACGTAACCGCTAATAAATAGCCGAATACGACTTGAGCGTATTAGTTGAAAGTTAGGGTGTTACAAATAAGATTCTTGGAACCATGGTATTGAGGGACTCTAAAGCTCACTTCCATTTTGTTAAAATTAATTAGGATTAAAGAGTTTCATTCTTTAAAAGTCTTGAGTTTGGAGCTTAATAAGACATAAAAGTATATTTTCATTCATGTTTATGTTTCAAGCTCTTGCATTTCCTGTTTAAATTCCAAGCCTTGCATATCATATTTAAATTTCAAGTTATCACATTTTCAAGTTATCACCTTAAATCTTGAAGATAAGGAAATGGATTTGCATTTCATGTTTAAATTCCAAGCCTTGCATATCATATTTAAATTTCAAGTTATCACCTAACCCTTGAAGACTTAAAAGTGAACTTGCATTCTCATATTTATATTTCAAGTCTTGCACATCATATTTATATTTCTAAGCCATCACCTTATAATGATAAAGACTAAAAATGAGATTGCATAGCATGTTTATGATTCTAGCTATCACCTAAATCTCTAAAGCTCAAGACTTGCCTCTTTTATCTTAAATGGAAATTCATGGCTACTGATTTGGTAATGTTTGATTCTTGGATTATGCAAATAATGATCTATAGTATAATTGTATATATCCTCTTGAGCATAGCATATGCATTAGCTGAGTCTGGTCCTTGATTTTTGGCATACTAGGTAGGAGCATGTTTACTTTTCAATGAGATATTGATAATAACATGCTTATGAATATATGCAAAGAATGTGATGTATGCTTATGCGATCAATTACATGATGATTTATGGCATGTTGTGATTATGAATAATTGATTGAAATGCATGTTTGAAATGTTATATGACAAGAAGCAAATTTGGGAAAATTTTGTTCCCGTTATGTTAGATTTTTGCTAAATTTGTGGATTTAGAAAAATTATGAAATTTTGAGCATGAAATGATGAATGATAAGTTATGTTTATATGCTCATGTTTGCATCTCTAAATGACATGCTAAGATTAAAGGTGACATAAGACATATGGAAATGATCCTCTAGACTCCAGGAATTAATGGTTATGAGAGGTGATCCATAAGAGGATCCTTCAAACTCAGGAATTAATGGTTATGGGAGGTGACCCAAAGAGGTGATCGTTTAGACTCTAGGAATTAATGGTTATGAAAAGTGATCCTATGCCCCCTATCCTGCACTCTAGGAGTCGGGAATCAAATTATCATGAGGATAAGTGTAGATTAGTGACGACTAGTTAGGTATGAGCTCATAACCTAGAACTCTCAAGAGGAGAGAGTATTAGGGTGGCCCCATAAAAGAAAACAAGAAAGTTAAGTCACCTAAAAAAGTAAAGAGGAAAGATTATATTAAGATGAATTATGTTCCTTATGTTATGATAATTTATTCAAGTCTTGTGGTATGTTATATAAGCATTAACATGCATTTCATAATATGGTATGATGCATTCATAACATTAAGATTCATACTAAAAGATACGGGCCTTGGATAATGGTATTTGGAACTTAATAAATGAATCTTATTTATGTCCACTATTTTCATAATGAAACCTGAGGTTCTTGAGGATGAAGATGATGACATTTGTTTGGAGGCGAAAGCCCTGAGATTCTTATACAAGTTTCTCATTCTCTCTCTTTCTTTTCTATTTCGTCTTCAAAGGGCAATGGCAACGTTCGTGATCCACGTTGATGTTCTCACCTGGTAGATGCACTTTGATCCCAACTAGCCTTATCATTTTGTGGGTCATCTCACTACTCCTATTAACCTTGCTCATGTGCTCGGATACCTATCCCCTATCGGGAATGTCGTTAGTAGGTGTTGATGGTGGACCTCTTAGAGTGCTTATGCATATCTCGTGGAAATGATAGCCTTATTTTGATATTTTGTTAGAGGTTATCTACTCTAGGCATGTCCCAGGAGGAGTAATGGGAGAAGATGTTTAGTAGGTTATTTTAGTTCCTATCCATATACTATTTATGTCTTTTCCAAATGACTATACCTAGCCCAACCTCTGTTGGTGAGCATGATATCCTTTTAGTAGTGTATTTTGGTGCGTGATATGGAACGGTTAATACTTATGCTATAATTATATATCATGATGTAGTTATGTTCATGTGATTGTTGTGCACGCATATGACTCATTTTATTTCTCCTCTATATGTGCGAGACAGATGATGGGTTTTACTTAGTACACACGCTCACATTTTGTTTTTGTTTTTTTTTAAATTACCTGTAATTTCATTAAAGTATTTCCAAGAGTGTAAATTGGAACAAAAGAGTAATAACTAATAATTAACTTAAATATGTCTTAGGCGTGTTGAGTTAAATATTAGGATGTTACATTAGTAGCAACAAAGCTTCTGTGCAGTCCACGCAACACCACCGCCATCGCGTTTCGCAACAACAATCGTCGAGGCCTCCCAATGCCCAATAGTAATCCACCTAGGCTCGAAACCTCGTCCGCATGTGGTAGCAGCCATGGAGCCCCGCACCTCCGCGGCGCGAAGCTTCACTTTCTCCCCCAGCGCCACTTGTCGCCATTGCCTCTCTCCTTTTCCTTTTCTATGTTTAGCAACCTAGATTTGGTGAATTAAGTTTAGGGATTCATGTTTTGGGGTCAAAGTCTGAGTCTTTTTTGCCTTTTGCTTTGGGTTTTCTTTCTTTTTTCTTTCTTTTTATTTTTGGTTAGTCCATAGGCTTGTTAATTTTTTGGGGGTGTCAAAGTTGTTTGGGCTTTTTTTTTTCAAGGTGTTCTCTTTTTTTGTTTTATAATTCTCGTTTTGATTCTGTTTTCTTTTGGGACTTTGGGTTGTAGGTCATGGTTTGTTTTTGGTTTGAAATACTTTTGGGCTAGGATCTATTTTGTGTTTTTTTAGTTTGGGTCATTGTGTTCCTTTTAAAAACAAAATAAAGGTCATGTTTTATTTTTCAGTCTTTCTATAAAAATAATATAAATAATTTTTTTTAATCCATGCAATAGTCAATGGTCATGATTGAGAGGCAAATGCCTCCTTCATGTATTATTGAATTGTAAGGGTTTATTGAGTAACAGAGTACCTTGTTCATCTTTTGTTATTATTATCATGAATTTCTTCATTTTTCCAATTTCTCAATTATACGGACTATACCTATATGCACTAATACCATTGTATTATTTTGTCTACATATTAGAACAGATAACATTGAGATTATGTAGGATTTTACACGAAAGATCCTTTTTGGCTCTCTTTAGCCATGTCTCTTATCCTCAGGGGTCTTCCTCCACTAGGTTTTTTGAAAAGTACATTTATTTTGATATGGATAAAGCAGGCCTTTATTTCTTGGTTTCAGGAGGACGCCTACCACCAATGTTTCTATCTACTATTATCTAAAAATAATCAAGTTATTAATGACTAAACGAAACCAAGAAATAACTTCTCACATGCAAAATTATAAAAGGTATCCTTTAAGATCAAACAATTCCATTAAATTGAGTATGATTGTATGTGTGATAGCATCTACTATACTTGTAATGCCCAATTTTTCTGTTCAAGTGCAAATGACAAAAATGCCCCTGAGGTCATTTTTACCTGGAATTCAAGGCAGTTTACCCAGTCCTGAATGGGTCAACTCAATGCTTGAAGGGGATTGTATCTGTTACATTTGATATTTGAGGTGGAAATCTCGTTTTCTAAACTTTTGGCTCAAAATGACCAAAATACCCCGCTTTATTCTTCACGGGTAAAAGGTGTCGTTTAGCCCTTGAACTTTTCCAGGAAGTTTGGAATGATGTTTTTGAGTGGTATTTGATATTTAGTTCTGCAGGAGGTCCCTGTAGTTTAGTGCAAAATTACCATTTTGCCCCTAAACAGTGTACAGTGAGCCTAATGATGTGATTAAGCAAACCTAAGCAATATTAGGCTCTAATCGAAGATTAATTTATTTCGATAATTAATCTAGAGTCAAAATAATTTATTAAGGTTAATTAGGGCCTAAGATTGCGTAGTTAAACTCTAAATTGCATTCTTTAATTCAAGATTCCTAGTCATGGAATCTTGAATAGTGTTTTCTCTCCAATTCTGATGAGTTGCATTTATGCACTCATTCTTGTCCTAACTCTGACATTTTGCATTTGAATTGTACTCAATTGATGTTAAATTAGTGAATTTGCAATTTGTCCTCAATATACATCATTGGTTAATTTCATAGCTATAAACATTGTTTTTAGTGCATGATCATTTATTAGAAGTGCTTTGTGCTTTTAACCTCTTTGTGGAAGTGTTGTTTGATAATAGGGAGTTCCAAGTTAGTACATTAGAGCAGAAGAAGAACTCAAGAACACTGCGAGGTTTATGCTATCCAACTTGACCTCTAGTTAGTATTTTTGTAATATCTAGAGCTATAGATGTCCAATTGAGGTGATTTTAGTGGAGTTAGAAAGTTTATTCAAAGAGCTACAACTTCTATTTCAGGCAGAAGAGCTAATTCAAACGTTTTAGCCCCCAAAATGAGATTGGAAGTTATTGGAGACCGCCCAAGCGAATAGAAGGAGTGAAGTCACCAAAATTCATGTTGGAGACCGCCCAGGCGGTCATATGCGAGCGGCTAACCAGTGGACGCATTTTCACTTACGGACCTAATTTTAACTTTATTTTTAGGTTTTAAAAGACTATCTACACTCTCTCATTCGGACTTTTTTTCTTATTCTCTCTACATCTCTTTTTCTCTCTTTCTCTCTAAGGGTTCCATTGGTGAAGGTGCCTTATCTTGGGGATTATGGCAATGATTGTTGCTATTATTTTCAAGTTCTCTCTTATCTTCATTATTGTAATCCTCAGAGATGGAGAAGTAGATTTCTTTACTAGTGTAGGGATTTCCGGATGGATTGGGATGACATTTGAGACCTTTTGTTTATATGGAATGCATTGGTTTTCTTAATGTTCTGAGTTTATTCCTTTAATTATTATGGTGATTGCTATAATCTTTATTGGGATAACTAAATTGGCAATCGTCATTTAGGGAAACCCTTTAGGCATAAATTGATAGATCTATTGGTTTATGTTTGAGGGAGAACATTAGAATTAACTTTTCGATTAGCGGTTAGGCTATAGCAATTGGCTCATTAAATTGATATGATTTCTAAATAAATTGGCGATTGTCATTTATTAGTTATTTGCATTGATCAAATTCTAGAGGTCGATTGATCACTAGTAGAATTGCCGGTAATTTATTACCAATAGCCACCAATGGGTTTAATATTTAGTCAATGATAATTAATTTCCAATCCTAGGAATACCTTGCACTAGTGTCTTTTTTATTGTTGCTATTATCCTTAAATTTAAATTACTTGCTATAATCTCAAAAACCCCAAATTTCTAATTAGCTAGTAACACTTCCTTATGAGACGACTTAGTTGTGCCATTTACTACATTTTTTGTGCAATTTTTAATTTGTTGTGATTCGCGACTCGCATCAAATTCCTTAATTTAAGGAATTGTTCCCATACCTTATTTGACTAAAAGAATGATTTTAAATTATTAATCTAGCAAGATTACCCCTAATCAAGTCTTGACAACCTTAATTAGCCTATTACCTCACCTAAACACTTGCTTACAAACTCCTAATCAAAAGCCTAATCAAAGAAACACCTAAACACATCATTAAACCACAATTACATGGACAAATCATCCTTCCCCCTTGGCTGGAAATTCTGCCAAATTCATCCTCCCCTAAATTCATCACATGTTGATTTTGTTTCACTCAAAGACCATACCTCAAGCCATACTTTGGACCATACCTAGTCATGCTTTCAACCATGCCTTTGAATGACTAAAGTTTGAAGATATTTTTTCCCCAAAGGCCATAAATACCTTCGGCCATCCTCCTCCATTTGCAGCCTCATTGTTGAAATTTTTCTATAAATACCAAGCCTTAGAGAAATTAGTCACACTTTAGATCATTTGCCAAGTTCAAGCTTTCTTGCACTTTCTCTCTTTCTCCTAACTTTCTCTTCATCTTATTCTTTTTCCTCCACCATCAAAGAAACCTTTCCACTACAACAAATCACGATAAACAACCTTGAACCACCACTTCCTCACCTCAAACCACCTCTCAAACACTTAACCTTTCCATTTCCAAGCTTGCTTTCTCAAGGAAAAATCATCTTCCTTGAGTTCTTCCTTTGGCCGAACCATCATTGCCATTCAAGAGAAGATTTTGTCTGCTCATTCCTTCAAGAACACAAGCTTCTTCTTATTTCTTTCAAGACTTCCTTAGGTAGGGTTTGTTTTCAAGCTTTTACTTGTTTTTTTCAAGAAAAGTTCTAGTTTCCTCTTGGATCAAAACTCTTTCTTTCTCCCTTTTTCCTTTTCAGCCATGAGGCCTATTCTTGAGAAAAACTTTAGCTTGATGATGAGGTTTCAAGATAAAGACTTGTTGATGTCTTGTGAGAAACCTCTAAAGCTTGAAACAACTTGGTCTTGGACCATACATGTTTGTGTTTTTCTTTCTTTTTCTTGCTCATGCTTTCGGATTTCCTTTCTTTTCTTCCTCAAAGGTTTCGGTTTCCTTTGTTTTTACTTGAACAAAGTTTGCTAAAAGTATTAAGTAGATCACAAAAGTTTTGTTAAGAAAAATTAATCACATGTTTTCAAAGAGCTCTAAGCTTACCCTTGCCAACCTTAAAGTTGGTCGGCCGTTCTAAGAGTTTTACTCTAGATTGAAGCCCATGAGCAATAAAATAAAGAATATGACTTAGTTCTTGTATTTTGTTTAGACAAAGTGTTGAGCTTTGTGTCTATTTTCTTGAGCTTGATGATGAAGTTCAAAACCAAAGACTTCTTTGAAGTCTTGGTGCTAAGAACTCTAAAGCTCACTTTATGTTTGTTAAGGTACACATTTGGGTTGAGGTTGTGATGTTCCTTTAAAGTCTTGTAAGAGCTCTAGTTAAGATAAAATGAGTTGCACACATGTTTACCTTTATGCCTTGCATAGCATGTTTATTTTAATGTCATCACTAAACTCTCAAGAGTAATTAAATGGACTTGCATTATCATGTTTAAATTTCAAGCTTGCATTTCATGTTTATATTTCAAGCCATCACTTAATCCTTAAAGATTATAATGAGGTTGCATCTCATATTTATTTTATGCCCCCACTTTACTTTCTAATGAAGAATAAAATAAGTGCATATCATGTTTAAGTTTATGCCATCACCTAAATAATCTTAGAGCTCAAAGACTTGCCCAAGTATCTTGGATAAAGTTTTAGAAAGTGGAGGCATTCCAAGGATGCCATTTCGGCCTTATGGTGATGATGATGGACTTGGATGAGTTCCTCTAATCATAAGTGCCCATAGTCTAAATCTTGGAATTTTTCTAAGATTAGATGTACTCAAGGAACTTTATGAACAAAGTTTTATGTTTTAAATCCATTCCTTGAGCTAAAGAATTTGGCTACTGACCTAGCACATATTTTTATGATTTTAACGAGATAAATTGGTTTCTAAAAGAGTTTTGAGTTCCTAAAATTATTCCAAGAGAAAACGAGCAACTAGTATGCATTTTAATTCATGAGATTTTGTGATTTTATGGGCTTTACATTTCGTTCTGCCTCTCTTGTTTGGCCACTGTATGAATTCTATTTTAAGGTGTTAAAACGTGTAAAATTATTTTTGAGTGAAGCATGGAACGATTTAGGGAAGTTTAGAAAGAACAAGTAACTAAAAAGGACTTAAAATGTGAATTCTAGAACACTTAGATGCACAAATTTGTAATTCTGTTCCAGCATAATTGGACTTGAGAAAAATGGTTTATAATTAGTTAATATGTGTAGGAATCTCTCATAATTGGTTTAGGAGTTAATTATAGAGCCTTAGGTGAAGATGGAACTTAAAAGGTCAAATACGAAAATTCTAGGACCCGTAATCATAGAATAAAATTCTGCCAAAATATGTAGAGCTGTTTGGTTATGTTATAAATCATAAACATTAGATGAAATTATAGGTAATGATCCCTTAGGTGCTGTAAAAATCCATATTGAAGGTTAGGATCTTTGGAACACAAGTTTAAGACCCATAAGGGCTAAAGCATAAGACACTATGAGATAGGAGGTGTGATGTGAGCATGAGACCAAGTGTGCATACTCATAATGATGTGAATATGTTAATATCTTGAACATGAGACTATATGTGTATTTGTGGCATGTTGATGTGATGATGTGGTATGTCATGTTTGAGATGCATGATAATATATGATATGTCATATGAGGTTCTATGGTTGCATGCTCATATTGCATTCATATAAGATATGATAAAGAGGAAATGATCCCATTATGACTTTCCGAGTTAAGGGTTGTAGGGTGATCCAAGAAAGAAATATAATTCCTCTTTTACCCCGTATGAATCTAGCGACGGCTAGTTAGAATGAGCTCATTCCTAGGCGATAGGTGATTAGGAGTTTTGGTGACCATGTTAAAATCGTTGGCCGGCATGTTGGGTGGATTTTGGTGACCATGATGAGGGTGGAAAAAGTTATGAAAGGAACTCGAAGAGTTCATAAGTGATAAAGTAATAGACGCACATGCATATGTTTCATGAATGTTCTTTTGGTGCTTATGATTAAGTGATACATGTTGATGTACGTGATTGTCATGCTCAAGCATTGCCATGCATACATAAAATATCTTTGCATTTATACAATCAAGACTCATGCTAAAAGAAACCCACTTCGGATAATGGAAATTGAGAAATTAAATTTGGACCTATGCATGAACACATCTTTCATAACGAAACCCGATGTGGTTGGGCAACGACGATGACACTTGTGTTAAAGTCGGGAGCCCTCCTGAGAATCTTGTATAAGTATTCTCACCCCTTTTGTCTTTCCTTCCGTGTCGTCTCCAGAGGATTGATGCAGATGGTCGTGATTTTTCTTGAAGCGCAAGCGTAGGAGTTACACACATTGGATCAGAGGACACAATGGAAGTTTGAAGACTAGTCTAGCTTGTTTATAATTATGTTTTGCGTTAGTTAACCTTGTTTGATGTATCTAGTATCTTGAGGTGTGCTTATATTTATAAGGGCATTGTTGTTTTGTTATGATTATAATATAATACTACAAGTTATGTTGTGTTTATTCTATGGTTTATTTATGATTGTTACGTGATGTATACTTCGTTGTTATGTTTCTTGTTTAGTAGTCAGTCCCTATGCGCATGCGCGTTCGCATTTTAAGTCTTAAGTTCAAAAGGAAAAATTTAGTCATATTTTTAGTACTTGTATTTTAAAGAAAGTCAAGTCAAGTTCTGAAATGAAGACGTAACCACCAATAACTAGCCGAATGCGACTCGAGCATATTAGGTGAAAGTTAGGGTGTTACATTTGGTATCAGAGTTTCAATTCTCACGGAGCCTGAGGATTGGACTGACCATGCTCTTTAAAGCATGATGCAATGGTTCTGTCATGTGTAAAGCTTAGATAATAGAGATAAGCTATAGGATAGATAAGCATGACTCCTGTCTCATATGTGCCATGGTAACTAGCTCACATTGCATGAAGTATTGAGCCTGATCACCTCAATGTTTGTTGCTTTGTGTGTTTAGGAACTAAGGGCACCGCGATGACAAATAGGACTCCGACCCCGAGCCAAGACAACGAGACTATCGAAGCGCTTCGTGATGTGGCGAGATCTATGAAGATGATGATGGAGAGAATGGATCAAGATTGTCGAGCTGCTACGGGTCATGGTCCAGAGGTCCCCGAACATGCTCATTTTGGGGAGTTCGCAAGGCCAACCCGCCTTCTTTCAAAGGAACCTTAAACTCGGATCATGCCAATGAATGGATCAAGAGTATAGAGAAGATTTTCACCATAATCCCATGCACAGAAGAACAGAAGTTGACCTTCGCCACCTACATGCTTGAAGGTGATGCCCTTTTGGTGGACCGAGCTAAAGGCTTCTAGAGACATTGAGTATAGAGATCAGCTGGGAGTTGTTCAAAGCTCACTTCTACGAAGTACTTCCAGAATCGGTGAGGAACGCCAAGGACATTGAGTTCATGAAGTTGATGCAAGGAGACATGAACGTCGCCCAGGACACCACCAAATTCGAAGAGCTTATCAAGTTCTCGAGGATGTACCAAGGAAACCCGGATGAGTATTGGAAGTGCATCAAGTACGAGTCGGGATTAAAAGCCGAGGTTAATGTTGCGGTGGCTCACTTGGAGATTGGGACTTCCTACCCTGGTCAACAAGTGCCGCATCATCGAGGATGGGCATAAGAAGCTAAGCGCATCAAAGGCTGAAAGTTTCACCAAAAAGCTGGCACCATAAGCCCCGAAGTTCAAGCCGTAGACCATACCACCGTTCCCACCACCACAAGGATCGAATGACCCAAGAAGAGACGCGCTTCGATGGGACTCCTCGCTTGTCTAAAGTGCGGGAAGAACCACGGGAACCACCCCTTTTTGCCAAAACGTGTGCTTTAGATGTGCAAGCCTGGCCACATGGTTCGAGAGTGCAACGCGAAGCCCCCATAATTAGATGCCGCATCTAGACCCCAACATCAAGGATGAGTATTCGCGGTCAATGCCGAAGACACCTCCCGTTCTCACCCCCAAGGTAAGTGTGCGATAAATGGTAGTCTTTTGTGTGTGCTTCTGTTTATGGTTCCATGTGACCATACATGTGTAACGAATTTCAGGACGAAATTCTTTTAAGGAGGGGAGTAATGTAACGCCAGGATTTTTTATTCTTAGTGCAAATGACCAAAATGCCTCTGAGGTCATTTTTACCCAAATTCAAGGACAGTTGACCCTAGTCCTCGAATGGGTCAACTCAATGCTTGAAGGGGATTGTATCTGTTACATTTGATATTCAAGGTGAAAATCGTTTTCTAAACTTTCAGCTCAAAATGACCAAAATACCCTTGCTTTATTCTACAGGTAAAAGGTACCGTTTAGCCGAAACTTTTCCAGGAAGTTTGGAATGATGTTTTTGAGTGGTATTTGATATCTAGTTAGAGCAGGAGGTCCCTGCAGTTTAGTGCGAAATTACAATTTTGCCCCTAGAACAGTGAGTGAGCCTAATGATGTGATTAAGCAAACCTAAGCAATATTAGGCTCTAATCGAAGATTAATTTATTTCGATAATTAATCTAGAGTCAAAATAATTTATTAAGGTTAATTAGGGCCTAAGATTGCTTAGTTAAACTCTAAATTGCATTCTTTAATTCAAGATTCCTAATCATGGAATCTTGAATAGTATTTCTCTCCAATTCCTTAATTTAAGGAATTGTGCCCATACCTTATTTGACTAAAAGAATGATTTTAAATTATTAATCTAGCAAGATTATCCTCCTAATCAAGTCTTGACAACCTTAATTAGCCTATTACCTCACCTAAACACTTGCTTACAAACTCCTAATCAAAAGCCTAATCAAAGAAACACCTAAACACATCATTAAACCACAGTTACATGGACAAATCATCCTTCCCCCTTGGCTGGAAATTCTGGCCAAATTCATCCTCCCCTAAATCCATCTCATGTTGATTTTGTTTCACTCAAAGACCATACCTCAAGCCATACTTTGAACCATACCTAGCCATCCTTTCAACCATGCATTTGAATGACTAAAGTTTGAAGATATTTTCTCCCCAAAGGCCATGAATACCTTCGGCCATCCTCCTCCATTTGCAGCCTCATTGTTGAAATTTTTCTATAAATACCAAGCCTTAGAGAACTTGGTCACACTTTAGATCATTTGCCAAGTTCAAGCTTTCTTGCATTTTTCTCCTAACTTTCTTCATCTTGTTCTTTTCCTCCACCATCAAAGAAACTTTCTCTTCATCTTGTTCTTTTTCCTCCACCATCAAAGAAACCTTTCCACTACCACAAACCACCATAAACAACCTTGAACCACCACTTCCTCACCTCAAACCACCTCTCAAACACTTAACCTTTCCATTTCCAAGCTTGCTTTCTCAAGGAAAAATCATCTTCCTTGAGTTCTTCCTTTGGCCGAACCATCATTGCCATTCAAGAGAAGATTTTGTCTTCTCATTCCTTCAAGAACACAAGCGTCTTCTCATTTCTTTCAAGACTTTCTTAGGTAGGGGTTTGTTTTCAAGCTTTTACTTGTTTTCTTCAAGAAAAGTTCTAGTTTCCTCTTGGATCAAAACTCTTTCTTTCTCCCTTTTCCTTTTCGGCCATGAGGCCTATTCTTGAGAAAAACTTTAGCTTGATGATGAGGTTTCAAGATAAAGACTTGTTGATGTCTTGTGAGAAACCTCTAAAGCTTGAAACAACTTGGTCTTGGACCATACATGTTTGTGTTTTTCTTTCTTTTTCTTGCTCATGCTTTCGGATTTCCTTTCTTTTCTTCCTCAAAGGTTTCGGTTTCCTTTGTCTTTACTTGAACAAAGTTTGCTAAAAATGTTAAGTAGATCACAAAAGTTTTGTTAAGAAAAATTAATCACATGTTTTTAAACTAAGCTTACCCTTGCCAACCTTAAAGTTGGTCGGCCGTTCTAAGAGTTTTACTCTAGATTGAAGCCCATGAGCAATAAAATAAAGAATATGACTTAGTTCTTGTATTTTGTTTAGACAAAGTGTTGAGCTTTGTGTCTATTTTCTTGAGCTTGATGATGAAGTTCAAAACCAAAGACTTCTTTGAAATCTTGGTGCTAAGAACTCTAAAGCTCACTTTATGTTTGTTAAGGTACACATTTGGGTTGAGGTTGTGATGTTCCTTTAAAGTCTTGTAAGAGCTCTAGTTAAGATAAAATGAGTTGCACACATGTTTACCTTTATGCCTTGCATAATATGTTTATTTTAATGTCATCACTAAACTCTCAAGAGTAATTAAATGGACTTGCATTATCATTTTTAAATATCAAGCTTGCATTTCATGTTTATATTTCAAGCCATCACTTAATCCTTAAAGATAATAATGAGGTTGCATCTCATATTTATTTTATGCTCTCACTTTACTTTCTAATGAAGAATAAAATAAGTGCATATCATGTTTAAGCTTATACCATCACCTAAATAATCCTAGAGCTCAAAGACTTGCCCAAGTATCTTGGATAAAGTTTTAGAAAGTGGAGGCATTCCAAGGATGCCATTTCAGCCTTATGGTGATGATGATGGACTTGGATGAGTTCCTCAAATTATAAGTGCCCATAGTCTAAATCTTGGAATTTTTCTAAGATTAGATGTACTCAAGGAACTTTATGAACAAAGTTTTATGTTTTAAATCCATTCCTTGGGCTAAATAATTTGGCTACTGACCTAGCACATATTTTTATGATTTTAACAAGATAAATTGGTTTCTAAAAGAGTTTTGAGTTCTTAAAATTATTCCAAGAGAAAACTAGCAACTAGTATGCATTTTATTTCAAGAGATTTTGTGATTTTATGGGCTTTACATTTCGGTTCTGCCCTCTCTTGTTTGGCCACTGTATGAATTCTATTCTAAGGTGTTAAAATGTGTAAAATTATGTTTGAGTGAAGCATGGAACGATTTAGGGAAGTTTAGAAAGAACAAGTAACTAAAAAGGACTTAAAATATGAATTCTAGAACACTTAGATGCACAAACTTGTAATTCTATTCCAGCATAATTGGACTTGAGAAAAATGATTTATAATTAGTTAATATGTGTAGGAATCTCTCATAATTGGTTTAGGAGTTAATTATAGAGCCTTAGGTGAAGATGGAACTTAGAAAAGGTCAAATACGAAAATTCTAGGACCCGTAATCATAGAATAAAATTCTGTCTAAAATATGTAGAGCTGTTTGGTTATGTTATAAATCATAAACATTAGACGAAATTATAGGTAATGATCCCTTAGGTGCTATAAAAATCCATATTGAAAGTTAGGATCTTTGGAACACAAGTTTAAGACCCTAAGGGCCAAAGCATAAGACACTATGAGATAGGAGGTGTGATGTGAGCATGAGACCGAGTGGGAATACTCAAAATGATGTGAATATGTTAATATCTTGAGCATGAGACTATATGTGTATTTGTGGTATGTTGATGTGATGATGTGGTATGTCATGTTTGAGATGCATGAGAATATATGATATGTCATATGAGGTTCTATGGTTGCATGCTCATGTTGCATTCATATAAGATATGATAAAGAGGAAATGATCCCATTATGACTTCCCGAGTTAAGGATTGTACGGGGTGATCCAAGAAAGAAATTTGATTCCCCCTCTTTTACCCCATATGAATCTAGCGACGACTAGTTAGGATGAGCTCATTCCTAGGCGATAGATGATTAAGAGTTTTGGTGACCATGTTAAAATCGTTGGGGCCGGCATGTTGGGTGGATTTTGGTGACTATGATGAGGGTGGAAAAAGTTATGAAAGGAACTCGAAGAGTTCATAAGTGATAAAGTAATAGACGCGCATGCATATGTTTCATGAATGTTGTTTTGGTGCTTATGATTAAGTGATACATGTTGATGTACGTGATTGTCATGCTCAAGCATTGCCATGCATACATAAAATATCTCTGCATTCATACAATCAAGACTCATGCTAAAAGAAACCCACTTCGGATAATGGAAATTGAGAAATTAAAATTGGACCTATGCATGAACACTTCTTTCATAATGAAACCCGAAGTGGCTGGGCGACGACGATGACACTTGTGTTAAAGTCGGGAGCCTCCTGAGAATCTTGTATAAGTATTCTCACCCCTTTTGTCTTTCCTTCCCGTGTCGTCTCCAGACGGATTGATTTGGATATTCGTGATTTTCCTTGAAGCGCGAGCGTAGGAGTTACGCACATCGGTCAGAGGACACAATGGAAGCTTGAATTCTAGTCTAGCCTGTTTATAATTATGTTTTGCGTTAGTTAACCTTGCTTGATGTATCTAGTATCTTGAGGTGTCCTTATATTTATAAGGGCATCGTTGTTTTGTTATGATTATAATATAATACTACAAGTTATGTTGTGTTTATTCTATGGTTTATTTATGACTGTTATGGTGATGCATACTTGGTTGTTATGTTTCTTGTTTAGTAGTCGGTTCCTATGCGCATGCACGGCTCGCATTTTAAGTCTTAAGTTCAAAAGGAAAAATTTAGTCGTATTTTTAGTACTTGTATTTTAAAGAAAGCCAAGTTAAGTTCTGAAACGAAGACGTAACCACCAATAAGTAGCCGAATGCGACTCGAGCGTATTAGGTGAAAGTTAAGGTGTTACAATACAGGAATATCAATGAACCCAATTATTGAAATTGCTCAAGATACCTTTTTTAAGCTTCTAGAATGTATTTCTTAGTTCAAAATCCCTCTTATCTTACTAACTAATCAAAGAATTAGTAGATCTGTCTCAAAATGGGAATGGGCAAGGTTTATAATCTATGATCGAGTCGATTTCATGATTATAAGTTCATTCATACCGGACAGACTGGGATAGGGTTATATATATTCTCATTATGAGAAAGGGGTCATTCGAGCATATCTAAATAGATAGTATGTTTACATGTAGATCCTTGTGTCGTTCCATTTAGGATTAGGAATAGGTGTAATGGACCTTTTTACATGTCTATTTTTTTTTTGGAGCCTATTCACCTTTTTGGGCTATTGAATCGAGAAATAAGTTTGATTGTCCATCTTTTTGATAGAATATATATAAGGTATCCTCCGATAATTCAAATTGAACCAATTGGACCGATCAATAAAAATATTCTAACACTCTACCTTTGTCATATATATGTGTGTGTGAAAAAGATCTATTTTTATCTTTGATTTTTTAACGATATATATTTCAATTTCATCTCAATTTTTTTTCCAAATTCGCCTTTGACGTTTTGATTATATCTCAATGCTATTCTATTTGATAACAATGTCAAATTTTCAAAGGATATTGTTGATTTAGTTCAAATATGTCCATTTTTTAACTTACATGGATGTCGTGTTACATGCAAAAACTCTACTCCTTTAAACTTCCACTTTATAGTTAGAAATTATTTATAAATAAAATCTAATTCATTTCAATAAGAATATTTAAACAAAAAAAAAATTCTACTTGTATAGTAAGGCATCTTCATGAGATAAGAATGAATATTTTAAAATCAGATCAAATAATATTTGTTAATAAAATTGACAATGTTAGCCAATAGAACTATTGAAATATTATTAAAACATTAGAGATGAAATTGAAACAAAATAAACTTTTAAAATGAAATGAAAATATCGTTAAAAGATGAGGTACAAAATTAGAACTTTTCTCTACTAATAAAATGGCATAGGAAAGTGGTGTTTTTATTTCGGTTTCAGTTGATGTGATCTTATGTGAAGAATTAAGAGGCGACAAATGACCTTGTTGATGGTATAACAACTCTTGGAGCTTTCAAAAATATTTTAATGTTGTAGTTAGAAGTGAAAAATTCAATGAATCTATTTTAAATTTATTAGAATTGATAACAAGACTAAGATGACTGACTTGAGTGTCGAACTCAATCAAATTACAAAAGTGTAGTATAGAATACAATCGTCGTTGTCTTTCAAGGGTGTTAGTGCTATTTAATAAAAAAATGCAACGAGCTTTAATGCTCATCTTATTTGGAGAGAGTACATGAAAAATATAAATCAAATTGAATGGAAACATAAGTTCAAGAATCAGAGAAACAATTGTTACTCTATTATTAAATTCAAAGCATATATCGACATAACCAACACAAGCAGACTGTGACTAAATCTGAACTCAAGCGAGACCTCAAATCAAATTTGTATATTCAAACATGAAAATCTTCATGGGTTCAATCAACGCGACATAAAATTTGTTCTAAAACCTCAAAATCCTAAATGATCTATGATGATATCAAGCATCAACATCATTAGTGTGAGACCCAAACTTGAAACCTAAATCTTATTCATTCAACAATTGCATCAAATTAATCAACCAATCAATATCAACACAATAAGATTCTTAATCATATTTCAAATGAAAAATCTTCAACAAAGAAATTAGACCTAGAACAAGAAGAGTATAGGAACAAACCTAAAAATACTAATACAAATTTGCGGTCACGCCGAATATTCGCATGCTTTCTTTATGGCGGAATTGATTATTCTTGGGCTTCTTTCATGCGATCTATATAGTTGAGCTCATCTTTGCGGCCAAACCCATTCTAGGCATGCCAAGCTCAATTCCTTCAAAAACATTAAAGAAATGAAACAAAAGATATTATTGATAATTCAATAAGTATATTGTAACACCCTAGAGTTATTTAAAAATTACTTAAAACTTTATTAATAAGAGTTTCAATATTCTAAACTACGTAGCAATGATGAGGACGACCCACGGACAAGTGGAAAAAATTAAAGCCCGAGTATGAATAGTAACTTTATGGGCCGATAGGCACAATAGTAACCTTGGAATTGGGACCAGGAGATCCCTGGACCAAGGGAAGATATGATAAGGATTGGAATAGAGTATTAGGCCCAAGATTAATTTCGGGTAATATTTTAATTGCCTGGGTATGGTGTTTCAACCGTTCAGTAAAATTTCGATGTGTGATTTCTAACACCAAAAGATAGCTTAATCATTAAAATACGATAATATTTATCCTTTAAAGCCAAGTGAATGGCCAAGATTTAATCTTGACTAACAAGATTAAATCCTAGCCATCTATCTTATTATTTCTTTTTCAAAGAAAGAAATTTATACTTTAACTACATAATTACTACATTTATACCAAGATAAACATAAACCATCAAATATTATCACTCCAACCTTATCATTTTTGACCAAGCAAGAGGCATAGCCCTCCATTTTTGCTTCTCTCAAAATACTTCAACCTTAATTCAATCTTCAAAAACACTAGTAAAAAATTAATAAAACCTTAGGATCTCATTACTAAACTTATTCCACTTATCACAACCTACAAAACAAATCTATTGGAATTTTGAATCATCTCTATTCTCCACCTTGAGATATCATACCCATTGTTTAAGGAATGGTTGAATGCTGTTTGGAAGGCCTTGAAGTAAGGAAAGACATTTTTGGAAGATCCTTTGGAGTTAAAAGCCCTAAAGCTCCAAAAGTAGGTTTTTTGTATCTTTTCTTGTTCAATTCTATTTTTATAGATTTTTCATTGTTTGAATTTGATATTTTTGGTTCTATTGTATGGTTAAACATAGATATAGATGTGTTTACATTGATGGAGTATTTTGGTATTGTTAGAAAATTATTTTTGTCAAAATAAGCTCCAAACTATAAGTTGTTGGAATTTCAGACATTTCAAGGCAGAGGCTAGTTCTCATTTTTTTTCAAGTATTTGTAGGTATCTTTTTAAGCTAAAAATTTTATATAATGACAACTCCATGATTTATCTTGAGTTATTTTGGAGACTTTTACTATTTTTATAAAAATAAAAAATGTAGACTATTAAGACCTACCTAAACTGCTAGATATGAAGCTATGAATTTTGCCAATTTTGTTACTGTATCAAATGATTGAATTTTCCTTTGAAATTTTTACAAGGTGTTGGAAACATCTTAATATGAATTTTTACTGATTTTTCTAAGCTCATTTACTATGGTAACAAATTACGAATTTTGGCTTTGAGCTGAGATTAGGTGGTTATTGACCCCAAATTTGTACAATTTTGTTAATATAGCTAGAGAGATTGTTTTGCCCTGAAATTTTTAGAACCTTATGGACATTGAGGTGTCATGGAGAATTTTTGTGGCCTTGTTTTATGCAGATTGGTATGTGAATTGAATATGGTATTGGAAGGTGAATTTTGCCCAATGTGTTGGAATTGTACCAATGCCTTGGATTAAGGATATAATGACATCAATTCAAGTGTAAAGTGTATGAATGTATGCTTTAGACTTTAGAGATTGATTTATGAGGAATGAATGACAATTACTTGTGAGTGAATGTCTATATGTGGTTAATGCATGCATTTGGAAAAAGAAAAGTAAATGATGCATATATGTGACAAAAAAGAATGTATGAAACTAAATTGTGCATGTTCTGACATATGGGCAAAAGCATAACAAGATTTATGTTGAATGAAAGGGAAAACAAAAAGAGGAACTTTCCTAGAGATATTATGAGCCAATAGACATATCCACTAGGAATAGATCTATGTGAGATTTGGAAGAGGAAAAATGAAGTCCGATGATCACATATAGAAATGAGGTCAATCTTGGTAAGCTCTATTACTCATGTGTGGTGTTATCCACTATACTAGTTGGTATAAACTAAGTCTTCCTATGTTGATGAAAAGAGAAAAATGCACTAAATTGAGTTCCATGGTCACAAGAGAAAACACATTACTATTATTGTTCTTGCATATGATTTTACATAAAATTTCTTATATGAATGAAATTATTGGTTATGTTAAGTTTATGTTTGAGGGAGTGCCACTGAGAATTATATAATATTCTCATCCTTATATTTGTATACATTTTGTATTGTATTCAAATCCGCAGATGTCATCAGTGATAGTTTCATTGACTCGCCACAATGGGAGTGGCATTATGATCCTGTCCTAGATTCTCTTTTTGCCATGACCTACTCCCATATCCAGGCGTACGTGTTCTTTAGCCGTTCATTTAGCACTTCTATTTTTACTCCTGCTTTGACCCAAAGTTCCCTTATGATGGTGTACCACTCCATATGGCACACCCGTTGTATTTGTACCCCCGCTACCCCAGGACCCCTCCTGGGGAATGCCTCATCATCATCTTCATCGTCAGACTCTGACCCATTCCTGATTTGATACCCAACTAAAGGTGGTGCCATCACTCCGATGGCAAATGGTTTCCACTAGAGAATTATGAGACACTCAGGATGTAACGCCCCAATTTTTACTGTAATTTTTACTATCATTAGGAATTACCGAATTACCGTAGGTAAATATTATATAAAATTTGAGACCAAACAATCCTTAATAAAGGAATATAACGTTAGAAGAGAAGTTAGGAGCAATTCGTGCAAGTATTGCAAACCTCAATTTTCTGTACGTGTAAAATGACCAAAATGCCCTGAGGTTATTTTACTAGAAAATGAGGATCGTGGGCCCCACCCATCCTCAAGGGGATGTTTTGATGTTAATAAGGGATTGTTTGTGTTATGTGTGTTAATAGAGGAGAAAAATCCTAATTTTGAGCTTCGACGCGAAATGACCAAAACGCCCTTACGGCTTTTAACTCAATTTGCGTGACTTAGCCGAACCTCACTAAAATGTGTTAAAAGGTGTTTTTAAGCCATGATTAACCATTGGTTAAGCTCGGGTGGTCTCGGGCAATTTTTAAGTAAAATGACCGTTTTGCCCCCTTTGTAGTTTTACAAATTTTGAGATTTTTGATTCGTCTAACGAAACCTAAGCAATATTAGGCTCAAATTAAAGCTTATTAAATTCTAATTACTAATCTAGAGTCAAAATTATTTATTTAGATTGATTAGAACCTAAAATTGCTTAAAACACCCAAATTGCTTAGTAATTCACTTAAACCCTTAACCGTAAATTCTCTAAATTGCATGAATACCTTGCCTACACCTAAAAAATACATGGAACACACAAAATCCTCTTCCACAAGGCTGTAATGCATGAAATTATTGAGTAATAAGTCAGAAAATTATTACACAAAAATCCAAAGAATGAAAACAAAGAATCATGAAAACATGGAAACATGATTCCATGTTTTAAGCCACCAAACAAAATGATTTTTCTTCCTTATTTTTTTCTCTAATTTTTGGTCAGATTTCTTTCCTTCCTTTGTCCATTTATGAGCTGCAAAATCTCTATAAATAGGCATGCTTGAAGATAGTTTAGATGCTTAGTTCATAACTTACACAAATTCTAGTTTTAGGAGCACCAAAAGCTCTCATTTCCTCCTCCTCTTGGCTGAATTCTTTCTTCAAGTTTTCAAGAATATTTTCTTTCATTTCACTCAAGGAAACCAAGTTCTCTTCCTTTCCTTCAAATCAGATTAGGTAGGGAGTTGTTTTTAAGTTTATTTCTATGCTTTGCTAAGTGTTGTTCTTGGTTCAAAATGATGATTTCATGGATTTTCTCTAGTTTTTCCATTTGGTTTTCTTCTTCCTTTTTCTTTGAACAATTCAGCCATATGGCCTAGGTGGGACTAAGATGATGGCTTGATGATGAGGACCTTGAGGGTGGGTTGTGAATCCATCACAAGTTAGGCCTCTAAAGCTTGAAAGTTCCACTTGATGCAAAACTTTAAAGAATAATATTTTTATGATGTTTTTATGATCTTGAGTTTAGAACTTGAAAGATGTATTTTTCACTTTGTCTTGCTAAGATATATTGGGTTGAATTTATATTTCTCTAAAGTCTTGGAGGAGCTCTAGTAAAGAAATAAAATGAACTTGCATCCATGTTTAAGTTTATGCCTTGCATAACCATGTTTACTTTCTATGTCATCACTAAATTCTCAAGAATGAATAAATGAACTTGCATATTCATGTTTAAATTTCCAAGCTTGCATTTCATGTTTAAATTTCAAGTTGTCACTTAATCTCTAAAGATAATAAAGAAGTTGCATCTCATGTTTATTTTATGCTCTCACTTTATTTTATAATGGCTAAAAGAGTCAATGCATGGCATGTTTATTTTATGTCATCACCTAAAAATCCTAGAGCTCAAAGACTTGCTTATGAATCATAAGCAAAGAAATGATAATTGGAGTTAAAGAATTTATTCTTTAAGAAGTCTTGAGAATTGGAGCTTAAAAAAATGTAATTCTCATCCCCTCACCGGTCCTATGCGGACTATACGCTCCTTTGCTTAAGATTCTCTTCTCCCTCACCGGTCCCTGGATTACCGCGCTCCAAGTTTCTTGCATCATGTTTATATTACAAGTTCTTGCATCATGTTTAATTTTCAAGTTATCACCTTAAATCTTAAAGATAAAGAAATGGAATTGCATATCATGTTTATAATTCCAAGCTATCACCTTATAAAGATAAGATTAAAATAAGGTTGCATAGCATGGTAATAATTCAAAGATGTCACCTAAATCTCTAAAGCTCAAGACTTGCTCCTTTTATCTTAAGTGAAAGATTTAATTATGAACATTCTTTCAAGTTATAAATCGGTCCCATGGTTAAGTTAGGCCTAAAGTCCTATGACTTCTTTCAAGTTTAACAAAAAGAATTAGTTCTAAAAGAGTTTTAAAACTTTGTAAGAATTTTATGGGAAGCTAGTAATTTATGTGTACTTAAAATATGATTTGATGCTTATTAAGAATTTGGTGTCATTGATTGATTCCCTGGTTTATATGTTATAGTTGCTGTTGCAAACAATGAAAACTTATGCATGAAATAAAGACATATTCTATTAAGGAAGAAAGTGTATTACTTAAGAGTGCAATTGGAAAGATTCTGCTAAGGAAAGATTTGGTATTTAAGCGTGTCCATTGTGACCCACCTCTCTTTCCTAAATCTCCAGATGCATGATTACAGTTGGTATATATTATTTCGGCATAAGACTATAAATGAGAAAATGTTATGATGATTATGAATGAAGAATTGTATTATGATATAACATGCAAAGACTTAAAGGTGACTCAAAATATATGAGAAAATGATCCTTTGGAATCAAACTATAGGCGGTGAAAAGTGATTCTTGCCCCCTAGTCTGTTCTCTCAAAAGGGTAGAGACAATTTTTACTTATCAAAAGGGATAAGTATGTGCTGGTGACGACTAGCAAGGTATGAGCTCATAACCTAGATTACTCCCAAAAGGGTGAAGTATAGGGTGGCCCAGGAAAATGATGATGAAAGTAACTTTAAGTCACCTAAGAAACTAAGTAAATGCATTATGTGAATATGATGTTCTGCTATGCATAGTATTTATGAGATAATGATGAGAAATATGATATTCTGCTATGCATAGTATTATGAAATGATGATGAGGAATATGATGTGATTTTATGCATAACTATGTTATTATATATGAAAGGAAAAGTTCATTATAAACATGACATGCTAAGTTTATGATGCATTATAAGACGCATGATTAAACGACGAACCTCGGTAAAGTATATTTTCGAACTTAATAAATCAATCTTAGCATGCTCACTATTTCATAATAACCCCAGGTTCCTGGGGACGATGATGATGACACAATGCATCATGAGGTGAGTACCCTACTGAGATTCTTTTATAAGTTTCTCACTCCCTCTATTTTTCTTTCCATCTCGTCTTCAGAAATAAGGAAGCGTTCGTGAATCACATTGAGGCTTACCGGTAGCTGAACTTGAATCCTGAGTTTCACTCGTATATTCAGATATCTATCCCTATCCCTGAGTGTTATTACTAGGTGCCATTAATGGATGTCCTTCCATCCATATATTATTTATGTTTTATTAGATTGCCTACACTTAGTCTTATTCTGTTGGTAGGCAAAATATCTATATGATATGTAATTATGGATGCTGTATGATGGAGCCAATATATTATGATGTGATGTTTGTAAATTCCTATGTGTCTTTTAAATTTTGCTAAATCATTCACGTTAAGCGCTCACGTTTTCAATTATGTTTAAAAAAAAATGGCTCGTAATTTCACTAAGTATTTTCAAAGCATGATTAGGAACTGAAGCAAAGAGTAAAGTCTAGTAATTAATCAGACTGCCTAGGTGTATTGGGTTAATTATTAGGGTGTTACACAGGAACTCTACTACTTGTATCTAGTTGTATCGGTGAAGACCTTGTGAGCCTACAAACAATTTTCCTAGTTGTTTTTAAGGTCTTCATGTGTATATGTTCTTTTTGTTGGGCCTTAGGATTGAGCATGTTGTACTAGGCATTTGATGTATTTTGTACTTGGTTTTTGGGTATACATAGTCTTCCTAGGGGTGACTTAACTTCCGATGTGATGTATATGTTTGATGACTTGTACATGATGTAAATATATATGCATGTATGTATGTATGTATGTATTTGCTAAATATTGATGGTTTGTTTCAATACTTTAGCTTTCTAAATTGGAATTTAATTTAATTTAATTTAATTTCCATTCTCTCAACTAGTATAAATAGTATTGGCAAGTGACATCTTTAGTTACCGTGTTAACACTTGAGCATTGCACGGTAGTTAGAAGGATGTTACACATATCACCTAATTGATAGAGCTCTAGAGACTTTGGAAGCTTGAAATTGCCTACAATGGTGGACATGATGAATTACAAGAAAAAAGAATAAGTAGTTTACTGATATTCCTAGTCTCATTGAGATTGAGGGACAATTGAGAGGCTTACTCCTATTCATTTTGATCATTATGGATAAAGGCCTCTGTGTACCTGGCTCTAGTATGCTCTAAGATATTGGCTTCCATTATTTGATCATATATGCACATACAAATGCTGCTTGATTTTGCATGATGAATTCCATTATGGCTCCCTATAATGGAAACCATCCTAACATCACACAATGGATACCAAATGTTCCTACTTGAGGAATTTGGATCTTGGCCATGGCCTTGCGAACAATGGAAAAACTCTTACAAAAACTTGTATAAGCACTCTAATGTTCAATTCAAAAGTGGAAAACCTAGTGAATTGTGTACCAGATTTTTCCTATTGTGCAAAACTACCAAAATGCCCCTAGGTAATTTTTACACAAGATTTTAGGTGAACAATCCTTAATTAGGAATTTTAACATTAGGGTAACATTATATGAGACTGGAATAGCAATTTGTACAAAAATCGCAAATCATTTTTGTGTGCAAATGACCAAAATGCCCCTAGGTCATTTTTGCCCAAATTCAAGATAGCCAATCCCTATCCTAAGGGGTTAGATTTATGTTTGAAAGGAATTATTTGTGATATGTTGATGTTGAGGTAAAAATTTCAACTCTTGGTTTTTACGAATGTAAAATTACTAAATTACCCCTGTAATTTAACACGAGATTAAGCAATATTTGAACCCAGTCATCACCCTGGAAGCCTAAAATGTTTGTACTATGTAATATCTGAAAGTTTAGGTAATTCCATGGATTTTATGTGAAATTACTTTTTTACCCCTAGTTAGTGCTTAATAAATTCACTTAAGTAATTAGGGCAATATTAGGCTCTAATTCTTTTCAAATTGATTTCATTCATTAACCTTGGGTTAAAAATAATTACTTGAGCTTAAAAATAACTACCTGAGGTAATTAGAGTCTAAGAATTGTTTAGGAAAAATTTAATTTCCTTTCTTAATTACAAGGACTCATAAATGTTAAGATTAAGGAAAAATCTAAGTGCATTTTCTTTCTTTGTCTTAAGATTAGGACTTATGTTACTAATTGATTTTCAACTCAATTGAGATTAACTCTATTAAGTATAAGATTACTCTTTTACCTTGTCTTGGTAAATCCCAAACAATTGATTTTTACCATTTATACTAAGTTACCAATTCATGATTTACTATCTAATTAAATATACTATCCTATCCTATCACTTATCAAGAATCCAAATTGTTCCCCACTATGCCAAAGTTGTTCGTGGCCTCCATCCCCTCCAAAGCCTCATGATTCATTTGTTTCTATAAATAATGCACTTACAAACATCATTGCATTACCATTTGCTTTCTTGAAGTTGTCTTGCTCAAAGAATCATCAAAAAAATTCTGCATTCAAGACTTCAAGCTTTCTTCTTCTTCCTCCTCCATAACTAAGAAGCTCTATTCTTGACATTCATCCAATGGACATCTAAAGCTCAAGGTTTAGTTTTGTTGTCGAAAGATTAATGGAATAATTTTTAATTTCTTTAAGTTGATTCTTTTTGAGCTTGATGATGAGTTTAAGAAATAAGGTTCTTTGAATCATGGTAATAAGAACTCTAAAGCTCACTTTCTTTGTGCTAAGATTATTTGGAGTTAAAGAGTTTAATTCTTTAAAGGTCTTGAGCTTTGAGCTTAACAAGATATCAAAATGAACTTGCATCCATATTTATGTTTCAAGCTCTTGCATATCATATTTAAATTTCAAGCCTTATACAATCATGTTTATATTTCAAGTAATCACCTTAATTCTTGAAGATAATAAATATGGACTAGCATATCATGGTTAATTTTCCAAGCCTGGCATAATCATGTTTATATTTCAAGTAATCACCTTAATACTTGAAGATAAAAATATAGACTTGCATATCATGTTTATATTTCAAGTCTTACACATCATGTTTAAATTTCAAGTCATCACCTTAAATCTTAAAGATAAGAAAATGGACTTGCATATCATGTTTATAGTCTTGCATATCATGTTTAAATTTCAAGTCATCACCTTAAATCTTAAAGATAAGAAAATGGACTTGCATATCAGGTTATATTTCAAGCCTTGCACATCATATTTATATTCCCAAGTTATCACCTTATAATGACTAAGACTAAAAATGAGATTGCATGGTATGTTTATGATTCTAGTTATCACCTAAACCTCTAAAGGTCAAAGACTTGTCTCTTTTATCTTAAATAGGAATTTTGATTTTTGGACACAATTCAGTATATGAGTTTTGGTCTTATAAGGATCTTGGGTTTAAAGTTAGTTTTACTTTGTTTTGAGGCTTGAAATCACTTTGTTTTGAGGCTTGAAATCTTATTTCTATGATGAAGAAATAGAATTTGTTTTTTAAGGATGTAATTATCTTGATGAGGTGATTGTTTTGGTTTGAGCAAATATGAGTATAATCTCAAGGGAAAAGTTAGAATGAGGCTTTACAATGGTTTTAGAATGAAAAAGCAACTCAAAGTATGTTAAAAACCTCAGTTTTCAAAATTTGGAGCTCCTGGTAATTGATTATAGGAGGTAATCGATTACCAGTAGCTTGATCATGTTTTTGAAAATTCACTGTGTAATGATTACCAGCTTTATAATCGATTACCAGAACTAGAAATGTGCAAACGAGTATGTTTCCATGCAAATAACATGAATTGATGACTATGTATGCTTGGTCTTTGAATTATATAAAATGTGACCTCTAGTATGTTGCATATATCCTATTTGAGCATAGCATATATATTAGCTAAGCTCGATCCTTAATTTCCGGCATATAGGTAGGAGCATATTTACTGCTATTAGATAATGATTGGTAATATGCCTACTAAATATGTGCAAGAGATATGAATACATATGTGAATAAATGACATGAGAATATTGTGGCATGATGAGTTTATGATTGACTAGTTAAGATGCAAGATATATAAAAGTTATGAACATGATATGTGTTATGTTAAAATTATGACGACATGCTCACATTGCATCTTTAAATTTAATATACCAATATTAAGGTGACATAAGACACATGGAAATGATCCTCTATACTCCCCAAATTAAAGGTTATAAGAGGTGATCCAAAAAGGACCCTTTAGACTCCAGGAATTCCTGGTTATGAAAAGTGTTCCTATGCCCCCTAACCCGCACTCTAGAGTCCAGAATTGAGAGGATAAGTGTAAACTAGTGACAACTAGTAAGGTATGAGCTCATAACCTAGAACTCTTAAGAGGAGAAAAGATATAGGGCGGCTCCCAAGGAAAGAGAATAAGAAATTTAAGTCACCTAAAAGAAATTTAAGTTATGTTAGAAAGATTTATGCTCATTATGCCATGTACATTGTTTGTGATTTTCATGATAATTGGCATATGGCATTGACATGCATTCATGATACAATATAATATATCCATGACATTAAAATTCATGCTAAAAGATACGGACCTCGGCTAAAGGTATTTGGAAATTAATGAGTGAACCTTATATATGCTCACATTTTCATAATGAACCCGAGGTCCCTTAGGACGATGATGATGACATACGCATTAAGAGGTGAAAGCCCTGAGATTCTTTTATAAGTTTCTTATTCTCTCTTTTTTCTTTCCATCTCGTCTTTAGAGGTAGATGGTGACATTCATGATTTTGCTGATGCCCTATGTGGGAAATGCATTATGACCCAGTTAACCGATCATATCATTTTGTAGGTCATTGTACAGTTCGTTTGTATGTCTTTATGGATCGTCCCTTTATGCACCCAGTTTTAGCGATTGATTCCCCCCACTGCCCCATTTCCGGATGACCGTGCCTTGAGCGTACGCATCCACATACTCGGCAATTTCCACATGCTCACTCTCCTAAAATCTGTTCAAGGTTTCCTGATATACCCCGTCACCACCTCGTTCACTAGGTCATGGTCAGAGCCATCAGAAGATCTACCCTCCCGTCACTCTTCAAGTAGATCTACCCCTGTCCCCATAGATGTGGGAGGTGATAGTGATGGGGAGACTTTTGTCATGCAACCGATGAGAAAGTTGAGCCACATAGAGGCGTTACCCATCCTCATAGGTACCATGTTCGACTCACGGACTTTATGCCACATGAGACGAGTTATCCATGGATTTTACTCTATGTAGAAGTAGTGAGAGGATGGATTTTATGCTAGTTTATTTTTTGTATTCATCTGTTTGTTGTTCATCTTGGATTACTGTACTTGACTTAACCTCTTTGCGGGGCATGATGCCCTGTTAGTAGTGTATTTTGTGCGTGATGTGTAACGATTATTACTTATGCTATAATTATATATGATGATGTGGTTATGTGATTGTCATGTGCGCATCTAACTCATTTTTATTTTCTCCTTTGTCTAACCAGGAGATGATGGGTTAATTTACGCACGCCTTACGTTTTGTTTAAAAAAAAAAATTTACCTGTAATTTCATTAAAGTATTTCCAAAAGTTTAAATTAAGAATTGGAACAAAAGAGTAATAACTAATAATTAGCTTAAATACGTCCTAGGCGTGTTGCGTTAAATATTAGGGTGTTATATTTTGGTATTAGAGAGTTTGATCTTCATGGAGCCTGAGGATTGGACTGACTATGCTTCTCAAGCATGATGCAATAGTTATGTCATGTGTAGTTGCCTGGTTGATAGAATGAGCTATAGGATAAAGATGCATGACTGTGATGTGTGTTTGTGGCATGGTAACTAGCTCACTTAACATGAAGTATTGAGGATCACCTTAGTGTCTCCTGTTTTGTGTGCTCAGGGACCAATGGCACGACCATGATAGAATAGGACTCCAAATGGGAATAGCAGGGTAATGAGACGGCTGAAGCTCTAAGGGACATGGTAAGAGCCCTAGAGAGGATGTTTAACAGAATGACCGCCAAACCGAAGCTGGTCGCCGCCCTTAATGTGGAAGGTCTAGAGCATGCCCGATTGGGGAATTTCTAGGGCGAACCCGCCATCTTTTAGAGGAACTTTGGATCTAAACCAAGCTGATGAATGGATCAAGAACATAGAGAAAATCTTTCAGCGATCGCTTGTACCGAGGAACAAAAGGTGACTTTTGCTACTTACATGCTAGAGGTGGATGCCGAATTTTGGTGGACTGGTACTCAAAGATTATTGGAGGCATTTGGCATATTCATTAACTGGGAGGTATGTAAGCAATATTTCTATGAGAAGTATTTTCCTGAATCTGAGGAATGCAAATGATATAGAATTCATGCAGCGGCCTAAAAGGGAATGAGCATCCCGCAATACACCAAAGTTTGAGAAATTGATCAAATTTTCTAGAATTTTTGAAGGAAACCCTGATGAAGTTTGGAAGTGCGTTAAATATGAAGTTGGGCTAAAGGCGAAAATCAATGTTTGCACAAATGGAGATTATAGACTTCTCTGCTCTAGTCAACAAGTGTCGCATCATTGAGGAAGGCCATAAGAAATTGAGCATGTCGAGAGTTGAAAATTCCGCTAATAAGTTGGCACCACAAGCTCCAAAATTTAAGCCGTAATTCAAGACCAGTTTCCCGCAATTCAAGCCACAAGGACTTCAAAGGAACTTTCATCACGGGGGATTGAGTGGTCCCAAAGTAAGGCACCCTAAAGGGTCTGCTGCACCTCCTAGCCTGCACCCTTTGCTTTATGTCCCAAATGTGGTAAGCCACATGGAGATCGACCTTGCTTGTTGAGCCAGGGAGTTTGCTTCAATTGTGAAAAGTCCGTCACTATGCTAGGGAGTGCTCTGAAAGTAACCCGATGGTCCCTAACCCCAAGCCACAACATCAAGGGAGGGTCTTACTCCAATGCCGAAGACTCTAAAGTCCAAAAACCTCATAGAAGGCAAGTGTGAAGAAGTAGGACCTTAATTGTACTATTTGACTTCTTACTCACTCATTCATATCACATGCTAGTGTTCGAATCTTTGCAATTGCATGTGCTAGAACTTCCTTTTGATCTTACTCTTTTACACCCACTGGTAAACCTGTTAAGACTTGTAGATGTTGTTTAAATTGCCTTTTCATTCTGGAAGGTAGACCTTTTATACTAGATTTAGTTTGTTTGCCTATGCATGGTCTAGACATGATTCTTGGCATGGATTGGCTTTATGCTAATCGTGTAATGTAAACGTTATACAAAGTCTGTCATCTTTCTTGTAACGCCTTATTTTTTGTATTGAGTACAAATGATCGAAATGCCCTAAGGTCATTTTTACCGAAATTCAGGAAGCTGACCAGCATCCTCGAATGGGTCAACTCAATGTTTGAAGGGGATTATAACTGTTATGTTTGAGATCTAGGTGAAAATCTAGTTTTTTGAACGTTCGGCTCAAAATGACCAAAATACTGAGTGTTTTACGCGGGTAAAGGTGCCGTTTGAGCCCATAACTTTTCCAGGAAGTTCGAAATGATGTTTAGAAGTGGTTTTTGATGTTGAGTTGGGCCCAGGAGGTCCCGGACAGTTTAGTGCAAAATTACCATTTTGCCCCTAGAAAGTGTACAGTGAGCCTAATGACGTAATTAAGCAAACCTAAGCAATATTAGGCTCTAATCGAAGATTAATTTATTTCGATAATTAATCTAGAGTCAAAATAATTTATTAAGGTTAATTAGAACCTAAGATTGCTTGGATAAACTCTAATTACATTATTTGATTCAAGATTCCTAGTTATGGAATCTTGAATAGTATTTTCTCTCTTCAATTCCTTAAATTAAGGAATTGTGCCCATACCTCATTTGACTAAGAAAATGGTTTTAAATTGTTAATCTAACAAAAACCCTCTCTCAATCAAGTCTTGACAACCTTAATTAGTCATTACCTCACCTAAACACTTTCTTACAACTCCTAACCAAAACCTTAATCAAAGAAACACCTAAACACATCACTAAACCACAATTATATGAACAATTCTCTTCCTCCCTTGGGCTGTAAATCTGGCCGAAACCTTACCCCCCATAATTCATCACATGTTGATTTTTACTTCACTCAAAGACCATACCTCAAGCCATACTTGAAGCCATACCTCACCATGCCTTGCCCATGCCAATCAAAGAGATATTTTCCCCACTTTTCCTGCTCCTTGCCGTCGGCCACTTCTCCTTTGTGCAGCCTCCATATTGCAAAATTTCTATAAATACCAAGCCTTGAAGAACCTTGTTACACTTTAGATCATTTGCTAAGTTTAGTTTTCTTGCATTTTTCTCTTTTCTCTCAAAGTTCTCTTTCTCTTGCTCATCTTCTTCTTCTCTCAAAGAATCCTTCCACCACCACAAATCACCACAAACATCCCTAAAACCACCACTCCCTCACCTCAAACCATCTCCTAAACACTTAAACCTTACATTTCCAAGCTTGCTTTCTCAAGGAAAAATCATTACCCTTGAGAAACCTTGTTGGCCGAACACACATCTACATTCAAGAGAAGATTTTTGTCTTCTCATTTCTTTGAAGACTCAAGCTTTCCTTCATTTCTTTCAAGACTTCCTTAGCTGGGTGTAACGACCGGTTTTTAGTATTATTATGTAAAATAATTAATTGTGAATAATCTATAGGGATTTTGAAAATTTTAGATAAAGTTATGATTAAAATAATACGAGGAGTTTGTAAAAAAAGAAATTTAATTTAATATTATTAAAAATTAATATAATAGTATTTTAATCGGAGATATAAAATAAGACATATAATCGGTACAAGGACATTGAAAAAAATAATGATAAAGTTAAATAAATATTTTTAACCCAGTAAAATTGTTTAGGTATCAATTGGGTATCAAAATAGTAATAATTGGTACACCAAAGTGGTAATAACCGGTACACCAAAACACTTAGTTTGGTAAAAATAATTTATATTATCAATCCCAAATAATTTTACTTAGGACGATCAAAGAAATATAGATATTTCTGATACAAAAACAAGGCAAATCGATATGACAATATGCATACATATTACTTGGTCCCCAAGTAGGTTTTTATAAAAATGAAAAGAAATGAAATCTCATTTTTCTTCTCGATTTGCTCCAAGAATTCACGTTTTCCTTCCTTTCTTCACATTCTTTTCTTTCTTCCTCCATTTTCAAGTTTTCTCTTTGAATATACTCCATTAAACCACCATAACTACAAAGGATACTCTTAGGAAAGCATCTAACTACTTCAAGAACACTTCCTCTACATCATAGTCTTGCCAAAACCTTATTTTTGCACTTCAAAAATGTCCAAACAGCAGCATATGTAGTGGTTGGAACATGGGTTTGAAGCTTTAGTTAGAAGAGGAAAAGCTAGAGAAAAGTTTAGCCAAAAAGCTTGGAAGAAAGGTAGGAAAAATTCTAGTTTATTGCCTTGTGATTGTTTGGCTATTTTGCTAATATAAACTCTTGATATATGCTTTCAATTATGTGGTGAAATCTAAAATTATTTCAAGAAGCATATGTATATGAATTTGATAAATGTAAAAGATGCTATTCTTGGAAGCCTCATGAATTGATTAAATTGATGTAAGAGATTTAACTATGTAAATAAAGAGAATTTTGATTCCTTAAAGAGAATGAGAAATCTGGAAAATTTACAAGAATATAATTGCAATATTTTCTAAAAATCTGCAAGTTTGGTATTTTGAGGCATGATGCTAAAGTTTCATAAAAAGAATGAGATTTTGATCCATAGAAGAAAAACTCTGAAATCTAAGCAATACACTTGGTTTAATTTTCTGAAAGATTTAAGAATTATAAGGTAAGAAATTCTATAAGTTTCTGTGAAGAAATCTCATAAAAGATTAGAGATTTTGAGAAAATTTTAGAACAACAAATTTTATAGAAATAGCTCATCAGTTTAATAGACTTTCAGTAACAATCTCATAAAAGTCTAACAGATTTTATAGAAAATTTTCATAAAAAGTTTAGTAGATTTTATGGAAAATCTAATGTTGAACTTTTCTTTAAGAAAGATCTCATAAAATGTTCAGGATATTTACCCATAACTCCTATAAGAATCCAAGAGATTTTTTAAGAATATCTCATAAGGCTTCAGAAGATTTTGAACAAAAATCTCATAAGAATTTAGAAGATCTAAAGGGAATATCTCATAAGAATTCAAGAGTTTTTAAAGAGAAAAATCTCACAGGAATTCAGGAGACTTAAGAGAAAATCTCATAAGAGTTAAGGAGATTTCAAGAAAATCTAAGAGTAGAAGTATGAAATATAGAACTATTAAGAAGAGATTTTACTTTATAATTAAGAAATTCCCTAACTACATGATAGAGTTCCAAACGAAGAAAGAAAACTGAAGAAATATGTCATATGTAATGTTAATTGCTTAATGGTAAGCTCATAGATTCACGGTAGTACTAGACGTGCTACGCCCTTGGAACTATATCAGGCTGTAATCGCGATAGTGTTACATCATTTTGAGAAAAGGGATGTACTGAGAAGATAGCGGGCTATTCAGAATGAGATGTAGTAGACATATCCATCTAGTGAACTATACAGGTTGTAACGTGACGGTGTTACATCGTTGATATGATATCCAGAGAAGTATATCAGAAGAGTCTTATGAGTTCTACCATTAAGTTGAAAGTATCTAACCAAGTTAAGTCATAGAAAATTATGATACTAACTACATATCAACTGCTTGATTATAAGCTCATGGATTCACAGGGTGATCTATATCAGGTTGTAGTATAAGGTGCTGCAACAAGTGAACTATATCAGAATGTAACACAAGGTGTTACACAGCTAGAAATACATCAGATGAGAAGTATATTAGGAATCCTATGAGTTCTATTCTCAAGCTTAAAGTTCAGAATAAGATTGTACCCAAGAAGTAATGAAACAAACCAAATAATTATTCCTAAATAACTAGAATACCAGCAATTATCTTACAAATCCTATGACCTTTATATTCTCAAGCATAAGTGTACTCATAAATTTGTATTTAATAAGTAAAGTGGATAAGCAAGCTTGATATTTCAAAAGAAATTGAAGATACTTTAATTATTTTAATGTTATGTCAAATATCACGTGTAGTAGACTAGTATTTTTCCTATTGGGAATCTTTGATTCTTATTCTGTTGTTATATTTTTACATAGATGGCTATGATGACGATTGTTTTGGGAAATCTCAACTTATACTTGGCATCATGGTCTAGAGTTTCTAATGAACCAATGATAGAGAATTTAGTCAGTTTATTTTATTTCCTTTTTAGTGAATGTTGAGTAGTATCCTACCTAGACTAGAGGATTCTGTGTGAACCAGGGTAAGGGTTTTATAGAGTTTTATAAGCTGTTGCTTTGTTGTCAAATAATACAATTATGTATTTTTGATAAATTATTTATGTTCAAATTTAACATCTCTAGAGAGAGCATTTTATGTTTGTTTAGAAAAGAGGCTCATATGTAATATATATATACTCCTCAAAGGTCAAGTAAAGAAAACAAGTAACAACTGCTCATTATAAGGTTATGGCTTAAGCATAGCCTTATGGTGTGAAGGGTGTTACATAGGGGTTTGTTTTCAAAGTCTTGTTTTTCTTTAAGAAAAGTTCTAGTTTTCTCTTGGTTTTTTTTTAAACCTTTCCTTTTCCTTTCTTCATTTCGGCCTTAGGGCCTTTGGTTGAGAAAACTTTAGCTTGATGATGAGGTTTCAAGATAATGGTCTTGTGATGCCATGTGAGAAACCTCTAAGCTTGAAACAACTTGGTCTTGGACCATACATGCTTGTGTTTTCTTTCCTTTATCTTGTTTATATTTTGTTTCTCTTCCTTTCCCTTGAATGTTTTGTTTCCTTCTTTGTTTGAACAAAGTTTGTTAAAAATGTTAAAGTAGATCACAAAAGTTTTGTTGAGAAAAATTAATCCTATGTTTTCAAAGAGCTCTAAGCTTACCCTTGCCAACCTTAAAGTTGGTCAGCTTCTAAGAGTTTTACTCTAGATTGAAGCCCATGAGCAATAAAATAAAGAATATGACTTAGTTCTTTGTATTTTGTTTAGACAAAGTATTGAGCTTTGTGTCTATTTTCTTGAGCTTGATGATGAAGTTCAAAACCAAAGGCTTCTTTGAAGACTTGGTACTAAGAACTCTAAAGCTCACTTTACGTTGTTAAGATACATATTTGGTTAAGGTTGTAATGTTCCTCTAAAGTCTTGTAAGAGCTCTAGCTAAGATAAAATGAGTTGCACACATGTTTATGTTTATGCCTTGCATAGCATGTTTATTTTGATGCCATCACTAAACTCTCAAGAATAACTAAATGGACTTGCATTATCATGTTTAAATTCCAAGCTTGCATTTCATGTTTATATTTCAAGTCATCACTTAATCTTTAAAGATAATAATAAGGTTGCATCTCATATTTATTTTATGCTCTCACTTTATTTTCTAATGAAGAATAAAATAAGTGCATATCATGTTTAAGTTTATGCCATCACTTAAACCTCCTAGAGCTCAAAGACTTACCCAAGTATCTTACATAAAGTTTTAGAAAATGGAGGCATTTCAAGAATGCCATTTCGGCCTTGTGATGATGATGATGGACTTTAGATGAGTTCATCTAATCATAAGTGCCCATAGTCTAAGTCTTAATTTTTCTAAGCTTAGGTGTATTTAAAGAACATTATGAACAAAGTTTTAAGTTTTAAATCCATGTCTTGAGCTAAATAATTTAGCTACTGACCTTACCTATTTTTGTATGATTTTAATGAGAGGAATTGGTTTCTAAAAGAGTTTTGAGTTCTTAAAATAATTCCAAGAGAAACTAGTAACTCATGCTTTTAAATCATGAGATTATGTGATTATATGATGCTTATGTTTTTGGTTTTGCCTTGTGCAGTTGGCCACTGTATAAATTCTGTTTTATGGTGTTAAAATGTGTAAAATTATGTTTGAGTGAAGTAAGGAACGATTTAGGGAAGTTAGGAAAGAACAAGTAACTAAAAAGGGCTTAAGATGTGAATTCCAGAACACTTAGTTGCACAAATTATAAATTCTATTCCAGCATAATTGAACTTAAGAAAAATGGTTCATATTGGTGGATATGTGTAGGAATCCCTCATAATTGGTCTAGGAGTTGATTATAGAGCTTTGGGCGAAGAGAACTTAGAAAGAGTCAAAGAGTAGATTCTAGGACCCCATAATCATAAGACGAAATTCTACTCAAGGTGATGAAGTGCTGTATAATTATGTTAATAAACATAAACATTAGAGGAAATTATAGGTAATGATCCCTTAGGAGTGACAAAGATCCATAATAGATGTTAGGATAATTGGAACACAAGTTTAAGACCCGTAAGGGTCAAGACATAAGACACCATGAGATAGAAGATGTGATGTGAGAATGAGATCGAGTGTGTATACTCATAATAATTGTGAATGTATAAATTCCATGGACATGAGACTATATGTGTATTTGAGACATGTTGTTGTGATAATGTGATACATTATGCTTAAGATGCATGAGAATGCGAAACATGAAATGAGCTAGGAGGGTATGCTCCTAGAATTAGAGATTAATTTGATTGAGAAGTTTCATGAGAACAACATGTGTGGTTTGAGTTATGTGGCATACTCAAATTTGAGGAAATTCGGAGTGTAGTCGTTATGCCTTGAATTTCCATCAAATTTGAGGGACTTGAGAAAGTTTTGAAAGAATGATTTATATGTGACATGCCGAGACGTATTTCTCCTGATGGTGAGGAGAAAGGAAACCGTGGGTATGGTCGAGGAACCATATCGAAGCCACAATGTCACACTGGCTTAACCAGATGATGCGTTTCGCAGAATTAGACGTACTTCTCCTTACCTGAGGAGAAGGGAACCGTGATGGCATCGACATCAGCCTCAAAGTGGACAAAGTCACTGAACTTGAACCAGTGATGCGTTTTGAGAAGGAAGAAAGTCCCATGATGGGTGATTCCTTAGGTCCGCTACCCGGCTGGGAGTTTGGGGTTGTTATTTTTATGATTATGATTCGCTTATCAAGAAGATAAGTAATAACTAGTGACGACTAGTTAAGGTATGAGCTCATAGCCTAGTATCAGGGTCGGTTACTATTTTTACATACCATGATGTCACAAGTTTCAGAAATGAGGAAGTACATGCCACTTTTATGAGAACTAGTTGATGATAATGTGTTTTATTGGTTTACTACCTAAAGTATTGACATGCATTCATGTTTTGGTATGCTGCTACATGCATTAAGATTCATCATAAAAGACACGGACCTTGGATAAATAACTTTTATGAAAACCTCATAATGAACCTTTGCATGTTTAACCTTTTTATAATAAACCCAAGGTTCCTAGGGATGTAAACGATGACACTAGGATAGGAGGTTTCCTACTGAGATTCTTTAGCAAGATTCTCACCCTCTATCTTCTTTTCCTGTTACGTCTTCAGATTTTGATGTGTCGGTCATGATTTTTGTTGATACGCCCGTGTGGGAGGTGCACTACGATCCAAACCATCAGTCCTCACTTTGAGGGTCTTGTGCCGTGCGTATTTTGCATACATGGGACGTCCATTTGCATTCCCGCCTTGAGCCTTCGTTTCACCTTGAACTCTCCCTACGGCGATAATTTGATCTTTGAGAGGACACGACCCCGTGACGAGAACGTCATGCTGTCCTTCGTCTTCAGTCTGCTCGTGCCCATATACGTTCCCCTCATACCTCACTATGGAAGAGACCTGCCCGAGGATCTTCCGAACCCATATTCCTAGACTCCCCCCTCAGTGCCTATGGACGTTGGAGGGTAGCGAGGATCCGGTCTCTCAGCGAGGTCCGTGAGGTGCGTACGAGCCAGAGGCGTCCGCCGAGGAGGCCACATCGCTCATTCACGAATACCCACGCCCCGCTTCATTGGGCCACATCCAAGGAAGCTCAGTTGCAGGCTACATCTTTCCATTAGGATGACTAGCGTCATTGGAGGTTTTAGAGGGGAGGGTTTGCCGGCTAGTTTGGACTTTGGGACTTTCCATGTATTAGTTGTTTATGTTTTCCTGATTTTATGTTTCATGTACTGGAGCTCCCCACTTATGGGGTAATGACCTTATGCTTTCCTATGTTTTAGTTGATGTATTCGATACGTGTACTAAACTATGTTAATTAATATTATGATGGTTGCCCCTATGATTGAGGTATTCCTTATTGCTTTTATATTACGTGACTTATTTTTCTTTGCCGCTTTACATTTCGCTTATGTATCATGCGATGGCTCGCATTTTGTTTTACGTATATTAATTTCAAACATAACAGATACAATCCCCTTCAAACATTGAGTTGACCCATTCCAGGGGTGCCTGTCCGTTCTTTAATTTCTGGAAAAATGACCTCAGGGGCATTTTGGTCATTTGCACTGATAAAAAATCAGGGCGTTAAATTTAGATTGACTAATACTCCCGTGTTCATGGATTACATGAATAGGATCTTCAGACCTATTTGGACCAATTTATGGTTATTTTCATAGATGATATACTCATTTATTCAAAAACCCACGAGAAGCATGAACATCATTTGAGGATTTTTGGAGATTCTAAAGGAAAAAAGTTGTACGCGAAACTATCTAAGTGTGAATTTTGGTTGGAGGAAGTAAAGTTCCTAGGACACGTTGTGTCAAAGGAGGTATCAACAAGAGATCCTAGTAAGATTGAGGCCTACCACGGAACAGGAAATACAAAGCTTTTTAGGACTTTGGCTATTACCGTAGGTTCATTAAGGGATTTTCTCAGATTTCCTTACCCTTGACCAAGCTTACTAGGAAGAATGTCCCTTTTGTTTGGACTCCGAGTGTGAAAGGAGTTTCCAAGAGCTAAAGGTGAAATTGACCATAACCCCGTGTTAGTATTGCCTGATCCCAATGTTTCGTTTATATTGTGATGCTTCAAGGAAAGGTTTGGGATGTGTGTTGATGCAAAATAGGCAAGTGGTAGCCTATGCATCCAAGACAACTCAAACCTCATGAAGCAAACTACCCAACCCATGACCTAGAGTTGGTGGCAGTTATGTTTGCTTTGAAAGTATGGAGACACCATCTGGATGGAGTAAAGTTTGAGGTGTTCTCGATCACAAGAGTCTAGGTATCTCTTTGATCAGGAAGGAGTTGAATATGAGGCAAACGAGATGGATGGAGTTCTTGAAGGGTTATGATTTTGGGCTGAACTATCATCCTGACAAGGCTAATATAGTGGCTCATGCTTTGAGTCAAAAGTCACTACACTTGTCTCATATGATGGTTAAGGAGGTGAAGCTGATTAGAAGTTCAGGATCTAAACTTGGGGATGACATTGACCATTGAGAGCATGAAGGTGTGCCATCTAAATGTGATGAGTGACTTCAAGGAGAGAATCGCTCAAGCCCAACTAGAGGACGTAGAGTTTAAGGAGACTCTAGATGTAGTAAGAAGGAAAGTTGAAGGGTTTCACCCTAGGAGCAGAAAGCTATGGAAGTTTGAGAGCCAATTTGTGTGCCGGCAAGTGGTGACCTCCGAAATGAGATCTTAGGGAGGCTCATAAGAGCCATTTCACCATTCACCCTAGTACCACTAAGATGTATCAAGATTTGAAAAAGATGTTTTTGTGGCTCGTTTGAAACGAGACGTGGTACATGGGTGAGTAAGTGCTTGGTATGTCAAAAGGTGAAGATTGAGCACCAAAGACCTTCTGGAATGCTGCAACCCTTGTTCAATTCCGAATGGAAATGGGATAGCATCTCAATGGATTTTGTAAGGGCTACCTAAGACTCAAATTGGCTATGATGCCATATGGGTAATTGTGGATCGTTTAACAAAGTCAGTGATTTTTCCTATTAAGGTGACTTATTCTTTGGAGGAGCCCAGTTGTATATCCAAGAGATTGTAAGGTTGCATGGAGTGCCATTTACGATAATCTTGAGATCCGTGATTTATGTCATATTTTTGGGAGCTTTTCAGAAGGCGTTTGGCTCAAAACTGTGCCTAAACACGGTTACCACCTCAAACGGATGGCCAAAATAGGGAGAACCATACAAACCCTAGAGGATATGTTGAGGGCATGTGTGTTAGACTAGAAGGGAAGTTGGAATAAGTACTTACGTTGGTCGAGTTCGCATATAACAACAGTTATCATACAAGTATTGATATGGCACAGTACGAGGCCCTATATAGAAGAAAGTGCCAATCTCCTTTGTGTTGGTATGAAGCCGGGGAACAAAGCATGTTAGGACCTGAAGTTGTAAGGGAAACAACAGAAAGATTAAAGGATTAGGGATAGGATTCTACCGCTCAAAGTCGATAGAAGAGCTACGCGGATAAGCGACGGAAACTATTGGAATTCCAAAGGGAGAACATGTTTTCCTTAGAATCATCCCCACAATAGGCATAAGATGAGCTATGAGAGTCAAAAAGTTAAGCCCAGATTTCTTGGTGCATTTGAGATCCTTAATAGAGTCGGGTCATGATTCATCCCCAAAGCGGCTGAGCCTCCATACCCCTCCATCAGCCTCATGATTCATTTTTTTCCTATAAATAATGCACTTACAAACATCATTGCATTATCATTTGCTTTCTTGAAGTTGTCTTGCTCAAAGAATCATAAAAAAAATTTTGCATTCTCTCAAGACTTCAAGCTTTCTTCTTCTTCCTCCTCCATAACCAAGAAGGTCCATTCTTGACATTCATCCAAGTTTTCAACCTCAAACTAACTCCTAAACACCTAAACTTTCCATTTCCAAATACAAGAACACAAGAAAAATTCTTCCTCCACTCTAACTTGGGGCCGAATTCATCACCTTCTTTAGGAGTAGATTTTTCTTCTTGTTACTTCAATAAAGATCAAGCTTTGCCATTTGTAAACAAGAAACAACTTGGTAGGGATTTTATTTCATGTTCTTTCTCTTGTTCTTTCTTCTAAATTTTGGTTTCTTTGGCTTGATGATGACCATGGTGTAACACCCTAATTTTTACTGTAAATTTTTACTGTTGTTTATAAATTACCGAATTACCCTAGGTAATTTTTCATATAATTCGAGACCGAACAATCCTCAATAAAGGAATATAACATTAGAAGAAAGGTTAGGAGCAATTCGTGCGAGAGTTGCAAACCCCGATTTTCTGACGTGTAAAATGACCAAAATGCCCATGAGGTTATTTTACTAGAAATGAGGATCGTGGGCCCCACCCATCCTCAAGGGGATGTTTTGATGATAATAAGGGATTGTTTGTGCTATGTGTATTAATAGAGGAGAAGAATCCTAATTTTGAGCTCGACGCGTGAAATGACCAAAACACCCATGCGGCTATTTTAACTCCAATTTGCGTGCCAACTAAGCCCGAACCTCACTAAAATGTTTTAAAACATGTTTTTAAGCTATGATTAACCATTAGTTAAGCTCGGGTGGTCTCAGGCAATTTTTAAGTAAAATTACCATTTTGTCCCTCTCTTTGTAGTTTTGTGAATTTTGAGATTTTATTCGTATAGTGAAACCTAAGCAATATTAGGCTCAAATTAAAGGTTATTAGATTCTAATTATTCATTTAGAGTTAAAATTATTTATTTAGATTGATTAGAACCTAAAATTGCTTAAAAACACCTAAATTGCTTACTAATTCACCTAAGCCCTTAATTGCAAATTCTCTAATTTGCAAAGATACCCACCTACACCCACATAATACATGGAACACACAAATTTCTCTTCCTTGTGGCTGTAATGGCCGAATTATTGGTGCCACAATGCATCAGAAAATTTGTCAAATTTGGCACAAAGCTTCATGTAAAGAAAAAGCCAAAAATTCCTTAAAACATGGCATAAAACATGCCTTAAACAAAAAATGATTTTCCTCCCTTTGTTCCCCATGAAAAATCTACCAATTATGCCTCCTCCTCTTGTCCATTTATGAGCTTGAATTCTTCTATAAATAGGCATCGAGTGTTAGAAACCTTGAATCATAGTTACACATTTCTAGTTTTTACAAACACCAAAAGCTCTCATTCTTTCCTCCCCTTAGGCTGAAACTTTAGCATCCATTTTTCAAGGAGATTTTCTTTCATTTCACTCAAAGAAACCAAGTTCTCTTCCTTTCCTTCAAATAAAATTTGGTAGGGAGTTGTTTTTAAGCTTAATTCCAAGTATTGATAAGTGTTGTTCTTGGTTAAAAATGATGATTTTATGTACTTTCTTCTTGCTTCATATTTCAATTTTCCTTCTCCTTTCTTCTTGTATATTTCGGCCTTGTGGCCTTTGTAATGATGAGACCATGGTTTGATGATGAGGTTCTTGAGTGTTGGTTGCAAAGCCTTCACAAGTTAATCTCTAAAACTTGAAGGTTTCATTAGTTTTCAAAGTTTTGAAGCAACTATGTTTTTATGATAAAAGTCTTGAGTTTAGAACTTGAAAAATATATTAACACTTATGTTTCATTTCTTGTCAAGCTTTGTTTTTAGTTTAAAATGATGTTTAACAATTTTTCATTTCTAGATGACTCTTGAAGTTCTCCTTTTCTTGCCATTTGACTTCGGCCCAAGGCCTAAGAAAGTTTTCTAGGATAGCTTAATAATGAAATCTTTAAAGCTCACTTTGTCTTGCTAAGATATATATTGGGTTGAAATTATAATTCTTTTAAAGTCTTGAAGGAGCTCTAGTAAAGAAATAAAATAAACTTGCATCCATGTTTATGTTTCTGCCTTGCACAATCATGTTTACTTTCAATGTCATCACTAAATTCTCAAGAATGAATAAATGAACTTGCATATTCATGTTTAAATTTCCAAGCTTGCATTTCATGTTTATGTTTCAAGTTGTCACTTAATCTTCAAAGATAATAAAGAGGATGCATCTCATATTTATTTTATGCTCTCACTTTATTTTATAATGGCTAAAAGAATCAATGCATGGCATGTTTATTTTATGTCATCGCCTAAAGATCCTAGAGCTCAAAGACTTTCCCAAGTATCACAAGCAAAGTTGGAACCATGGTAATAAGAACTCTAAAGTTCACTTTCAATTTCCTTAAGATTATTGGAGTCAAAGAATTCATTCTTTAAGAAGTCTTGAGTTTGGAGCTTAATAAGATGTAATAAGAATTCTCTTCTCTCACTTGGTCCAGTGCGGACTACGCGCTTCCTTCTATTTTTCTTTTATTAAGATTCTTTCTCTCTCCATTGGTCTAGTGCGACTCCGCCGCTAGTTTCTATTTATTTCAAGCACTTGCATCATGTTTAAATTTCAAGTCTTGCATATCATGTTTATATTTCCAAGTTATCACCTTATAAAGACAAGATTAAAATGAGGTTGCATAGCATGTTTCGATTCTAGCTATCACCTAAATCTCTAAAGCTCAAGACTTGCTCCTTTTATCTTAAGTGAAAATTTTAATCATGAACATTCTTTCAATGTATAAATCGGCCTCATGATTAAGGAAGGCCTAAAGTCCTATGATTTCTTTCAAGTTTAACAAAAAGAATTAGTTTCTAAAGGAGTTTCGAGGTTTTACAAATATTTTACAGTAAACTAGTATCACATGTGTTCTTGAAATGTGACTTTAAGCAATTATATGAGGTTCATGATTCGGCCACTAATCTGAGTTTAGTACTACTGTATGATGATGGTTTAATATGTTTGAAGTTGTGATAATTATGGTTTATTGCTAAAGGAATGATTCTATGCATGTTAGAGATAAAACTAGCTTCCTAGAAAATCGTAAAAGCAAGATTTCTAGGACTCTAGAGAATGAAATTTATACATTCTATCCAGAACCCTTAAAAGCTATAAGAATCAGATTTTATTATGTATATATAAGTGAAAATGATTCATAATTGGTTTAGTAATTGATTTTAGCATCATAGGGAAAGCTGGTAACAAGAAAGGGTTAAAGATGCAACTTCTAGCACACGTAAAGCCTTAAATATAACCTACTGCCTATGCTGTCCCATGTGGTTTAATAATGTACTTGAAGGTTATGATTAGAGGTAATAATGATAATGAATCCCTTAGATGCATAAGAAAGTAAAATAGTGATTGAGGTTACTTGATTCTAAAGTTGTGGTTATTTAAGGAGTTTTTGAGGATTTATGATGATGCCTCTTTGATGTTTGAAATGATAAGTCTATGTAGTGATTAGATGCTTATTAAGTATTTGATTTCATTAAATGACTTCATGGTTTGCATGTTATAGTTGCTGTTGCAAACAATGAGAATGTTTATGCATCCTGATGATTATGAATTGGGAGTTGTATTATGATATAACATGCAAAGACTTAATGGTGACTTAAAATTATGAGGAAATGATCCTTTGGACCCATCAAACTATAGGTGGTGAAAAGTGATCCTAAGAAAATGATCCTTTGGACCTATCAGACTATAGGTGGTGAAAAGGTGATTCTTGCCCCTAGCCGTTCTCTCAAAAGGGTAGAGGGACTTTAACTTATCAAAAGGGATAAGTATATGCTAGTGACGACTAGTAAGGTATGAACTCATAACCTAGATTACTCCTAAAAGGGTGGAGTATAGGGTGGCCCAGGAAAATGATGATGAAAGTAACTTTAAGTCACCTAAGGAACTAAGTAACATATTATGTGATTATGATGTTCTTCTATGCATAGTATTTATGAGATGATGATGAAAAATATGATGTTCTTTTATGCATAGTATTTATGATATGATGATGAGGAATATGATGTGGTCTTATGCATAGCTATGTTATTATGATATGCTGATGAGATATATGATAGGAAAAGTTCATTATAATTATGACATGCTAAGTTTATGATGCATTACAAGACGCATGATTAAAACTAATGGACCTCTAAAGTATATTTCCAAGCTTAATAAATGAATTTTAGCATGCTCACTATTTCATAATAATCCCAGGTTCCTGGGGACGATGATGATGACACAATGCATATGAGGTGAGTACCCTATGAGATTTTTTATAAGTTTCTCATTCCTCTTTTTTTTTCTTTCCATCTCGTCTTCAAAAAGTGGTGGTGATGCTCGTGATTCCCATTGATGCTCTCACCTGGTAGATGCACATGATCTTATGAACCAGCTTATTATCCTTGAGGAACGTATTGCTAGACCTTGAGCGTGAACTGGATATCTATTCCTATCTCTAGAGTGTTATTAATAGGTGCTGTTAATAGATGTTTTTCCATCCATATATTATTCATGTTTTGTTTGATTGCATACATCTAGCTTACTGTTGGTAGGCAAAATATCAATGTGTTATGTAATTATGGATGTCATATGATGGAGCCAATATGATGTGTTTTTCATGATATGCCCATTGTTTTCCGCTTTATCTCGATTATCGTTCATGCTACACGAGGCTCACGTTTTCAATCATGTTTAAAAAAAATGGCTCGTAATTTCATTAAGTATTTTCAAAGTATGGTTAAATAACTAAAGCAAAGAGTAAAGTCTAATAATTAATCAGATACGACCTAGGCGTATTGGGTTAATTATTAGAGTGTTACACATGGCTTGATGATGAAGAATCATGGCGGTGGTTGTGAATCCATCATATAATGGACCTCTAAAGCTCAAGGTTTAGTTTTTGTTGTCAAAAGATTAATAGAATAATTGTTAATTTTCTTTAAGTTGATTCTTTTTGAGCTTGATGATGAGTTCAAGAAATAAGGTTCTTAGAACCATGGTAATAAGAACTCTAAAGCTCACTTTCTTTGTGCTAAGATTATTTGGAGTTAAAGAGTTTAATTCTATAAAGGTCTTGAGCTTTGAGCTTAACAAGATATCAAAATGAACTTGCATCCATGTTTATGTTTCAAGCTTTTGCATATCATATTTAAATTTCAATCCTTGCACAATCATGTTTATATTTAAAGTAATCACCTAAAATAAATATGGACTAGCATATCATGTTTAATTTTCAAGCCTTGCATAATCATGTTTATATGTCAAGTAATCACCTTAATACTTGTAGATAATAATATGGACTTGCATATCATGTTTATATTTCAAATCTTACACATCATATTTAAATTTCAAGTCATCACCTTAAATTTTAAAGATAAGAAAATGGACTTGCATATCATGTTTATATTTCAAGTCTTGCACATTATGTTTAAATTTCAAGTCATCACCTTAAATCTTAAAAATAAGAAAATGGACTTGCATATCATGTGTAACATTCCTGCTTTTATGGATTTACTGCCCACAAACCAACACGGGTCTTTTCAATGTGCTTTGTCCTCACTCACAAGCTTCCTGGAAAACTTCCAGGAGGTCACCCATCCCAAAATTATCCCGAGTCAAGCATGCTCACTTGGAGTTCTTTCATGATAGGCTACCGAAAGGAAGATGCATCTTTGTGGCATAGGTAGTACCAATCAATTCATATAAGCCCTCCTTAACTGTATAGTCTCATATGTAACACCCTAACTCTTAACCTCATACGCTCAGTCGCATTTCGGTTATTTATTAGTTGTTACGCTTTTGTTTCAGATCTTGACTTACTTTTTAAAATACGAGTAATAAAAATACTAAATTTTTCTTTTTTAACTTAAGGCTTAAAATGCGAGCCACGCTTCCGCATAAATGCTGGCTATTATACGTAAGACATGGTAGTCATATACACGTCATCATAGCAATCATAAATAAAACCATAGAGAAGTCGCAACACAACTTATAGTATTATATCATAATCATAACATAACAATGATGTCCTTATAAATATAAGGACACCTAGGGTATCAAATACACCAAACAGCTTTAACTAACGCAAAACAGAATGTTATCAAGGCTAGACTAGTCTTCATGCTTCCGCCCCCCTGATTTGACTAGACGACATGGTTCCTACGCCCGCCTCATGGAATATCACGAACATCCGCATCAATCCTGTCTGGAGACGACACGGGAGGGAAAACAAAAGGGGTGAGAATGCTTATACAAGATTCTCAGGGCTCCCGACTTTAACACAAGTGTCAACGTCGTCGCCAGCCACTTCGGGTTTCATTATAAAAGAGGTGTGCATGCATAGGTTTAGTTTTAATTTCCCAATCCTATTATCCGAAGTGGGTTTCTTTTAGCATGAGTTTTGATGGTATGAATGCAGCAAATATTTTAGGTATGCATGGCAATGCTTAAACATGACAGTTCACGTACTCAACATATATCACTTAAATCATAAGCACCAAAGGAACAACAGGAAACATATGCATGTGAGTTTTGACTTTATCATATTCGAACTCGAGTTCCTTTCTTAACTTTTTCCACCCTCATTGTAGCCACCAAAATCCACCTAACATGCTGCCCTGACAATTTTTACATAGCCAGCAAAACTCCAAATACACCCATCGCCTAAGAATGAGCTCATCTTAACTAGCCGTCGCTAGATTCATACGGAGAAAAAAAGAGAGGAAACATATCTCTTTCTTGAATCACCCCATACAACCCTTAACTCGAGAAGTCATAATAGGATTATTTCCTCATTAACATATCTTTTTTCTTGAATCACCCCGTACATCCCTTAACTCGGAAGTCATAATGGGATCATTTCCACTTTATCATATCTTGTATGGATGCAACATGAGCATACAACCATAGAACATCATATAACATATCCTCTATTCATGTCTTATATTCTCATGCATTTTAACCATAGCGTACCGCATCATTATAGCAACATGCCACACATCCATACATTCTCATACTCATGGCATTTAAAACATTCACGTACATCAAAACCATACTTTTATCTCATTCTCACATCACATCTCCCTACCTTAAGATATTTTATGCTTTGGCCCTCATGGGCTTTAAACTGGTGTTCTAGTCATTCTAATACCCATTATTGTTCTTTATAACACTTAAGAGATCATTACTTACAATTCTCACTAAGATTTATGTTCACTAATATATCCAAATGGTTTTTCATCACTTAGGCAAGAAAATTATCATACGCTTACGGGTCCTGAATCTCCGTTTTGACCATTTCTAAGATCCATCTTCGCCTAAGGCTCTATAATCAAGTCCTAAACCACGTATTAGGATTCCTATGCATATCCACTAATTATAAACCATATTCCTTAAGTTCAATTATGCTGGTCCAGAATTTACAATTCTTGAATTCTAAGTGTTCTAGAATTCCCGTTTTAAGCCCTTTCTAGTTACTTGTTCTTTCCTAACTTCCTAAATCGATCCTTGCTTCTCTCAAACATAATTTTACACATTTTATCACCATAGAACAGAATTTATACAGTGGCCAAACGCCAAGGGCAGAATCGAAATGCAAAGCTCATGTAATCACATAATTTCATGGTTTAAAAGCATATAAGTTACTAGCTTTCTCTTGGAATAATTTTAGGAACTCAAAACTCTTTTAGGAAACAATTGATCTCATTAAAATCATATAAATGTGTGCTAGGTCAATAGCTAAATTATTCAGCTCAAGGAATATATTTAAAATATGAAACTTTGTTCATAATATTCTTTAAGTATGCCTATGCTTAGAAAAATTTCAAGACTTAAACTATGGGCACTTATGATTAGATGAACTCATCTCAATTCCATCATTATCATCACAAGGCTGAAATGGCATTCTTGAAATGCCTCCATTTTCTAAAACTTTATGTAAGATACTTGGGCAAGTCTTTGAGCTCTAAGAGGTTTAAGTGATGGCATAAACTTAAACATAATATGAACTTATTTTATTCTTCATTAGAAAATAAAGTGGGAGCATAAAATAAATATGGGATGCAACCTCATTATTATCTTTAAGTTTAAGTGATGACTTGAAATATAAACATGAAATGCAAGTTTGGAAAATTAAACATGATAATGCAAGTTCATTTAGTTAATCTTGAGAGTTTAGTGATGGCATCGAGTAAACATGCTATGCAAGGCATAAACATAAACATGTGTGCAACTCATTTTGTAACACCCAATTTTTACGTAAAGTTTTACTGTCGTTTAGAAATTACCAAATTACCCTAGGTAATTTTTCATATAATTTGAGACCGAACAATCCTCAATAAAGGAATATAACATTAGAAGAAAGGTTAGGAGCAATTTGTGCAAGAGTTGCAAACCCGAATTTCTGTACGTGTAAAATGACCAAAATGCCCCTGAGGTTATTTTACTCAAAATGAGGATCGTGGGCCCCACCCGTCCTCAAAGGGATGTTTTGATGCTAATAAGGGATTGTTTGTGTTATGTGTGTTAATAGAGGAGAAGAATCCTAATTTTGAGCTTCAACGCGAAATGACCAAAACGCCCCTGCCTTTTAACTTTGCGTGCCGTAAACCCGAACCTCACTAAAATGTTTTAAAACATGTTTTTAAGTTATGATTGTCCATTGGTTAAGCTCGGATGGCCTCGGGCAATTTTTAGTAAAATGACCATTTTGCCCTGTCTTTGTAGTTTTGCAATTTTGAGATTTTCGATTCGTCTAATGAAACCTAAGCAATATTAGGCTCAAATTAAAGCTTATTAAATTCTAATTATTAATCTAGAGTCAAAATTATTTATTTAAATTGATTAGAACCCAAAATTGCTTAAAAACACTCAAATTGCTTACTAATTCACCTAAGCCCTTAATTGTAAATTCTCTAATTTGCAAAATACCTTACCTACACCTAAATAATACATGGAACACACAAATTTCCTCTTCCATGGGCTGTAATGGATGAAATTATTGGTCCATAATGCATCAGAAAATTTGTCAAAGAATGCACAAAAACAAAGGTATGAAAACAAGGAACCATGAAAACATGATTCCATGTTTTAAGCCACCAAACAAGATGATTTTTCTTCCTTGTTTCCTCCTCAAATTTGGTCAGACTTTCCTCTTTCTTGTCCATTCATGAGCTCCAAAATCTCTATAAATAGGCATGCTTAAGGAGTCTTAGAAGCCTTGCTCATAATTGCACAATTTCTAGTTTTTACAAAGCACAAAAACTTTCTTTCCTCCTCCCCTTGGCTGAAACTTCTTCTTCAATTTCTCAAAGAGATTTTCTTTCATTTCACTCCAAGAAACCAAGTTCTCTTCCTTTCCTTCAAACCACATTAGGTAGGGAGTTGTCTTTAAGCTTATTTCTATGCTTTGCTAAGTGTTGTTCTTGGTTCAAAATGATGATTTCATGGACTTTCTCTAGCTTTTTCATTCGGTTTTCTTCTTTCTTTTCCTTTGAACATTTCGGCCATAAGGCCTATATGGGAATATGATGATAGCTTGATGATGAGGACCTTGAGTGTTGGTTGTAAATCCATCACAAGTTAGGCCTCTAAAGCTTGAAAATTCCACTTGATGCAAAACTTTAAAGAATGATGTTTTTATGATGTAAAAATAAAGATCTTGAGTTTAGAACTTGAAAGATGTATTTTTCACTTTGTCTTGCTAAGATATATTGGGTTGAATTTATATTTCTCTAAAGTCTTGAAGGAGCTCTAGTAAAGAAATAAAATGAACTTGCATCCATGTTTAAGTTTATGCCTTGCATAATCATGTTTACTTTCTATGTCATCACTAAATTCTCAAGAATGAATAAATGAACTTGCATATTCATGTTTAAATTTCCAAGCTTGCATTTCATGTTTATGTTTCAAGTTGTCACTTAATCTTCAAAGATAATAAAGAGGATGCATCTCATATTTATTTTATGCTCTCACTTTATTTTATAATGGCTAAAAGAATCAACGCATGACATGTTTATTTTATGTCATCACTTAAAGATCCTAGAGTTCAAAGACTTGCCCAAGTATCACAAGCAAAGTTGGAACCATGGTAATAAAAACTCTAAAGCTTCCTTAAGATTATGGAGTCAAAGAATTCATTCTTTAAAAAGTCTTGAGTTTGGAGCTTAATAAGATGTAATAAGAATTCTCTTCTCCCTTCAGGTCCAGTGCGGACTACGTTTCCGTTTCTTAAGATTCTCTTCTCCCTCCACTGGTCCAGTGCGGACTACCACCGCTCCAGTTTCTTGCATATCATGTTTATAATTCCAAGTTATCACCTTATAAAGACAAGATTAAAATGAGGTTGCATAGCATGTTTATGATTCTAGTTATCACCTAAATCTCTAAAGCTCAAGACTTGCTCCTTTTATCTTAAGTGAAAATTTTAATCGTAAAGATTCTTTCAATGTATAAATCGGCCTCATGATTAAGGTAGGCCTAAAGTGATTTTAAATAAGCTACTGATTTAGTTCTAAAATTTCTTTCAAGAATAACAAAAAGAATTAGTTTTTAAAAGAGTTTTAAGGCCTTGCAAAGATTTTACGGGATACTAGTATCTTACTTGTACTTAAAAATGTGATTTTAAGCAATTATGTGAGGTTCATGATTCAGCCACTAATCTGAGTTTAGTACTACTGTATGATGATGGTTTAATATGTTTGAAGTTGTGATAATTATGGTTTATTGCTAAAGGAATGATTCTATGCATATTAGAGATAAAACTAGCTTCCTAGAAAACCGTAAAAGCAAGATTTCTAAAACTTTAGAGAATGAAATTTATGCATTTTGTCCAGAGCCTTTAGTGGCCTTAAGAACCAGATTTTATCATGTTTAGATAAGGGAGAATGATTCATAATTGGTTTAGTAATTAATTTTAGCATCATAGGGAAAGCGTAACGAGAAATGGTTAAAAACGCAACTTCTAGCACACGTAAAACCTTAAGAACAACTTACTATGCTGCCCCATATAGTCTAATAACGTTCTTAGGACTTATAATTGATAGTAATAAATCCCTTAGATGCATAATTAATTAGTTCAATAATTAAGGTTGCCCGATTCTAGAGTTTCGGTTATTTAAGAAGCTTTTCGATAAGGATTTATGATGATGCCTCTTTGATGTTTTAAATGATAAGTCTATGTAGTGATTTGATGCTTATTAAGTATTTTACGTCATTGAATGATTTCCGGACTTGCATGTTAACAATGAGAATGCTTATGCATGAAATAATGAAATATTCTTTGTTATTTAAAAACTTACCCTTGTTGCTGGAAGAAAGTATATTACCGTAAAAGTGTAATTTGGAAAGGTTCTGGCTAGGAAAGACTTGGTATTTAAGCGTATCCATTTGTGACCCACCTTTCCTGGGAATCTCCAGATGCATGATTACAGTTGGTATATATATTATTCCAGAATAAGACTATAAATGAGAAAATGTTATGAATGATTATGAATTGAGAATTGTATTATGATATAACATGCAAAGACTTAATGGTGACTTAAACTTATGAGGAAATGATCCTTTGGACCCATCAGACTATAGGTGGTGAAAAGATGATTCTTACCCCTAAACCGTTCTCTCAAAAGGGTAAAGTCAGGATTTTAACTTATCAAAAGGGATAAGTATATGCTAGTGACAACTAGTAAGGTATGAGCTCATAACCTAGATTACTCCCAAAAGGGTGGAGTATAGGGTGGCCCAGGAAAATGATGATGAAAGTAACTTTAAGTCACCTAAGGAACTAAGTAACGTATTATGTGAATATGATGTTCTTCTATGCATAGTATTTATGATATGATGATGAGAAATATAATGTGGTCTTATGCATAGTTGTGTTATTATGATATGCTGATGAGATATATAATAGAAAAAGTTCATTATAAACATGACATGCTAAGTTTATGATGCATTACAAGACGCATGATTAAAACCAACGAACCTCGGTAAAGTATATTTCCAAACTTAATAAATGAATCTTGGCATGTTCACTATTTCATAATAACCCTGAGGTTCCTGAGGACGATGATGATGACACGATGCATATGAGGTGAGTACCCTCCGAGATTCTTTTATAAGTTTCTCACTCCCTCTTCATTTCTTTCCATCTCGTCTTCAGAAAGTGATGATGATGTTTGTGATTCCCGTTGATGCTCTCACCTGGTAGATGTACTTGATCTGGTGAACTAGCTTATTATCCTTGAGGAACGTATGGCTAAACTTTGCGTGAGCTTGGATATCTATTCCTATCTCTGAAGTGTTATTAGTAGATGTCGTTAATGGATATTTTTCCATCCGTATACTATTTATGTTGGTTTGATTGCCTACACCTAGCTTAACTTTGTTGGTAGGCAAAATATCTATGTGTTAAGTAATTATGGATATTATATGATGGAGCCAATGTAATGTGATGTGATGTATTTAAATTCTAATATGTCTTTTTATATTCTGCTAAATCGTTCACGTTATGCGCGGCTCACATTTTCAATTATGTTTTAAAAAAAATGGCTCGTAATTTCACTAAGTATTTTCAAAATATGATTAAAAGACTGAAGCAAAGAGTAAAGTCTAGTAATTAATCAGATACAACCTAGGTGTATTGGGTTAATTATTAGGGTGTTACACATTTTATCTTAGCTAGAGCTCTTACAAGACTTTAGAGGAACATTACAACCTTAACCCAATATGCATCTTAATAACATAAAGTGAGCTTTAAAGTTCTTAGCACCAAGTCTTCAAAGAAGCCTTTGGTTTTGAACTTCATCATCAAGCTTAAGAAAATGTACTCAAAGCTCAACACTTTGTCTAAACAAACATACTAAAAACTAAGTCATACTCTTTATTTTATTGCTCATGGGCTTCAATCTAGAGTGAAACTCTTAGAACGGCTAACCAACTTTAAGGTTGGCAAGGGTAAGCTTAGAGCTCTTTGAAAACATATGATTAATTTTTCTTAACAAAATTTTTGTGATCTACTTAACATTTTTAACAAACTTTGTTCAAACAAAGGAAGAGGAAACCGAAACCATTCAAGGGAAAAGGAAAAGAAAACTGAAACCTTAGAGGAAGAAAAGAAAGGAAAACTGAAAGCATAAGCAAGAAAAAGAAAGAAAAACACAAGCATGTATGGTCCAAGACCAAGTTGTTTCAAGCTTTAAAGGTTTCTCACATGGCATCACAAGACCATTATCTTGAAACCTCATCATCAAGCTAAAGTTTTTCTTAACCAAAGACCCTAAGGCCGAAATGAAGAAAGGAAAAGGAAAGGTTTGAAAACCAAGACAAAACTAGAACTTTTCTTAAAGAAAGTAAAGAAAACTTTTGAAACAAACCCCTACCTAAAGAAGTCTTGAAGGGAATGAAAGAAAGCTTGGATCCTTGATGAAATGAGAAGACAAAATCTTCTATTTGGTGAGGATGATGGTTCAGCCAAGGGAAGAGCACAAGGAAGATGAATTGTCTTTGAGAAAGTAAGCTTGGAAATGGAAAGGTTAAGTGTTTAAGAGATAGTTTGAGGTGGGGGAATGGTGGTTCAAGGTTGTTTATAGTGGTGGAAAAGTTTCTTTGATAGTGGAGGAAAAAGAACAAGATGAAGAGAAAGTTAGAAGAAAAAGAGAAAATGCAAGAAAGCTTGAACTTGGCAAATGATATAAAGTGTAACAAAGTTCTCTAAGGCTTGGTATTTATAGAAAACTTTCAACATTGAGGCTGATTTGGGAGGAGGATGGTCGAAGGTTTCTTGGCCTTTGGAGGGAGGAAAATATCTTCAAAGCTTGTCATTCAAAGGCATGGTTGAAAGCATGGCTAAGTATGGACAAAGTATGGCTTAAGGCATGGCCCATACATGGTTCTTTAAGTGAAACAAAATCAACATGTGACAAAATCAAAGGGTATGCATTCAGCAGAATTTCCAGCCAAGGGGGAAGGATGATTTGTCCATGTAATTGTGGTTTAATGATGTGTTTAGGTATTTCTTTGATTAAGGTTTTGATTAGGAGTTTGTAAGAAAGTGTTTAGGTGAGGTAATGGCTAATTAAGGTTGTCAAGACTTGATTAGGAGGTTCATCTTGCTAGATTAAGAATTTAAAATCATCCTTAATTTAAGGAATTGAAGAGAGAAACACTATTCAAGATTCCATGACTAGGAATCTTGAATCAAAGATGTAATTAGAGTTTAACCAAGCAATCTCAGGCTCTAATTAACCTTAATAAATTATTTTGACTCTAGATTAATTATCGAAATAAATTAATCTTCGATTAGAGCCTAATATTGCTTAGGTTTGCTTAATTACGTCATTAGGCTCATTGTTGTTCTAAGGGCAAAATGGTAATTTTGCACTAAACCTCGGACCTTCCACTAAACATCAAAAACCACTCATAAACATCGTTTAGGACCTTTTGGTAAAGTTCGGGCTTAACCAACATATAAAACAATGATAAACAGCTACAGGGGCGTTTTGTTAATTTGCTCGTCGAAACTCAAAAATGAGATTCTTTTGCTCTATTACCACACATAACACATATAATCCCCTATCAACATTAAAACATCCCCTTGAGGATGGCCGGAATCTCATTTCCTGATAAAATGATCGCGGGGCATTTTGGTCATTGTACACGAGAAATGGGCGTTGCATTAGTCCCCTCCTTAAAAGAATTTCGCCCTCAAAATTCGCTAAATGCGTTACTACCATCTAGCGTACACTTACCTTGGGGTGAAAATAGGAGGTATCTTCTGCATTGACGCGAACACTCATCCTTGATGTTGGGGTCTAGGTAAGCATCTGCTGAGGGACTTCACGTTACAATCTCGAATCACGTCGCCAGGTTTGCCACGCCTGAAACACACTCTTTGACCCACTAGGCAAGGTCGATTGCCATGGTTCTTCCCGCACCTTGGGCAAACGGGCAGGTCCCGCTAGGTGCCTCTCCTTTTGGGTCATTCGATCCTTATGGTGGTCGGAATGGTGGTCTAGTTGGCGGCTTGAACTTCGGGGCTTGTGGCTCTAGCTTTTTGGTGAAACTCGGCCCTTGATGTGCTTAGCTTCTTATGCCCATCCTCAATGATGCGACACTTGTTGACTAGGGTAGGAAAGTCCCTAATCTCCAAGTGAGCCACCACAACATTGACTTGACCTTCAATCCCAACTCGTACTTGATGCACTTCCAATACTCGTCAGGGTTTTCTTAGTACATCCTCGAGAACTTGATGAGCTCTTCGAACTTGGCGGTGTCCTGAGCGACGTTCATGCCTCCTTGTGTCAACTGCATGAACTCAATGTCCTTGGCATTCCTACCGATTCTGGAAGTATTCTCGTAGAAGTGAGCCTTGAATAACTCCAAGTCGATTTCCATGCCCGATGCCTCTAGAAGCCTCTAGCTTCTGTCCACCAAACCCGCATCACCTTCCAGTATATAGGTGGCAAAAGTCACCTTCTTCTTCAGTGCATGGGATCACGGTGAAGATCTTCTCCATGCTCTTGATCTACTCATCGGCTTGGTCGGATTCAAGGTTCCTTTGAATGAAGGCGGGTTGGCTTTGCGGAATTCCCCAAAACGAGCATGCTCGGGAACCTCAGCAGCACGGCCGGTGTCTTGGCGACCTCGGTCCATCCTTTTGAACATCGCCCTCATGGTTCTAGCCACCTCGGAGGGCTTGTCTCGCTGTCCTAACTTGGGGTCGGGTCCTATTCCTTGTCGTGGTGCCATTGGTCCCTAAGCACACAAACCAACAAACACTGAGGTGATCAAGCTTAATACTTCATGCGATGTGAGCTAGTTACCAAGGCACACCACACACAGGAGTCATGTATCTCTATCCTATAGCTTATCCTATCAATAAAGCACTACACATGACATAACTATCGCATCATGCTTTTTAAGGAGCCTGGCAGTCCAATCCTCAAGCTAGATGAAAAACCTCTTGATACCAAAATGTAACACCCTAACTCTTAACCTCATACACTCGAGTCGCATTTCGGTTATTTATTAGTTGTTACGCCTTTGTTTCAGATCTTGACTTACTTTGTAAAATACGAGTAATAAAAATACGACTAAATTTTTCTTTTTGAACTTATGCCTTAAAATGCCGTGCTTGCACATAAATACCGGCTATTATACGTAAGACATAGCAATCATATAGATGTCATCATAGCAATCATAAATAAAACCATAGAGTAGTCGCAACACAACTTATAGTATTATGAGTACACTTATGCTTGAGAATAAAAGATCAAAGGATTCGAAGATAATTACTCAGTATTCTAGTTATTTACACAATAATTAGTTTGTTTGTTTCATTACTTCTTGGACATAATCTTATTTTGAACTTTAAGCTTGAGAATAAAATATCAAAGGATTCATGATATACTTCTTATTGAATTTTTGGTGATGTAACATCATGTTTATATTTCAAGCTTTGCACATCATATTTATATTCCCAAGTTATCACCTTATAATGACCAAGACTAAAAACGAGATTACATGGCATGTTTATGATTCTAGTTATCACCTAAACCTCTAAAGCTCAAGACTTGCCTCTTTTATCTTAAATGGGAATTTTGATTTTTGGATACAATTCAGTGTATGAGTTTTGGTCTTATGAGGATTTTGGGTTTGAAGTTGGCTTTACTTTTTTTTGAAGCTTGAAATCTTATTTCTATGATGAACAAAGAGAATTTGATTTTTAAGAATGTAATTGTCTTGATGAGGTGATTGTTTTGATTTGAGCAAATATGAGTATAATCTTAAGGGAAAAATTGGAATGAGACTTTATCATGGTTTTAGAATGAAAGAGCAAATCAAAGTATGTTAAAAACCTCATTTTTCGAAATTTGGAGCTCCTGTTAATCGATTACCACCCACTGTAATCGATTACCAGGAGCTTGATCATGTCTGTTTTGAAAATTCGCTGTGTAATCAGTACCAGCTCCTATAATCGATTACCAAAACTAGAAATGTGCAACGAGTATGTTTCCATGCAAAATAACATGAATTGATGACTATGTATGCTTTGTCTTTGAATTATATAAAATGTGACCTCTAGTATGTTGTATATATCCTATCTGAGCATAGCATATGTATTAGCTTAAGCCAGGTCCTTGATTTCGGCATACTAGGTAGGAGCATATTTACTGCTATTAGATAATGATTGGTAATATGCCTACTAAATATGTGCAAGAGATATGAATACATATGTGAACAAATGACATGAGAATATTGTGGCATGATGAGTTTATGATTGAATAGTTAAGATGCAAGATATATGAAAGTTATGAACATGATATGTGTTATGTTAAAATTATGATGGCATGCTCACATTGCATCTTTAAATTTAATATGCCAATATTAAGGTGACATAAGACACATGGAAATGATCCTCTATACTCCCTGAATTAAAGGTTATAAGAGGTGATCCAAAAAGGACCCTTTAGACTCCAAGAATTACTGGTTATGAAAGGTGTTCCTATGCCCCCTAACCCGCACTCCGGAGTCGAGAATTGAGAGGATAAGTGTAAACTAGTGATGACTAGTAAGGTATGAGCTCATAACCTAGAACTCTCAAGAGGAGAGAAGATATAGGGCGGCTCCCAAGGAAAAGAGAATAAGAAATTTAAGTCACCTAAAAGAAATTGAAGTTATGTCAGAAAGATTTATGCTCATTTTACATGTACATTGGTTGTGATTTTCATGATAATTGGCATATGGCATTGACATGCATTCATGATGCAATATGATGCATCCATGACATTAAGATTCATTCATAAAGATACGGACCTTGACTAAAGGTATTTGGAAATTAATGAGTGAACCTTATATATGCTCACATTTTCATAATGAACCCGAGGTCCCTGAGGACGATGATGATGACATACGCATTAGGAGGTGAAAGCCCTCCTGAGATTCTTTACAAGTTTCTCATTCCTCTTCTTTCTTTCCATCTCATCTTCAGAGGTAGATGGTGACATTCGTGATCTTTGCTGATGCCCTACGTGGTAAATTCACTATGACCGATTCAACCGATCATATCATTTTGTAGGTCATTGTCCTCGTTTGTATGTCTTTATGGATCATCCCTTTATGCACCCCGTTTCTAGTGACTGGTTCTCCCCACTGCCCCATTTAGGATGATCGTGCCTTCGAGTATATGCATTCACATACTCGGTGATTTCCACATACTCACTCTCCTCAAAATCTGTTAAGGTTTTCCCTGATTATATACCCGGTCACCACCTCGTTCTACTAGGTCATGGTCAGACCATCAGAAGATCTACCCTCCCATCACTTTCAGGTAGATCTACCCGTTGTCCCTAAAGATGTGGGAGGTGATAGTGATGGGGAGACTCCTGTCATGCAACCGATGAGAAAGTTAAGCCTCACATAGAGGCGCTACCCATCCTCGCAGGTGCTGTAACACCCTAATATTTAACCCAAACACGCCTAGGACACATTAAGATTAATTATTAGTTATTACTCCCTTTTAAACTTATTTATGAAATTACTTAGTGGAAAATACAGGAAAATTTTTTTTGAAATACATGTACGTAAAACAAAGTGCGAGCCTTTGCATACAGTGTAAATGATATGTAAAGCGGAAGAGCAACTAAATCATGCAAAGTAAAGCAAATGAATCATACAAAACAAAAGCAACAAGGAACACCTTAATCATAAAAACATCCATCATAATATTAATCAAAATAATTCAGTACATAACTGAAAAGATAACATGAAGTCATACCCATACTAGTGGGTTGAGCTTAAGTCCAGAAAATATAAAATACACGAAAACATGAATGCATACAAGAAAAGTCCCAAAAGATACATCCCCAAACTAAGACTACCCCTCCCTCGAACTATGGATGATGCTCCTCCTCGTCCCTTGATGGCACATACCCAATGAACTGGGCAAGCTCCTCGGGTGCATGAAGACGGAAGGGTGGGCGAACATGACCTCCATGACGTGGGCACATCTCGGGCCTCCCTCTGTGACCGCCTCCTCGCTACCCTATCCAATATCCATGGGAACCGTAGGGCAGACCCTCGAGAAAGGATGAGGGGGGATCCTCGACGGATCGGCTCTCGAATGCCTCGGGCGGGGAACGTACTCCGGATAATCATGTACTGAAGATGATGGTCGAACACGACGGTTTTCTCGTCGCGGGTCGCGTCCTCTCAAATATCAAGTCATCACCATAGAGAGAAGTCGGGGTGAAGTGGAAACTGGAACTGGAAAGGCAAATGGACGTCCCATGTATGCAAAAATGCGTATAGCACAATGACCCTCGAAGTGGTAGGACTGATAATCCGGATCATAGTGCAGCTTTACACGGGCGCATCAACAAAAATCACGAACAATGCCATCAGCCTGGAGACGCAACGGAAAGAGGAACAAGGAGAGGGGTGAGAATCTTGCTAAAGAATCTCATAGGGAAATCCTCTATCCTAGTGTCATCGTTTATGTCCCAGGAACCTTGGGTTTATTATAAAAAGGTTAAACATGCATAGGTTTATTATGAGGTTTTCTTAAAAATAATTATCCAAGGTCCGTGTCTTTATAAGGAATCTTAATGCATGTATGCAGCATAGCAGAACATGGATGCATGGCAATACTTTAGGCAAACCAAACAATAATCACTCATCATATGAGTGGCATTTAACTTTTCTTGAACATCGTTCCTTCTTCTCAAACTTGTGACACTAAGCATCATAATAGTAACCGCACCCTTAAAACTAGGCTATGAGCTCATACCTTAACTAGTCATCACTAGTTCTTACTTATCCTCTTGATAAGCGAATAATATTCATAATCATAATCATAATCATCATAATAATCCCAACTCCTAGAGTACGGGTAGGGGGCCTAAGGATCACCCATCATGGGACTTTTTCCTTCTTCGAAACGCATCAACTGGTTAAGACCAGCGACTTTGTCCGCTTTGGCAGGCTAATGTCGATGCCCTACAGTTTTCCTTCTCCTCATGGAGTAGGAGAAGTACGTCTAGTGTGTCACATTAAACTTCTTATTTTTCAAAACTTTCTTAAGTCTCTTAAATTTGACGGAAATTCAAGGCATAAAGACCAAATTTCCTCAAATTGAGTCATGCCACATAACTTACATAATGCATGTCGTCTTAGAAATTCCTTAATCTAATAAACCTTTCAATCATAAAAATATACTTTCTTTGATTCATTAGTATCACATAGTTTCATGCATTATGCCAACAATGTACCAAAAACATCGTCACATCGCACCATGAATCCTCATGTTCTCATACTTATTAACACGTTCATACATAACACAAGCATGTACGCACGATCTCATTCTCACATCACACTTCCTATCTCATATCGTCTTATGCTTTGGCCCTTACGGGTCTTAAACTTATGTTCTAATCATTTTAATACCCATATTACATCCTTATTACACCCAAGAGATCATCACTTATAATTCTCACTAAGATTTAGGCATACTAAAAATTTCAAACAGCATTATACATTTAAGGAAAAATATCATACGCTTATGAGGCTCTAGAATCTCCATTCGTGACCCTTTTAAGATCCGTCTTCGCCTAAGGCTCCATAATTAATTCCTAAACCAATTATGAGGGATTCCTAGACATGTTTACTAAGTTATAAGTCATTTTTCCTCAATCTAACTATACTGGAACAGAATTGCATATTACCATGTCTAAGTGTGCTAGAATTCCCATTTTAAGTCCTTATCACCACCTTAAGCTTTGTAATTAATACCTAATCATTTATGAAGGGTTTTTTTATACATGTTTTACTGATTATGGACCATTTATCCTTGAATTAATCATGCTGGAACAGGTTTGCATTTTTCCATAGTTAGGTGTTCTAGAATTCCAAATTTGAACCCTTTTTAGTTACTTAATCTTTTCTAACTTCTCTAAAACGTTCCTTACTTCACTCAAACATAATTTTACACATTTCCACACCATAAAACAGATTTAGTATAGTGGCCAAACATCAAGGGCAGAATTGAAATCATAAGCTTCATAGAGTCACATAAATCATGAATTAAAATGCATACAAGTTGCTAGTTTCCTCTTGGAATAATTTTAGGAACTCAAAACTCTTTTAGAACTCAAATCCTTAAATTAAAATCATGTAATCACACATGAGGTCAGTAGCTAAATTAACTTGTTCATAAAATAGATTTAAAGTGTATAATTTCATTCATAATGTTGCTTAGGTGCTCCTAAGCTTAGAAAAATTGCAAAACATGAACTATGGACACTTGTGATTAGAGGAACTCACACTAGGTCCATCATCATCACCACAAGGCCGAATGGCTTCTTTGAAAAACCAACATTTTCTTAAAACCTTACATAGGATACTTGGGCAAGTCTTTGAGCTCTAGATCATTAAAGTGATGACATAAACTTAAACATGATATGCACCTCATTTTTTATTCTTCATTAGAAAATAAAGTGAGAGTATAAAATAAACATGAGATGCACTCATTTATTATCTTTAGAGTTTAAGCGATGGCATAGAATATAAACATACTAGACAAGAAAGTAAACATGAAATGCAAGGTTCAATTCTTTATTTTAGTGCTCTAAGCCCCTTGAGGTATTTACCCCAACAATCAACTTTAAGGTTGAAATAGGTAGGCTTTGAGATTTATTAAGTGCGGATGCACATTCTTGTTTTAATCTTTAAGTTGTTTAGTGATGACTTGAAAATAAACATGCTATGCAAAGCATTAAAGTAAACATGAATGCATCTTATTTTAGATCTTAGCTAGAGCTCTTTGCAAGACTTTAAAGGAAAATAAAACCTCAACCCATTATGTATCATAAGGAAAGCTTTAGAGTTCTTAGCTCCTAGACTTCAAGGAAGTCTTAAAGTTTGAACTTCATCATCAAGCTCAAGAAAATAGACACAAAGCTCAACACTTTGTCTAAACAAAATACAAGAACTAGTTCATATTCTTTATTTTATTGCTCATGGGCTTCAATCTAGAGTAAAACTCTTAGAACGGCCGACCAACTTTAAGGTTGGCAAGGGTAAGCTTAGAGCTCTGAAATCATGTGATTAATTTTCTTAACAAAACTTTTGTGATCTACTTAACATATTTAGCAAACTTTGTTCAAGAAAAGGAAGATGAAACCAAAATCATGAGGAGGAAAGTAAGAGAAAACTGAAACCTTTGAGGGGAAAAGGAAAAGAAAAACTTTATCAAAGAAAAAGAAAGAGATCAAGGCATGTATGGTCCAAGACCAAATTATTTCAAGCTTTAGAGGTTTCTCACATGACAACAACAAGTCATTATCTTGAAACCTCATCATCAAGCTAGAGTTCTCCTTATAAAAAGGCCTCTTGGCCAAAATGAAAAGGAAGGAGGAAAAGAGTTTGAACCAAGAGAAAACTAGAACCTTTCTTGAAGAAAACAAGTAAAACTTGAAAACAAAACCCCTACCTAAGGAAGTCTTTGAAATGGAAGAAAGAAAGCTTGATTCTTGAAGAGTTGAGAAGACAAAATCTTCTCTTGGAAGTGAAGATGGATTCAGCCAAGGAGGATGCTCAAGGAAGATGATTTTTCCTTGAGTTTCTAAGCTTGGGAATGGAAGGTTTAAGTGTTTAAGAGATGGTTTAAGGTGAGGTAGTGGTGGCTTATGGTTGTTTGTGGTGGTTTGTGGTGGTGGAAGGATTCTTTAAGAGGAAGAAGAAGATGAAGAGGAATTTAAGAGAAAATAAAGAAAGTGCAAGACAACTAAACTTAGCAAATGATCTAAAGTGTATCAAGGTTCTTCAAGGCTTGGTATTTATAGAAAATTTTGCACATGGTGGCTACCAAGGAGAGAGGTCGATAGCCTCTTGGCCATTTGGGGAGAAAAATATCTCTTGATTGGTATGGGCAAAGGCATAGGCAAAGCATGGTTGAAAGCATGGTGAGGTATGGCCCAAGCATGGCTCTTTGAGTGAGATAAAATTCAACATGTGACACTTTTCCGAGGCCATGTATTCGGCCAGATTGGGCAGCCAAGGGAGGAAGAGAATTGTTCATGTAATTGTGGTTTAATGATGTGTTTAGGTGTTTCTTTGATTAAGGTTTTGGTTAGGAGTTGTAAGAAAGTGTTTAGGTGAGGTGATTGGCTAATTAAGGTTGTCAAGACTTGATTAGGAGGGTAATCTTGCTAGATTAATAATTTAAAATCATTCTTTGGTCAAATGAGGTATGGCACAATTCCTTAATTTAAGGAATTGAAAAGAGAAAACTATTCAAGATTCCATGACTAGGAATCTTGAATTTAAAGAATGCAATTAGAGTTTAACTAAGCAATCTTAGGTCCTAATTAACCTTAATAAATTATTTTGACTCTAGATTAATTATCGAAATAAATTAATCTTCGATTAGAGCCTAATATTGCTTAGGTTTGCTTAATTACGTCATTAGGCTCACTGGACACTGTTCTAAGGGCAAAATGGTATTTTACACTAAACTGCGGGACCTTCCGGCTTAACTAAACATCAAACATCACTTAAAAACATCATTCTAAACTTCCTGGAAAAATTCGGGCTCAAACAGCACCTTTTACCCATGTAGAACACATTAGGGGTATTTTGGTCATTTTGAGCCGAAAGTTAAGAAAACGAGATTTCACCTCGGACATCAAACGTAACAATACAATCCCTTCAAACATTGAGTTGACCCATTCGAGAGGTCGACTGTCCTTGAATTCGGGTAAAAATGACCTCAGGGCATTTCGGTCATTTGTACTGAACAGAAAATTGGGCGTACAGTGCCCATGTTCGACTCACGGGACTTTATGCCACACGAGACGAGTTGATCCATGGATTTTACTCTAGGAGAAATAGTGAGAGGATGGATCTTATGCTAGTTTATTTTTTGTATTCATTTATTTGTTGTTCGTCTTGGATTACTGTACTTAACTTAACCTCTGTTGTGGGCAAGATGCCTGTTAGTAGTGTATTTTGGTGCATGATGTGTAACGATTATTACTTATGCTATAATTATATATGATGATGTGGTTATGTGATTGTCATGTGTGCATGTAACTTGTTTTTATTTTTTCCTCTGTCTAAGCGGACAGATGATGGGTTCTATTTAGTACGCACTCACGTTTTGTTTAAAAAAAAATTACCTGTAATTTCATTAAAGTATTTCCAAGAGTTTAAATTAAGAATTGGAACAAAAGAGTAATAACTAATAATTAGCTTAAATACGTCCTAGGCGTGTTGAATTAAATATTTGGGTGTTACAAATTGGATTTAAAAGAATTGATACCTTAGCTTTAAGGTGATCTCTTTTTTAAGAGGGCAAAATCTGCACATTTTCCTTGATAGATAGGAGATACTCCTAACTTTCTCTTTATAAATCTTGAGATTCTCTTAATATGAAGTCGGAGTTTTCAAAGAATGTTAACTAACCAATAAGATTAGACATATTCAAACAAGCTCGATTAGTTTGATAAGCAATTCGATTCTTTCTTTTCAGAGCATGATTACATTACAAGGTACTTCTTTGCCCGATACATAGCTCGCTCTAAAGCAAGAAATCGAACCCATGACAACCCACTAATAAACTAAAAGATAACCAGCATCTTATTTAATCAACACTCATGACAACCCATGACAATATCTTATTAGTTGTTGTTTTAGCCGCTACCAGCTCTATTGTCTTTGTTGTTGTAGTTCTTATTGCAATCGTCACTAGCTTTGATGTTGTCGCCACCTACACTGAATAAAGACATTTTTCGTATGATGTTGTTCTTTCTTTCTTTCTTTTCTGTGGTTTTTGGTTTTAAGCTAAGGTAATGCGAGTATGAAGGATCAAGGGAGATAGCTCGGGTTAATATAGTCCTAAGTCTTTGACATTGCCCTTCTATGTACCATAAAACTTCAACAAATGCCAGGGTCATTCATAAATACGCCATATTAAATGTATGTAATGATCGGTAGCTCACTATTAAATATTAATATGGTAGGAAACGTTTGCCATAAATGTAACACTATACTAGTAATTAATTGGATCTTTTTGCGGCACTATGTAATTCATATATTATTAGTAATGTATAAAAATTAAGGTAATAATTAGATCTTATTAATTTTTAAAAAAATAAAAATAAAAAGATAAATATCCTTTTATCACTCAATTTTCACCCATTCTCTTTTCAACTAAATGTTTTAATAAACTTACTCATAATCATCACTACAAAAAAGCTGGAAACGATGAAATTATTGATGAGCATTCAACGGATGATTTTTTTTCGACGTACCGATGAGTACGTGGGCATCGATTTTTGGCTGTCAATGAATATTACTGACAATATAATAAAACCAGTCGGCAATTTTGGATGCATGTACCGATGGGTAAGAAAATACGTAGTAGTTGGTACAATTAGATTAAAGGCATAACCATAGCCGTTGTAACACCTTAATATTTAATCCGAACACGCCTAGGATGCGTTAAGATTAATTATTAGTTATTACTTCCTTTTAAAACTCATTTGTGAAATTACTTAGTAGAAAATATGGGTAAATTTTTTTTGGAAAGGGATTACTATGCATAAAACAAAATGCGATCCTTTGCGTATAACGTAAATGAAACGTTAAGCGGAAGAACAACTAAATCGTGCAAAGTAAAGCAAATGAATCATACAAGACAAAGCAATAAGGAACACCTTAATCATAACATTAATCATAATAGTTAGTACATAACCTCAATCATAAAGGAAAGCATAAAGTCATACCCATGTAAGTGGAGAGCTAAATCAGAATCATAAAATACACGAAAACATAAATAGCGGATACAAGAGAAGTCCCAAAAGATACCTCCCCAAACTAAGACTACCCTCTCCCTCAAACTATGGATGATGTTTTTCCTCGTCCCTCGATTGCACATACCTAATGACTGGGCAAGCTCCTCGGGTGCATGGAGACGGAAGGGTGGGTGAACATGACCTCCACGATGTAGGCGCATCTCCGTCGTGCTAGCCTCCACTACGTGACCGTTTCCTCGCTACCCCCCAATATCCATAGGAACCGTAGGGGCAGACCCTCCGAGATAGGATGAAAGGGGGATCCTGGACGGATCGGTCTCCGAATGCCTCGGGCGAGGAACGTACTCTGGATCGCCGCGTCCGAAGATGATGGTCGGGCATGGCGACTCTCGTCACGAGGTCGCACCCTCTCAAAGATCATATCATCGCCATAAGGAGAGGTCGGGGTGAAGCGGAAGCTGGAGACAAGAAAGCAAATGGACATCCCATGTATGCAAAAATGTGTACCGCACAACGACTCTCGAAGTGGTAGGACTGATGATCGGGTCGTAGTGCACTTCCTACACCGGGGTGTGAACGAAGATCACGAACGACGCCATCGCGCCTGGAGATGTAATGGAGAGAAACGAGAGGGGTGAGAATCTTGTTAAAGAATCTCAGGAGGGAACCTCATATCCTAATGCCATCGTTTACGTCCCCAGGAACCTTGGGTTTATTATTGAAAAGGTTAAACATGCAAATGTTCATTATGAGGTTTTCTTAAAAATAATTATCCAAGGTCCGTGTCTTTTATGATGAATCTTGATGCATGTATGCAGCATACCATAGCATGAATGCATGGCAATATAAGGCAACAATTAAAACATATCATTAACAAATTGTAACGCCAATTTTTCCATGTACAAATGACCGAAATGCCCTGAGGTCATTTTCCTCGGAAAATGAGGATCGTCGTCCAACCATCCTCAAGGGGATGTTTTGATGTTGATGGGGGATTATATGTGTTATGTGCGGTAATAGCAGAAGAATCTTATTTTTGAGTTCCGACGAGTGAAATTACCAAAACGCCCTTGTGGCTTTTTAACCCCTTTTTCATCGGTTGAGCCCGACTTTACCAAAAGATTTTAAATGATGTTTATAAGTGGTTCTCGATGTTTAGTCGAGCCCAGAAGGTACCAGGCGGTTTTAGTGCGAAATTGCCATTTTGCCCCTAGAACGTGTACAGTGAGCCTAATGACGCAATTAAGCAAACCTAAGCAATATTAGGCTCTAATCGAAGATTAATTTATTTTGATAATTAATCTAGAGTCAAAATGATTTATTAAGGTTAATTAGAACCTAAGATTGCTTAGTTAAACTCTAAATTGCATTCTTTAATTCAAGATTCCTAGTCATGGAATCTTGAATAGTGTTTCTCTCTCCAATTCCTTAAATTAAGGAATTGTGCCATACCTCATTTGACTAAAGAAAATGATTTTAAATTGTTAATCTAGCAAGATCACTCTTCTAATCAAGTCTTGACAACCTTAATTAGCCATTTTCTCACCTAAACACTTTCTTACAAACTCCTAATCAAAAGCCTAACTAAACACACACCTAAACATATCATTAAACCACAATTACATGGGCAAACCATCCTTTCCCCCTTGGCTGAAATGTTGGCCGAATTCATGCCCCCAATTTCCATCACATGTTGAGTTTTGTTTCACTCAAAGAACCATGCCTTAGGCCATACCTTGCCCGTGCTTTCAACCATGCTTGCCATGCCTAAGCCCATGCCTTTGTAAGAGATATTTCCTCCCTCTTCCTCCTCCAAAAAGGGCGTTGATTTCCCCTCCCAAATCAGCCTCCACATTGCAAATTTTCTATAAATAACAAGCATTGGAAGACTTGGTTGCTCTTTGGATCATTTGCCAAGTTCAAGCTTTCTTCCATTTTCTCTCTTTTCTTCTAACTTTCTCTTCATCTTGTTCTTTTTCCCCATCATCAAAGAAACCTTTCCACCACCACAAACCACCATAAACAACCTTGAACCACCTCTCAAACACTTTATCTTTCCATTTCCAAGCTTGCTTTCTCAAGGAAAAATCATCTACCTTGGTTTTCCTTCTTGGCCGAATCATCACTTCCATCAAGGAGGAGATTTTGTCTTCTCATTCCATCAAGAATCCAAGTTTCTTCTCATTTCTTTCAAGCCTTCCTTAGGTAGGGGTTTTATCTTCAAGTTTTCTTTAGTTTCTTTGAGAAAAGTTCTAGATTTCTCTTGGTTTTAAAGCTTTCTTTCTTCCTTTTTGTTTTCGACCTTGGAGCCTTTTCAAGAGAAAAACTTTAGCTTGATGATGAGGTTTCAAGATAATGACTTGTTGATGTCTTGTGAGAAACCTCTAAAGCTTGAAACAACTTGGTCTTGGACCATATATGCTTGAGTTTTCCTTTCTCCTTTTCTTGTTTGGGTTTCGGTTTCCTTTCTTTTCTTTCTCAAAGGATTTAGTTTTCTCTTCCTTTTTCCCTTTAAAGATTTCAATTTTTCTTCCTTGGTTTGAACAAAGTTTGCTAAAATATTAAGTAGATCACAAAAGTTTTATTAAAGAAAATTAATCCTAGGTTTTCAAAGAGCTCTAAGCTTACCCTTGCCAACCTTAAAGTTGGTCGGCCGTTCTAAGAGTTTTACTCTAGATTGAAGCCCATGAGCAATAAAATAAAGAATATGACTTAGTTCTTGTATTTCGTTTAAGACAAAGTGTGGAGCTTTGTGTCTATTTTCTTGAGCTTGATGATGAAGTTCAAAACCAAAGCCTTCTTTGAAGTCTAGGTGCTAAGAACTCTAAAGCTCACTTTATGTTGTTAAGATGCATATTGGGTTAAGGTTATGATGTTCCTTTAAAGTCTTGTAAGAGCTCTAGTAAGATAAAATGGAAGTGCACTCATGTTTATGTTTATGTCTTGCATAGCATGTTTACTTTGATGCCATCACTAAACTCTCAAGAATAATTAAATGGACTTGCATAATCATGTTTAAATTTCAAGCTTGCATTTCATGTTTATATTCCAAGTCATCACTTAACTTTAAAGATAATAACGAGGTTGCATCTCATATTTATTTTGTGCTCCCACTTTACTTTCTAATGAAAAATAAAACAAGTGCATATCATGTTTAAGTTTATGCCAACACTTAAATGTCCTAGAGCTCAAAGACTTGCCCAAGTATCTTGCATAAAGTTTTAGAAAATGGAGGCATTTCAAGGAATGCCATTTCGGCCTTGTGGTGATGATGATGGACTTGGATGAGTTCCACTAATCATAAGTGCCCATAGTCTAAGTCTTGGAATTTTTCTAAGCTTAGATGTACTCAAGGAACTTTATGAACAAAGTTTTATGTTTTAAATTCATTCCTTGAGCTAAATAATTTAGCTATAGACCTAGCATACATTTTTATGATTTCAATGAGATTTATTGGTTTCTAAAAGAGTTTTGAAGTTCTAAAATGATTCCAAGAGAAACTAGCAACTAGTATGCATTTCAATTCATGAGATTTTGTGATTTTATGGGCTTTACATTTCAGTTCTGCCCTCTCATGTTTGGCCACTGTATGAATTCTGTTCTAAGGTGTTAAAATGTGTAAAATTATGTTTGAGTGAAGCAAGGAATGATTTAGGGAAGTTAGAAAAGAATAAGTAACTTAAAAGGATTAAAAATGAGAAATCTAGATCACTTAAATGCACAAAATATGCATTCTGTTCCAGCATGTTTAAAATTAAGGAAAAGTGGTTTATAATTAGTGAACATGTGTAGGAATCCCTCATAATTGGTTTAGGAGTTAATTATAAAGTCATAGGCGAAGACGGATCTTAAAAAGGGTCTAAAATGGAAATTCTAGAATCCTGTAATCATATAGTAATTTTCTGCCCAAAATGCATAATGCTGTTTGGAATTGTTAGTAAGCCTAAACCTTAGTGAGAATTATAGGTAATGATCCCTTAGGTGCTACAAAAATCCATATTGAAGGTTAGGATCTTTGGAACACAAGTTTAAGACCCGTAAGGGTCAAAGCATAAGACACTATGAGGTAGGAAGTGTGATGTGAGTATGAGGGCGAGTGAACATATTCTTAATGATGTGATTATGTTAATATCTTACGTATGAAATGTTATGTGGCATGATGATGTGATGATGTGGTATGTTACGTTTAAAATGCATGAGAATATGAAATATGAATGAAGGATATGTTATATAAGGTTCTAAGGTTGTATGCTCATGTTGCATCCATAAAAGATATGATAATGTGGAAATGATCCCATTATGACTTCCCGAGTTAAGGGTTGTACGGGTGATCCAAAAAAAATATGATTCCCCCTCTTTTACCCCGTATAAATCTAGCGACGACTAGTTAGGATGAGCTCATTCCTAGGCGATAGGTGATTAGGAGTTTTGGTGACCATGATAAATCGCGGGCCGGCATGTTGGGTGGATTTTGGCGACCATGATGAGGGTGGAAAAAAATGGAAAAAGTTATGAAAGGAACTCATGGAGTTCAAGTATGAAAAAGTAAAAGACGCACATGCATATGTTTCATTGATGCTTTGATTACATGATATGTGTATCTACATGTACCTGTCATGCTTAAGTACTGCCATGCATACATAAAATATCTGTTACATTCATACCATGAAGATTCATGCTAAAAGGAACCCACTTCGGATAATAAGATTTGAGAAATTAAAATTGAACCTATGCATGTATACCTCTTTCATAATGAAACCCGAAGTGGCTGGGCGACGATGATGACACATGTGTTAAAGTTGGGGAGCCCAACTGAGAATCTTGTATAAGTATTCTCACCCCTTTGTCTTTCCCTCCCGTGTCGTCTCCAGATGGGATTGATGCGATGTTCGTGATTTCCCTTGAAGCGCGGGCATAGGAGTTATGCACATCAGATTAGGGCGCAATGGAAGCTTGAAGACTAGTTTAGCCTGTTTATAATTATGTTTTGCGTTAGTTAACCTTGCTTGATCTATCTAGTATCTTGAGGTGTCCTTATATTTATAAGGGCATCGTTGTTTTGTTATGATTATAATATAATACTACAAGTTATGTTGTATTTATTCCATGGTTTATTTATGACTGTTATGGTGATGTATACTTGGTTGTTATGTTTCTTGTTTAGTAGCCGGTCCTTATGCGCATGCGCAGCTCGCATTTTAAGTCTTAAGTTCAAAAAGAAAAATTTAGTCATATTTTTAGTACTCGTATTTTAAAGAAAGCCAAGTCAAGTTCTGAAACGAAGACGTAACCGCTAATAGATAGCCGAATGCGACTCGAGCGTATTAGGTGAAAGTTAGGGTGTTACACAAATAGTTCACATATAAGTGGCATGTGGCTTCTCATGATCAACCTTCCGCTTTCATAAGCAAGGTATTTCTCATCTTTCTCATTTCTCAATTTGTGACATCATGATCTTCTGAAACAATATAATCGACCCCTGACACTAGGCTATGAGCTCATACCTTAACTAGTCGTCACTAGTTCTTACTTATCCTCTTGATAAGCGAATCATAATCATAATCATAAAAATATAAACCCGACTCCAGAGTAAGGGACCTAAGGAATCACCCATCATGGGACTTTCTTCCTTCTCTGAAATGCATCAACTGGTTAAGACCAGTGACTTTGTCCGCTTTGGCAGGCTAATGTCTATGCCCTCAGGTTTTACCTTCTCCTCACCGTAAGGAGAAGTACGTCTCAGCTGCAAAACGCATTATCTGGTTAAGACCAGTGACATTGTCCGCTTTGGTATGATCCACGATCATACCCTCCATGGGTTTCCTTCCTCCTCACCGTAGCAGGAGAATGCGTCTCGACATGTCATATATAAAATCTTTCTTTTCAAAACTTTCTCAAGTCCCTCAAATTTGACGAAAATTTGGCAGCGTAACAACTACACTCCAAATTTCCTCAAATTTGAGTCATGCCACATAACTCATTCACACATATCTTTCTCACGGAACTTTTTCAACAAATAAACTTTCTAGTTCACATGAGCATATTCTTCTAACTCATTCATATTTCGAAACCTCATGCATCTCAAAACATGGCACCACACTTCATCACATCAACATGCCAATCATACACATAAAATTTCATGCTCAAGATGTTAACATAATCACATCATTAAGAATATGCTCACTCAACCTCATGCTCACATCTCACTTCCTATCTCATGATATCTTATGCTCTGGCCCTTAGGGTCTTAGACTTGTGTTCTAATTATTCTATCCTTCATTATGGATTTTTATAACACCTAAGGGACCATTACCTATATTTTTCTCTAATGTTTATGAATTATTACATAACCAAACAGCTCTATGTCTTTTGGGCAGAATTTTACCTCATGATTACGGGGTCCTAAAATCTTCGTTTTGACCCTTTCTATGTTCCATCTTCGCCTAAGGCTCTATAATTAACTCCTAAACCATTTATGAGGGATTCCTACACATATCCACTAATTATAAACCATTTTTCTTAAGTCCAATTATGCTGGAACTGAATTACAAATTTGTGCATCTAAGTGTTCTAGAATTCTCATTTTTAATCCTTTCAAGTTACTTATTCTTTTCCTAACTTTCCTAAATCGATCCTTGCTTCACTCAAACATAATTTTACACATTTTAATACCATAAAATAGAAATTATATAGTGGCCAAACATCAAGGGCAGAACCGAAATCATAAGCTTCATAGAATCACATAATCACTTGATTTAAATACATATAAGTTGCTAGTTTCTCTTGGAATCACTTTAGGGACTCAAAACTCTTTTGGAAACCAATTAATCTCATTGAAATCATATAAATATATGCTAGGTCAGTAGCTAAATTATTTAGCTCAAGGAATGGATTTAAAACATAAAACTTTGTTCATAGAATTCCTTGAGTACATCCAAGCTTAGAAAAATTCCAAGACTTAAACTATGGGCAATTATGATTAGAGGAACTCATCCAAGTCCACCCTCATCACTACAAGGCCGAAATGGCATTCCTTAAAATGCCTCCATTTTCTAAACTTTATGCAAGATACTTGGGCAAGTCTTTGAGCTCTAGGATTATTTAGGTGATGGCATAAACTTAAACATGATATGCACTTATTTTACTCTTCATTAGAAAGTAAAGTGAGAGCATAAAATAAATATGGGATGCAACTTTATTATTATCTTTAAAGATTAAGTGATGACTTGAAATGTAAACATGAGATGCAAGCTTGAAATTTAAACATGATAATCCAAGTCCATTTAATTACTCTTGAGAGTTTAGTGATGACATTAAAATAAATATGCTATGCAAGGCAAAAAGGTAAACATGTGTGCAACCCATTTTATCTTAATTAGAGCTCTTACAAGACTTTAAAGGAACATCATAACCTTAAACCAATATGCATCTTAACAACATAAAGTGAGCTTTAGAGTTCTTAGCACCAAGACTTCAAAGAAGCCTTTGGTTTTGAACTTCATCATCAAGCTCAAGAAAATAGACACAAAGCTCAACACTTTGTCTAAACAAAATACAAGAACTAAGTCATATTCTTTATTTTATTGCTCATAGGCTTCAATCTAGAGTAAAACTCTTAGAACGGCCGACCAACTTTAAGGTTGGCAAGGGTAAGCTTAGAGCTCTTTGAAAACATGTGATTAATTTTCTTAACAAAACTTTTGTGATCTACTTAACATTTTTAGCAAACTTTGTTCAAGTAAAGGCAAAGGAAATTGAAATCTTTCAAAGGAAAAAGGGAAAGGAAGCCGAAGCCATTCAAGAAAAAAAGGAAGAGAAATCGAAAATAAGATCAAGAAAAGAAAGAAAACACAAGCATGTATGGTCCAAGACCAAGTTATTTCAAGCTTTAGAGGTTTTCTCACATGACAACATCAAGTCATTATCTTGAAACCTCATCATCAAGCTAAAGTTTTTCCCATAAAATAGCCTCATGGCCGAAATGAAAAAGAGAAGAGGAAAAGAGTTTGAACCAAGAGAAAACTAGAACTTTTCTTGAAGAAAACTAGTAAAAACTTGAAAACAAAACCTTTACCTAAGGAAGTCTTTGAAGAAGTGAAAGAAAGCTTGAGTTCTTGAAGAGTTGAGAAGACAAAATCTTTTCTTGAGTGTGGATGTGTGTTCGGCCAAGAAGGGAACTCAAGGGAGGTGATTTTTCCTTGAGTTTCTAAGCTTGGAAATAGTAAGTTTGGGTGTTTAAGAGATGGTTTGAGGTGAGGTAGTGGTGGTTTATGGTTGTTTGTGGTGGTGGAAAGGTTCTTTGAGAGGAAGAAGAAGATGAACAAGATGAAGGGAAATTTGAGAGAAAAAGCAAGAAAGTGCAAGACAACTAAACTTAGCAAATGATCTAAAGTGTATCAAGGTTCTTTAAGGCTTGGTATTTATAGAAAATTTTGCACAATGGTGGCTGATTGGGGGAGGATGGCCGACGGCCTTGCTTGGTCATTTGGGGAGGAAAATATCTCTTACAAGGTATGTCTTTGAGTATGGGTTCAAGCATGGTGGAGTATGGGCAAGGCATGGTCTTTGGAGTGAAAAAAATTCAACATGTGACACTCCTTGGAGGCCATGCATTCAGCCAGAATTTTGCAGCCAAGGGGAGGATTAATTTGCTCATGTAATTATGGTTTAGTGATGTGTTTAGGTGTTTCTTTGATTAAGGTTTTGGTTAGAATTTGTAAGAAAGTGGTTAGGTGAGGTAATTGGATAATTAAGGTTGTCAAGACTTGATTAGGAGGGTAATCTTGTTAGATTAACAATTTTAAAATCATTCTTTGGTCAAATGAGGTATGGCACAATTCCTTAATTTAAGGAATTGGAGAAGAAAATATTATTCAAGATTCCATGACTAGGAATCTTGAATTAAAGAATGCAATTAGAGTTTAACTAAGCAATCTTAGGTTCTAATTAATCTTAATAAATTATTTTGACTCTAGATTAATTATCGAAATAAATTAATCTTCGATTAGAGCCTAATATTGCTTAGGTTTGCTTAATTGCGTCATTAGGCTCACTGGACACTCTCTAGGGGCAAAATGGTAATTTTGCACTAAAACTGCCTGGACCAACTGGCAAACTAAACATCAAATATCACTCAAAAACATCATTCTAAACTTCCTGGAAGAATTCCAAGCTCAAACGGCACCTTTTACCCGATGTAGAACACAGGAGGTATTTTGATCATTTTAGCCGAAAGTTCAAAAATGAGATTTTCACCTCAATATCAAATGTAACAGATACAATCCCTTCAAACATTGAGTTGACCCATTCGAGGATTGGGTCTGTCCTTTAGGAAAAATGACCTAGGGCATTTCGATCATTTGCACTCAATAGAAAATGAGACGTACAGCCATCAGATACATAATAATACCAATGGTTAATTTAATTTTACTAAGGTGTTTTAATAAATAAAATAATTTTTTTAACTTTTCTATCGACGGTTGTACCAATGGTAATTTGATTTATATTTATTTTAAAAATTTGATTTATTACCGATGATCGTACTTGTCGATAAAAGATTAATTTTTTTAAAATTTCTCATTTAACTATGAAGTGATTAGTAATTTATTATTTATTTATTTATTTATATAATAACCTAATTATCAATTAAAGTGATATTAAATAAGAAAATAATAAAATGAATAAATTAAACTGATTAAATAAAATAGCAAATTATGATAATAAAATATATACAAATTGTGATAAATGTAAAAAATATCCAAATGAAAAAAAATGAAGTTAGATAAAAACTAGCTGAACTCCTATCGTTAGACAGGAAACGGCGCAAGCATCATCATCATCATTTGAACCATCATCATCATCTGCGCCATCCAACTATGAGTGACCCTTAGAAATGGAGGGGAATGGGATTTGGGAGAGCATCTTGCCTAGGGAGGATCCTTAAGACTACATGTCTTGTAAGAAGACCATCACATCATCAGTGATCTTCTCCTACATCTTCGGAACATAATGTTCTTTTCCTTTCATTGCTCCTCCACTCCAAGGAGAGCTTAAACTCTCAATCTCCCTAACCTTCGCTACATCTCCTAGAGCTCCTGAAGGAGTTGTGCCTCCTAGTCCTCTTAGTTGAGGCCATGCACACGCTCCTCAAGGCATCATCCAGGACTCAGTGGAGGATGGGGATAAACTCTAGGATACCTATTCTATATATGCAACCCTTGTAAAGGCCACCAACTCCTAGACCCAATATCCTTGTCGTTTGGAGGATGAGGGATGGCATAAAGCCCAGCCTTAGCCATCTGGGCCTGAACTGGTTGTACCTACTCCAAAGGTCTGTAAACTCACACTGCAAAGGAAAAAGATAAAACACATTATAGGTAATAGTTATGACATAAATGAAAATAACAATAAAATTTAAGTAAAGATATGTCTAAATTCAAACTTACTTAGGTCGCCTTGGAGCGAAGGTCTACCCAGACCTCTCCAGACTCCCCCTCTCACCCTTTCGGGTATGTGTCTCTCGAAATAGCTCACCCTATGTCGGAGGGTGACTTAACTTCCTCGCCTGCACAAATAAGCACAATAAAGTCATAAAAATATAATAATTGTCACAATTCAAATATAGAAATTGTTATTATAAAACGTAGAAAGGTTAAAGAATTGCCAAATGCTTTTGGATCCCCTCCTCAATGCTCGATCCACCGTGTGTAGCGACTTCCATGTGTAGTGACTCACCTTTCTATGAGGCTCGGTTTGTCTTTCCCTTATCCGACCTATCCTTAAAGGTCAGTCAGCCTAGTGCCACTGAGCTCACTAAGGGTGGCATCATTCAACCACGAGCTATTCATGTGTCCCTTAGAAACATCATGAAACATTTCCTGATTCGCCAGCCCTCTTAACTGGCTCATGCTCAAGCAAATATAGAAGGTTTTCTGCATATACAAATTCACAGCACATAAGCGATTATTTATAAGCATATAATAAAATAATATAAACATATATTTTAACAAAAGCGAATAAATCATAGAATTACCTTCCATTCCTTCCACTATGACTCCTTGACTCTCGTGGAGGTTTAACATTAGGCCCAAGTAGCTTGCCATTTAGGCCGAGGGCCTCCCATGCATCCGTGCTTGTGACCTAGTCAAGGAAGGAGTCTAATGAGATGTGGGCTGAGGGTAGTGGTAAGGCTAGGGAGAGGTGGGTAAACCGACCTTTTGAGGTCGACCTCTACTTCTACCAACCATCCTGAAATAATTAAAAAGGCCACAAAAAAGCATTAGTTAAATTAGGAAATTTCAAATAATTTCATAATAATATTGCATATAATATTGAAGGTAACATTGTGCTTGTGATTAACCCTAGAACCTACAATTTTATAAGATGTCAAATTATTACTTTCAAATACAAATTCAATTGTTATTTAAATTTTTAGTACAGCTACTTTTGTAACACCCAATTTTCTGTTTGAGTGCAAATGACCAAAATGCCCCTAAGGTCGCTTTCAGAATTACGGAAGCGACCCGGCGTCCTCGAATGGGTCAGCTAATGTTCGAAGGGGATTATAACTGTTATGTTTGATATCTACGTGAAAATCTCGTTTTCGAATTTTCGGCTCAAAATGACCAAAATACCCTCCAGCGTTTTTCGCGGGTAAAGCCGTTTGACCGGAACTTTCCAGAAAGTTGGGATGATGATTATGAGTGGTTTCGATGTTTAGTCGAGCCTAGAAGGTCCCAAGCAGTTTTAGTGTAAAATTACCATTTTGCCCCTAGAACGTGTTGTGAGCCTAATGATGTAATTAAGCAAACCTAAGCAATATTAGGCTCTAATCGAAGATTAATTTATTTCGATAATTAATCTAGAGTCAAAATAATTTATTAAGGTTAATTAGAACCTAAGATTGCTTGGTTAAACTCTAATTACATCTTTAATTCAAGATTCCTAGTCATGAAATCTTGAATAGTATTTTTTCTCTCCAATTCCTTAAATTAAGGAATTGTGCCCATACCTTCATTTGACTAAAAGAATGATTTTAAATTGTTAATCTAGTAAGATCACCCCTAAATCAAGTCTTGGCAACCTTAATTAGCCATTACCTCACTTAAACACTTTCTTACAATCTCCTAATCAAAACCTTAATCAAAGACACACCTAAACACATCACTAATCCACACTTAGATGAACAAATCATCCTCCCCTTGGCTGTACAAGAAATGGCCAAACACTCCCCACCCCCCAATTCCATCACATGTTGAATTTTCTCTTCACTCAAAGGCCATACTTCAAGCCATACCATGACCCATACTTCCACCCATGCTTGCCCATGCCTAAGCCCATGCCAATCAAGAGATATTTCTTTTCTCCTTTCTTCCTCAAGTGACGGCCACTCCTCCTCCCAAGCCATCCACAAGCTTTCATTCTTCTATAAATAGATGAGCATGAAAGCTCTTCGAATGTTTACACACTTTGCTAAATTAAAGCTTTCTTTCTTTAAGCCTTAAGAAACCTTTTCTCTTTTTCCTTTCCCCTCCCTTAGCCGAAGTGTTTCAGCAAGGATTCAAGAAGATTTCCTTCTCTTTTCCTCTTACAAAGCTTTCCTTCCTTTCTTCAAGACTTCTTTAGGTAGGGGTTTATTTTCCAAGTTCTGTTTGTTTGCTTTAAGGAAGAGTTCTAGTTTTCTCTTGGGTTTTCTAAGTTTTTCTTTTCCTCTTTCATTTCGACCTTAGGGCCCTTGTTGAGAAAGATTTTGGCTTGATGATGAGGTTTCAAGATAATGGTCTTGTGATGCCATGTGAGAAACCTCTAAAGCTTGAAAGCTTGGTCTTGGACCACATATGTTTTCGATTTCCTTTTCTTTTCCTTCTCAAAGATTTCGGTTTCTATTCCTTTCTTTGTACAAAGTTTGATAAAAATGTTAAGTAGATCACTAAAAGTTTTGTTAAGAAAATTAATCATATGTTTTCAAAGAGCTCTAAGCTTACCCTTACCAACCTTAAAGTTGGTCAGCTATTCTAAGAGTTTACTCTAGATTGAAGCCCATGAGTAATAAAATAAAGAATATGAGTAGTTCTTTTTGTGTTTGTTTTGATAAGTATTGATGTTTTTGTCTTAGTCCATTTTCTTGAGCTTGATGATGAAGTTCAAAACCAAAGACTCCCTTGTAGTCTTGGTGCTAAGAACTCTAAAGCTCACTTTATATTGTTAGATACATGTTAGGTTAAGGCTATTATATTCCTCTAAAATTCTTGCAAGAGCTCTAGTTAAGATAAAATGAGTTGCATTCATGTTTAAGTTTATGCTTTGCATCCCATGTTTATTTTCATGCCACCACTAGGCTATCAAAGATAAATAAGGGATCTTGCATTATCATGTTTATATTTCAAGTCATCACTTAATCCTTAAAAATAATAATGAGGTTGCATCTCATATTTATTTTATGTTCTCACTTTACTTTGCAATGAAGAGTAAAATAAAGTGCATAGCATGTTTACGATTATGTCATCACCTAAATATTCTAGAGCTCAAAGACTTGCCCAAGTATCATATATGAAGTTCTAGATGATGGGAATTTAGCCATGTCAAGTGGGTGTGTTTTAAACATGATACAATGATGGTATGATTTTGTAAAAAGATAGGTGTTTTCAAGGAAATATTAGAAAGATGTTTTATGAGGTCTCAAGGTATTTAAGAAGCTTAGAGTGTGTCAAAAATCATGTTTTCTCAAATTTCGAAAGTTCTGGTAAACGTTACCAACTTATGTAATCGATTACCAAAGTGGTTATTCAAAGGATTTTTTATTGGTAATCGATTACCAGGAAAAGTAATCAATTACCGAGGCGTTCATCATGCCCAAAACCAATTTTTAACTCTGTAATCGATTACCTGTCGTGTAATCGATTACCATGATGTTCTTCATTTTCCAGAAATAATTTTTTTAATCCTAAGTAATTGATTACCATTCTATGTAATCGATTACATGGAAGTTCCTGAACCCATAACAAAATTTAGGTTCTGGTCATGATTACCAGTACCATGTAATCGATTACCAGACCACCTTTGAATTCCTGAAATTGTTCCAAGAGAAAACTAGCAACTTATATGTGCTTATAACCCGAATTTGTGTGATTATATGTGATGCACATTTTTGGATTCTGCCTTGTGTATGTGGCCACTATATTAGTTCTGTTTTATGGAGTTAAAATGTGTAAGATTGTGTTTGAGTGAAGCAAGGAACGATTTGAGGAAGTTAGAAAAGAATAAATGACTAGAATAAGCTTAAAATGAGGATTCTAGAATGCTTAGATACAAGGATGGTAAAATTATGTTCCAGCATAATTGAACTTAAGGAGAATGGCTTATACTTAGTGGATATGTGTAGGAATCCCTCAAAATTGAATATAGAGCCTTAGGCAAAGACGGAACTTAGAAAGGATCAAAGACGTAGATTCTAGAACCCCGTAGTTGAATAATGATCATGGTGATTAATCTATACAATGCTGTTTGGAAAAGTTAATGGGCATGAATATTAGAAAGAATTACAAGTAATGATCCTCTAGATGCATAAAAGATCCATAATGGGCATTAGAAAATCTGAACACAAGATTAAGACCCTAAGGGTCAAGGCATAAGACATTACAAGATAGGAGATATAATGTGAATAAGTGACTAAATAAACGAGCATATTCATGTCATACTGAAAGTGTTAATGTTATGTGCAAAAGATTGTGTGGACTTATGACATGATCGATGTGATGATACTTATGCCATGGTTGAGAATGCACATGAATATAAGATGGTGATGAAATGAATGATCATGCTCACATGTTTATTAAGATTCGATTGATTGAGATATTGAATGAGATGGCATGAGTTGAATAAGTCATGTGGCATGACTCAAATTTGAGGAAATTCGAAGTGTAGTCATTATGCTCCGAATTTTCGTCAAATTTGAGGGACTTGAGAAAGTTTTGAAAAGAAAAATTTTGATATGTGACATGCGAGATGCATTTCTCCTACTACGATGAAAGAAAGAAAACCCGTGGGGGTATGGTCGTGGAGCCATATCGAAGCGGACAATGTCATTGGTCTTAACCAGATGATGCATTTCGAGACGAGACGTACTTCTCCTGCTACGGTGAGGAGAAGGTAAAACCGTGAGAGCATCGACATCAGCCTGCCAAAGTGGACAAAGTCACTGGTCTTAACCAGTTGATGCGTTTCGGAGAAGGAAGAAAGTCCCATGATGGGTGATTCCTTAGGTCCCTGCCGTACTCTGGGAGTTAGCGTTATTATTTTTATGATTATGATACGCTTATCAAGAGGATAAGTAAGAACTAGTGACGACTAGTTAAGGTATGAGCTCATAGCCTAGTATCAAGGGTCGGTTACTATTGTTTTAAATATCATGATGTCACAAGTTTGAGAAACGAGAAAAGATGTGAAGTATCTTACTTATGAAAGTAAAAGGTTGATCATGAGAAATTACATGCCACTTATATGAGAATTACTATTTGATGACGTGTTTTATTGGTTTGCTGCATAAGGTATTGCCATGCATTCATGCTACTATGCTGCATACATGCATTAAGATTCATCATAAAAGACACGGACATTGGATAATTACTTTTATGAAAACCTCATAATGAACCTTTGCATGTTTAACCCTTTTCATAATAAACCCAAGGTTCCTGGGGACGTAAACGATGACACTAGGATAGGGGTTTCCCTCCTGAGATTCTTTAGCAAGATTCTCACCCCTCTTTCTTCTTTTGGTACGTCTTCATTCTAATGGCATTGCTCATGATCTTCGTTGATACGCCCGTGTGGGAGGTTCACCACGATCCGATCATCAGTCATATCACTTTGAGGGTCGTTGTGCCATGCGTATTTTTGCATACATGGGCCGTCCATTGCAATCCCGGTCTCTAGTTTTCGTTTCACTCGGACCTCTCCCTCCAGCGACAATTTGATCTTCGAGAGGACGCGACCCCATGACGGGCAGAACGCCGTACCTGACCTTCATCTTCAGTAGTGCGCGCCTCTCCGGAGTATGTTCCCCTCATACCTCGCTGTGGGAAGGACTTGTCCAGGACTCCCAGCCGACCCCTCTGGAGGGCTCTGCCCCTCGGTGTCTATGGACGGGGTAGGTGGCGAGGACCGGTCTCTCAGCCAAGGCTTGTGAGGCGTGTACGTGAGCTCGAGAGGCGTCCTCACCAAGGAGGCCACATTGCTCCGCCGATCCGCATGCCCACGCCCCGCTTTATTAGGCCATATCCGAGGAGCTCCGACAATTTCTGGGTTATGTCTCCAGGTAGGAGGATTAGCATTATCCGTGGGCTTTAGAGGGAGGGTTAGCTTATAACCCATGGTATCTTTTGGGGCACTCATGTATTTGCTGTTTATGTTTCTTACTTCTTTCCCTATATTTTTGTTTCATGTACTACAAGCTCTGTCCACTTACATGGGTATGGCTTTATGCTTTCTTTTTATATTCCAAGTCGTTGTATTAAACTATGATATCTAATAGTATGATGGTTGTTCTTATGATTGAGGTGTTCTTACTTACCTTTGTATCGTATGATTTATTTTCTCTTTACGTTTCGCTTATGTTGCACGATGGCTCGCACTTTGTTTTACATATATTTAAAAAAAAAATTTACCCATATTTTCGTTAAGTAATTTTACAAACAAGTTTTAAAGGGAAGTAATAACTAATAATTAATCTTAATACGTCCTAGGCATGTTGGGTTAAATATTAGGATGTTACAACTTTTAATCTTATTCCTTAACAAATACTCTGACAATACCTCGACAACATCTCCCCTTAAATTAGGAGCTTCTTCGTTAAATATTTCTTTTAATTGGCCTTTAAAACACATACAATTAGTCTCTAAGTTTTATTTATATTATTACTTTCAAACAAATTCAATTGCCTTTTAAGTTTTTTTAATACAATAATTACTTTTATTTAATCTTTTTTTCCATAAAAATTTTAGGAAAATTTTGAGCGTCTCTCCTTAAATTAGGAGCTTCGTCATAGATATTTCTTTTAATTGGCCTTTGAAACACAATCAATTAGTCTTTAAGTTTTATTTAAATTATTATTTTTAAGCAAATTCAATTGAATTTTAAGTTTTTTTTAATATAGTTACTTTTATTTAATCTATTATTTCTAAAAAAAAGTTAACAAAATTTCAAGCATCTCCCTTAAATTTGGAGCTTCTGTCATCATATATTTATTTTAATTAGTCTTTAAAATATATGCAATTGTATTTTAAGTTTTATTTATATTATTGCTTTCAAACAAATTCAATTGGCTTTTAAGTTTTTTTTAATACAATAATTACTTCAATTCAATCTTTTTCCTAAAAAATTTTAGGAAAATTTCAACAGCATCTCCTATTAAATTAGGAGCTACCGTCATCAAATATTTATATTTTCTTGGTCTTTAAACCACATTCAATTGGTCTTTAAGTTTTATTTAAATTATTATTCTAAAACAAATTCAATTGGCTTTTAAGTTTTTTTTTTAATATAGTTACTTTTATTTAATCTATTATTCCTATAAAAAATTGTAACAAAATTTCAACAGCATCTCCCCTTAAATTAGGAGCTTCCGTTATTAGATATTTCAGTTAATTCAATAATTATAGATATTATTATAAAGATTAACAACATAATAGATATAGTAAAACGTTACATTTTAATAATCACATACAATTCACATAATCCTAAAAACCATTCTATTGTGTATTCCTTTATAACTTCACAACATGCATCTTGTAATCTCTACAAACATAAAGAATCACATAGCAAACAATGCAAACAAGTTGGGGAAGGACCTCTACACCCTTCCCCTAGTTATGCAATCCCCATTCCTACAACTCTATCCTAGAAAACATAAGTCTCTATAAATCTTATATACATATTAAACTATTAAACCATATAAATAACAATAATTTAGTTACTAACTTCTATGGCAGTAAAAAAAATCACAAAATGTGGGAAAGCTCTTCACGTCCAACAAAATCCAATCCTAAAAGTCCAATATGATAAATTTCAATCAACACACTTACATACATAGAAAACATAAAATAACACAAGGAAGAAGAATGGCAAACCGATCTCAAAATCAGCAATCATTGTCACCCTTAAACAACACTCCTACATTAAAGTTATAGGCTTCTATGTGTGGGTGAAAAAAGTTGTAGGCTATGTGGTAACCTGAAGCAACAGAATAATTACCCCTATTATTCAATTTCAGTATGGATGGTATGTTCTACTAGTTGGGGTGATTCTAAGGATTGCATTTGCTACTTCTATCGAAAACTTCTTTCTGACTAGTTGCTCGTTCCATGTCTTGCTTGGTAAAAGTAGACCTTGAACTAAGAAGATATTGTCATCATAGGCTATTTCTCTTGGCATAGTAAAAGGATAGTTCTGAGGAATCCAAGGTCCTGGAAAACTTTTATTTTGGTTCCATCTCCAACCTTCAGCATAGGCCTTTCTCAAGTACTTTTCTCCCTCAATCAAACTTTGCCAAGCCCATGAAGGGTTCGATCAACCTAGCAGTCATAAATTCCTTGTACTTGAAGTATATTTATTTAAATACTTTATAAAACAAAGAAAAAGAGGAAGGATAGAGCCGCTAGCATTGTTTAGCTAATAATGTGAGGTTCATTGCTCGTAGGTCTTTCAAACCAAGTCCCCTTCACTTTTGCATCTACTTATCTTATCCCAACTGATCCAAGCTTGTTTCCTTTCTTTCCTCTCTTCCCACCAGAAGCTTGCCATTATTTGATGAAGGTCAGTCAAAAATGTTCGGCAACTTAAACGGGCTAAAGAATAAATTGGAATAGCTTCACCAATTGCTTCGCAGAACCTATCTACCCCTTGAAAAAAGTAATCCTCTCTTCTAACTAGCTAGCTTATTCCCTGCTTTTTCCTTAATGAAAGCAAATATTGCTTTTTTAGATCACTATATCACAGAAGGTAGGCCCAAGTATTTGTCTTGTGTGCCAACATTCTAAATATTCATACCATTTGCTAGTTGGGACTGAAGTCGATGAGGGGTATTACCACTAAGAACACAACTGACTTGTGGAGATTAATTTTTTGCCCACTACACCTTTCATAGTCTTGGAGTAACTCCATAATATTACCACAATGCTCCTGTGATGCTTCCTAGATCACAAGTGAATCATCTACAAACAAAAGGTGGCTGATTGAAGAGCAATGACTTCCCACTTAATACCTTGTAACCTCCTACTCTCCTCAACTTTGTGTAACAAAAGAGAATCCTTCTCCATAAAGAAGAAAAAGATATGGGGATAGAGGGTCTCTTTAGGATACCTCTATTAGGCTTGAAGTAGCCATATGGTTGACCATCCACAACAGACTGAGAAAGAAACAATGGTTACACATTCTTTGATCCATTGGATCCATCTTTTGTCAAAGCCCAACTTACTAATCACATACCAAAGAAAACTTCATTCGATCCTGTCATATGTCTTACTCATATTGAGTTTGAAGGCCATTTCAAAAGTACTCCCACTCCTTTTATTTTTTAGGTAATGCATACATTCATGAGCGACTAGGATGTTATCAGAAATTAATCTGCCCTTAACAAAAGCACTTTGGTTGGCATGATAATTTCTGTTCATGTGTTTTTCCAACCAATGAACTAGAATTTTAGATAGGATTTTGTATCGTGCCATGCAAAGACTGTTGGGTTTAACTTGGTTCATGTCTTGGTATTATTAACCTTTGGAGTGAGCCATATTTCAATGTGGTTAAAACTTTGAAGTATCCTACCTCCTCCAAAGAAACTTCGAATTGCTACAATGACATTAGCACTAACTATCTCCAATAGCACTAAAAGAATTTTGCATTAAAGCCATCATCACCTAGAGCACTCTCAGAATCAATGGAGAAAGTCGCTCTCTGATTTCTTGATTAAACTGGACGAGTTAGCTACCTGTTCATAGTTCTTGTAACTTTGGGCTACAACTCATCAAACTATGCAAGAGTCTAAAGGGTTACTTATTTGAAGAGTTCTTTAAAATAAGATATAACAACATCTGCTATTTCTTCTTGCTTATGTACTCTAACTCCATTCTCCTTATTAAGCCCATGACTTTTGTTTCTTTTCTTTCTTCCTTGACATTTGCATGAAAAAACTTAGTGTTTTGATCTCCTCATTTTAACCACTTCACCTTCGATTTCTCCTTCAGAATCTTTCTACTTCCTCGTAAGCTTGCTGTAGTTCTTTTCCATGCTCGGATTAGATCCCAGTTCTGCATTCTGTCCTTCTTCCTTCAGACACAACAAATTCTGTTTTATTCTTTCTATTTTTTGGTTAGAGTTCATTCTTTCAGTTTGTTGCCATCTAACTAAATCATGTCGACACTACTTTAGCTTACTAAATAAACGAAACATAGAGGAGCCAGTCACCTCTACTTTCCAAGCTTTGGCTATGACATCCTTAACATCTTCTAACTGCACCATCTTTCTTGGAACCAAAATCTCCTCTTCCTTCTACATGACTCTAGTGGATATGTGTCCATGAGCAATGGTGAATGGTCTGAACCTATGTCCTCCAATTGAAAAACCAAATTATTTGCATACAAAATTCTCCAACTAGATGAGACTAGAAAATGATCAATTCTTTCCTTGATAAAACCAACTCCAAAACATCTCTTTGGACCACGTAAAACCTATTCCAACCTGTCCTAAGTCTACCAAACCTCCATCATTAATAAAATTCACAAAATCATCTATGGATGTTTGAGCCTTCTCACTACCCACCTCTTTTTCATTGAAACTTTTATTGCATTGAGGCCTCCACATATTATTTTAAGCTCTTCGCAGCTTGGAATTGCTCAAGTATTGCTTGAAACTGACCTCTTCATACTTGCTCCACACTATGTAGATGGAGGTCCCAGAAGCTCCATTGTTGCTATAGCACTGGGTCTTGAATGGTTGCTGAAATAAAGAATGTTCCATATGCTTTGATGGACATGAATATTATCTTTCCAACATAACGCCATCCACATGATATCCCATTTGGGTTTACACCATTGCAATTAGTAAAACCACATTTCTGAAGTTGCTCCACCACAAATGAGGTTGGGTTTTTAGTTTCACAAAAAAAAACTAACATTGGGAGAGTGGGATGGATAGATCCTTTAGGCTCTAAACCGCAGGGGTCCCCCAAACCCTAACAGTTCCATGAGATTAGCTTCATTTGGCTTTGGGTGCCACTTGAAGGCTAGCACCCTCCGCCTCAGCTATCGCAACCATTCCTTCCTCCATGCATATTTTCTTTTGGCCCTCATCCTCCTGTTATCACCATCATTCTTTTCCATACTCCTTCTCTTCATACTCTCCACTTTCTTTGATTTCCTTGCCAGGTTCTTCATTTTCATTCTCCTGTCTTCTAGTATTTGTTTTAGTGGTGTCCTGCTGAACTCCAACACCCTCTGTGATGTTGTGTTATCTTCTATAGCATGGGAGTTAGGTATCATGTTTGCATTGAATAAATTCAAGTCTCCAGCCCTTCTTTCAAACACCTTACCATTATAAGTAATGGAAAGTGTGTTAGTATCATTGATTTTGATTAAACCTCGTCTGCTATCTTGTACTCCTGGCCTTTCATCTTACTTCTTCCCTAACTGGCATCCCCATTTTGCTTGTTTTTTTAGCACTGCTAATGGAACTTTTGTTTGGCATCAAGAGTTTCTCATGCATTGACAAGCTAGAGGAACTCTTTAGCAGGCTTACTAGCATAGGACGTTTCTGGCTTCCTTCTCCTTGTCTCCAGATGCTCATGTTATTGGGGTTTATGTTCTCCTTTTTTTGTCCATTCGTCTGCTTACTTGTTCTACCTTAATGTCCACTTCTATTTTGTTTCCTCTAGTCTCCCCCTTCGCTGTATGCTCTAAGAATTGAGGGCAAGCTCTAGTTTCATGCCTTACATGACCGCAATATTGGCAATAGCATCCTATCCTCTCATATTTGAAAGAGACCTCCATGACTTTTTTATCTGGGCCAACAATCTACAATCTGCTTTTAATGATCTTAGATAAGTCAAGGCTCACTTTCACCTTTATTTTCCTGCTTTCTTTAGATATTGAAGAAATCTGGTTCAAGGACATTTCCAATCCTCTGTGTGATCTTTTCACCTAGCCTTTTAGTTTTTCGTACTTTAGGAAGCCCCAAATCTGTATGCAGATTGGCACTAAGGAGAAATCTTCATCCTTTATCACTATCTCTTCCCGCCATCTCCTAACATGTAAAATGTAGTTCTTGAACAACCATGGTGATCCCATTTCAATCCTCAGAACATCTACTTCTTTAGTGAAAAATTGAAATATGTTATCTCCATGCTCCATTACCCTGAACTCCTAGGGTGCCCCCATATAGCTTCAAGGGTGTTTTCCACTGTTCCCAAAAGAAAGATCTATCGGCCATGATTCATCCGATCAAGCTTCGATGAGGTACTCCAAGGTTTTTTTTGAAGATTTAAAATAAAAAAATAATAAACTTGGTATATGTCTTGTTTTGGTGGAATCTTGAAATATGTCCTCTCTTTTTATACATAAGTCATACAAGGGTGATGCAAATTGACTTTTGTACATAAGTCATGCAAGCCCGAAACGACTTATGTACTAAATTATAGACACAGTGTAACATCTCCTGTTACTTTATGAATTCCTCGCTCCCCATAAACCAACATGGGTTCTTTCAGCGTGCTTGTCCTCACGCACACTTCCTGGGAAAACTTTCAGGAGGTCACCCATCCCAAAATTACCCCAAGTCAAGCATGCTTAACTATCCAGTTCTTCATGATGGGCTACAAAAGAAAGATGCATCTTTGTGGCATAGGTAGTACCAATCAATTCATATAAGCTCTCCTTAACTGTATAGTCCCATACCTATCCAACATAGATCCTTTCATTGGGTAGGTAATCGGTTCATTCATGTACCCCTCCGCTTGAAGGCGAGCCACTCCTTGTCAATGCCTTCTCGCACAGCGATCACTCCTGCCTCGTCCCGGGTGTTACAGACGTCATACGTTGCACCAAGCTGAAGTGACTTGCACAGAACATAAGTATACCAAGGTTGGTGCATTTATGTTCTGTGTAGTTAGAACATAAGTCACCTGAAGTGGACTTATGTTCTGTTCTAGGTCACTCCAGCTTGGTGTGACTTATGTCCTCCTGGTGTTTACAAATTCGCACAAAAGCGTTTTCACTTGAGACTAGTGTGATATCAGTCAGAGAAGTGTGTTATCAATTGAGAAAAATAGCTAGAAGTTGTTATATACTAGTTCACTACAATGGCGAAGTTACAAATACTCCAGAGGGAGTCACTACAATGGCAAAGTTAGACAATGGAAAGTTAGACTAAATTACACCAAAAAATTAAAACAATAAATTACACAAAGAACTAAAACAATATATAAATTAAACTAAATTTTTTAAATGAAATGAAAAATGGTATACTAGATCGACAAAACAACAATAAACTACCAACACTAAATTTAAACTAAACTAACCAAACAAACTAATTAACGAACAAAATAAAATTATACTAAATTACACTAAAATGAAATTAAACTAACACGATAAATTAAACTAAATTAATAAAAATAAATAAAATAATAATAAATTTCACAAAAAATGATAAACTTGATATAATTTATTATTGTTTTATTTTTAATTTATTTTTTTGTGTAAACTAAATTAATGAAAAAAATAAAATAATAAAAAATTAAGTTTTTTTTTGTAACTTATTATTATTTTAGTTTTTTTTATTAATTTAGTTTAATTTATCATTTTAGTTTAATTTCAGTTTAGCATAATTTAGTATAATTTTATTTTGTTAGTTAATTAGTTTGTTTGGTTAGTTTAGTTTAAATTTAGTGTTGATAGTTTATTGTTGTTTTGTTGATCTAGTATACCATTTTTCATTTCATTTTAAAAATTTAGTTTAATTTATATATTGTTTTAGTTCTTTGCGTAATTTATTGTTTTAATTTTTTGGTGTAATTTAGTCTAACGTCACGATTGTAGTGACTTTTCTCATATTTGTAACTTTGTCATTGTAGTGAACTAGTCTATAACAACTTCCGCTATTTTTCTCAACTAATATCACACTTCTTTATGACTGATATCACACTAGTCTAAGCGAAAATAGCTTTTGTGCAAATTTGTAGACACCAACAGGACATAAGTCAAACCAAAGCTGAGCGACCTAGAAGGAACATAAGGCACCCTTGGGTGACTTATGTTAACTAGCAGGAACATAAGTCACACCACTTTTGATATACTTATGTTCTATGCAAGTTGCTTCAGCTTGGTGCGATTATGTACTCCTCTGGCTATAATTTACTACATAAGTCGTTTCAGACTTATAGACTTATGTATAAAAGTCAATTCACACCACCCTTGTACGACTTATATATAAAAAAAAGATGACATATTTCAAGTTTCTACCAAAAGACATATACCAAGTTTATCATTTTTTATTTTAAATTTGCAAAAAACCCAAGTACTCCAACCCATGTTGTATGTCTTCCTTGTTAAAAGTAAACTTCCTCTTCCTCTATGTCGCTATCTCACCCACCTCGTAGAGTACGTGAAGCCTCTTGATTTGCATCCATGAAAGATCAACTTGCCAAACACTACCTGTCCATGCAGAGTTCTCATCAATGATTAGCACATCACCCTTCTAGGAAACCCTCAAGCACTAGACAAACCCTAAGCAACTTTATGGAATATTCTCTTTCAATTGTTTTTCTGTTAGAAATTTGAAAAGCATCTTGAATTTATGATACGGTTGAAAAATTTATTGCTCAATTAAGGATCATTAAGTGGTAGAGAAGCCAATGAGAATGCTTGACATGTAATCCTGTTAGTAAGGTGACCTATTTGTTTTAGTTACATTTGTGATGAATGGAAGAACAACCATGCATCTTAGCTTCTTTACCTAGCTTCCCACCTACAACTCTCACATCATATTTAATTAAATTTTGATTTTATTTTTCAATTCTAATTTTATCATCATCCTAATGTTATTTTATATACCATTGTTATGCAATATATTTTCAATTTTTATGAGGAATTTTATATTTTTTTAAAATTACTATTTTTGGCACAATTATTATTATAACATCGCTTTGGAAAATATAAGGAGTAAATGATGATAATAATACTAATAAAAATAATAGAAAAATATCATTAATTTTTATTAACAAAATATGATATAATTTGATACACTATCAATATAGAAAAATTTTATATTATCATTCGATCATATGTATCACATCACATCTACCTTCATTTGTATACTACATCGCATCTTAATATATGAAGCACATACATGATACGGGACAGGACATAGACATGAATGAATACAAGGAACTCAAAAATTATAGGATATAGACACGAATATATATATATATTATTTTGTTGTATGATTTTTTTTTTTGTCATGTTTGTATAATTTTTTATCTAATGAATTCTTCTTTTTGTTTTTTTGGGATCAACTTAAGAATTTTCAAAATGACAGCTAGTTTTTTTGTATCCAGTGTGTGTTCAAGACTTAAAAAAATTATTGTTTTAATTGGATGCGTATGGAAGCGTGTCCAACATTGTTGTGTAGGTGTGGTGTGAAAACTCTAACACACGGACACACCACCAAGTCGATATGTTTGTGCTTCTTAGCATCTAACTCTTACAAATGCAAATATCATATAAATAGAAACTAAGCAAGGGAATTTTAACAATACAAATGCAAAAATATTGAATATACAGAATCTTAAAAAGTATGGTTTTAAAGTATGCTTATTTATGCATTTATAATAATAAGTTATGCATGAGTTTTTCTTCTTTTTCTTTTTGACATGAAATTATATGAGTTAGACATTGTAGAAATGAAACATTAAGAAAATAAAAATATGATTATACACCATTGTTATTGAAATTAATGTAACAAACGTGTGCGTAAGCAATATATAAAGTAAAACACATGGGCTTTGAAATTATGACAAATAAAACTCAAATTAATTTTTAAATAAAACTCATTATCCCCATAATGAAACCGTCCTAACATTATGTGGTGGGACCTACTTAAACACACAATGGATACCAAATATTCCTTCTTGAAGAATTAAGATGTTGGTCATGGCCTTGCAACAATGGAAAAACTCTCACAAAACCCTCTATAAGCACTCTAATGTTCAATTCAAAAGTGGAAAACCCAATGAATTGGATTTAAACTTAAAAGAATTGATACCTTAGCTTTAAGGTGACTTCTTTTTACAAGGAAAAATCGCATATTTTCCTTATAGATAAGAGATACTCCAACTTTCTATTTGTAAACCTTGAGTTCTATTAAGATGAAGTCAAAGATTTCAAATAATGTTAACTAACTAATGAAATTAGACATAATCAAATAAGCTTGATAGTTCGATAAGCAATTTGATTTTTCTTTTAGAGCATGATTACATGGAGCTCCATTACAAGGTACATCTTTGCCCGATACATAGCTAGCTTTAGAGCAAAAAAATTGAACCATGCATGACAACCCACTAATAAACTAAAGATAACCGCATCTTATTAAACCAACACCATGCTGAACAATGACAACACACTAATAATACATTAAAAGATAACTAGCATCATGCATCTTATTGAATCCATACTCATGAAAGCCCATGACAACACACTAATAATACATTAAAAGATAACTAGCATGATGCATCTTATTGAATTAACACTTATGCTGAACCATGACAACACACTAATAATACATTAAAAGATAACTAGCATTGTGCATCTTATTGAATCCACACTCATGAGAGCCCATGACAACATATTAAAAGTTGACGTCGTGGCAAGCTTTGTTTTGGCCAATTTTGACGATTTTGCCGCCGCCACTATTCATGTGGTCGCTACGACATTATTCATGTAGTTGCAGGAGTATGTAGTCGCCTAGCATTGATGTAGTTCCGACTTGTTGTAGTCACGTCGACTTTATTGTAGTCGGGGTTTGATGTAGTCACGCCAAATATGTTGTTGCCAGGCTATGTTGTTTTTGCCGGCTTTGAACTTGTTGTCACCTAAATTGACTAGAGACATCTTTCGTGTGATGTGGTTCTTTCTCTTTCTTTCTTTCTTTCTTTTTGTGGTATTTTGGTTTTAGCTAAGGCAAAGCAAGTGTGAAGGATTAAGGGAGATAGCTGGGTTTATATAGTCCAAAATCTTTGACATTGCCCTTATGTACCATAAAATTTCAACAACTGCCACTGTCATTCATAAATGCGTCATATTAAATGTATGTAAATTAAAAAATATTGAATATCAAGTGTGTCTTAGAAAGTATGGTTTTAAAGTATTTCTATTTATTCATTTGTAAAATAACAAGTTATACATGAGTTTTTATTCTTTTTTTTTGACATGAAATTATATGAGTTAGACATTGTAAAAATGAAACATTAACAAAAAGATATGGTTATGCACCATTATTATTGAAATTAATGTAAGCAAACGTGTAGCGTAAGCAATATTTCTTTAGCATCTATGCCTTATCTTTCTCAGTTGAAGCATATATAAAGTAAAACACATAGGTTTTATAGAAACTATCTATACATGTCAAATTTCTTTCTAGCATAAGCTAAAGTTGAGTTTCGTCAGCACATTTTATTAACATGGTTAATAATTGTTTTTACTTTTACAATTGATGGCTAGCAGTGCGTATTTGGTAGGTGCTTAATAATTTTAGGAAGTGACCTCTCAATAATTGAGTGATATGACTATGGCAATTATAGGGGTTCCCAATTCTAGTATGCCTATTTATGCATTTATAATAATAAGAAGTTATGCATGAGTTTTTTCTTCTTTTTTTACATGAAATTATATATGAGTTAGACATTGTAGAAATGAAACATTAAGAAAATAAAGATATGTTATGCACCATTATTATTGAAATTAATGTAAGCAAACGTGTAGCGTAAGCAATATTTCCTTAGCATCTATGCATTATCTTTTGGATTGAAACATATATAAAGTAAAATACATGGGCTTTGTGAAAAATTTCTATACGTGTTAATTTCTTATAGCACAAGCTAAAGTTGAGTTTTTGTGACTGCACATTTTACCATGGTTGATAATTGTTTTTACTTTTACAATTGAACTGGCATTGTGTATTTGGAAGGTGCTCAATAATTCTAGAGTGACCTATCAATAATTCCTAGATATGATGATGACAATTATAGATGGTTCCAATTCTAGTATGCTTATGCATTTATAATGATATGAAGTTATGCATGAGTTTTTCTACTTTTCTTTTTGACATGAAATTATTATGAGTTAGACATTGTAGAAATGAAACATTAAGAAAATAAAGATATGATTCTGCACCATCATTATTGAAATTAATGTAAGCAACAATGGCGTAACCAAATTTCTTTAGCATCTATACCTTATCTTTCTGTTGGTTGAAGCATATATAAAGTAAAACACACGTGCTTTATAGAAACTTTCTATACATGTCGAATTCTCTTCTAGCATAAGCTAAAGTTGAGTTTCTTTGACAGCACATTTTATTAATGCGGTTGATAATTGTTTTTACTTTTATAATTGAACAGTTGGCAAGAGGGCATTTGGTAGGTGTTTAATAATTCTCAGGTGACTTGTCAATAATTACTAGATATGACGATGGCAATTATAGTTGGTTCCCAATTCTAGTATGCTTATTTATGCATTTATAATAATAAAAAGTTATGTATAAGTTTTTCTTCTTTTCTTTTTGACATGAAATTATATGAGTTAGACATTGTAGAAATGAAACATTAAGAAAATGAACATATGATTCTGCACCATCATTATTGAAATTAATGTAAGCAAACGTGTGCGTAGCCAATACTTCTTTAACATGTATGCCTTATCTTTCTATCGGTTGAAGCATATATAAAGTAAAACACATGGGCTTTGTAGAAGCTTTCTATATGTGTTGAATTTCTCTTCTAGCAGAAGCTAAAGTTGGGTTTCTCTACAGCACATTTTATTAACTTGGTTGATAATTTTTTTACTTTTACAATTGATGGTGGCAATGCGTATTTGGTATGTGTTCAATAATTCTAGGAAGTGACCTATCAATAATTGCAGATACGTCGATTGCAATTACAAGGTGGTTCCAACTAGTGTGCTTATTTATACATTTATAATAATAAGAATTTATGCATGAGTTTTTCCTTCTTTTTCATATATAAGTTGACATTGTAGAAATGAAGCATTAAGAAAGAAAAGATATGGTTATGCACCATTATTATTGAAATTAATGTAAGCAAACGTGTAGCATAAGCAATATTTCTTTAGCATCTATGCCTTATTTTTCTGTTGGTTGAAGCATATATAAAGTAAAACACATGGCTTTGTAGAAACTTTCTATACGTGTTAAATTTCTCTTCTAGCATAAGCTAAAGTTGAGTTTACTATACAGCACATTTTATTAACATGGTTGATAATTATTTTTACTTTTACAATTGATGCTGAAGTGCATATTTGGAAGTGCTCAATAATTCTAGGAAGTGACCTCAATAATTGCTAGATATGACGATGGCAATTACAGGTGGTTCCCAATTCTAGTATGCTTATTTATGCATTTATAATAATAAGAAGTTATGCATGATTTTTCTACTTTTCTTTTTGACATGAAATTATATATGAGTTAGACATTGTAGAAATGAAACATTAAGAAAATGAACATATGATTCTGCACCATCATTATTGAAATTAATGTAAGCAAATGTATGCGTAGCCAATATTTCTTTAGCATCTATGCCTTATCTTTCTGTCGGTTGAAGCATATATAAAGTAAAACACATGGGCTTTGTAGAAACTTTCTATATATGTTGAATTTCTCTTCGCATAAGCTAAAGTTGGGTTTCTCTGGCAGCACATTTTATTAACTTGGTTGATAATTTTTTTACTTTTAAATTGATGGCTAGTAGTGCGTATTTGGTATGTGTTCAATAATTCTAGGAAGTGACCTGCTATAATTTTTAGATACGTCAATGGCAATTACAGGTGGTTTCCAATTCTAGTGTGCTTATTTATATTTATAATAATAAGAAGTTATGCATGAGTTTTTCTTCTTTTTTCATATATATAGTTAGACATTGTAGAAATGAACATTAAGAAAAAAAGATATAGTTGTGCACCATTATTATTGAAATTAATGTAAGCAAACGTGTAGCATAAGCAATATTTTTTTAGCATCTATGCCTTATCTTTTTGTTGGTTGAAGCATATATAAAGTAAAACACATGGGCTTTGTAGAAACTTTCTATACGTGTTAAATTTCTCTTCTAACATAAGCTAAAGTTGAGTTTTTGTGGCAGCACATTTATTAACATGGTTGATAATTGTTTTCTCTTTCAATTGATGAAGCTGGCATGCGCATTTGGTAAGTGTTCAATAATTCTAGGAAGTGACCTGTCAATAATTGCCAGATATAACAATGACAATTACATGTGGTTCCCAATTCTAGTATGCTTATTTATGCATTTATAATAATAAGAGTTATGCATGAGTTTTTCTTCTTTTCCTTTTGACATGAAATTGTATATGGTTAGACATTCTGAATAAAGATATGGTTATGCACCATCATTATTGAAATTAATGTAAGCAAGCATGTGGTGTAGACAATATTTCTTTAGCATCTATGCTTTATTTTATGTCGATTGAAGCATATATAAAGCAAAACAAATGGACTTTGTGGAAATCTTTTATACGTGGCAAATTTGCACTTCAAGTTTAGTTAATGTTGAAGTAACTGAAATTCACGACAGGTAAAACACGTACAGGTTGAACAAATATTGAAAATTAAATTCAGGTCTGAAAATCCTTATTCCTAACTATTTAACCTTAACCCATTCTTTATTTCTCAAACTCGGGCATTTCCTATTCCAGGATTAGGGTTAAGCCTGAGGCAGGATAGGCTCGCAAGGTTACTATTCACCGACCAAAATTTTTTTTTTTTACAGTTCCGTGGCCACCCTCATCATTGCTATGTTAAATTTTTGAAATTACAAATAACAAAGCTCTCAAATTAATTTTTAAATAATTTCGGGTATTACATTACCACCCACCTTAAAAAGAATTTTGCCCTCAAAATTCATTTGAAAACAATTTCAAAGATAGTTTTCATAAATCAAACAAGCAATCCACACACAGGCAAACAAAGGACAACAATTAAATCCTAAATGTTCCTACCTCGGTCGGGGTCTTTAGGTGGTGAGGTCTTTTAGTTCTTAATGTTCTCTGTGTGGTTCTCAAGGTTTGGGATATCTGCTCGGACACTCCCAAATCTTTATCCCAGACTGTACGCTTAGCATGCTTTTTCCAGCCAGCAGAGGTCTTCTCCCATGATTTACTTTCCACATTTGGGTAATCTTGCCATATGGTTGACTTTGGCAAGCTGTTTGTCTTCATATGGGATGGCTCAGAATTGTGCTTCTTTGGGGCAAAGCCTTCCTCAAAACTTTCGTCTTCAATTGCCAATCTTTTATTAGAAGTGTCCTTAGTAGATTTGGTCATTGCTAACTTCTTGTTGGAGTCCTCTCACGTCGGCACTTGTTCACTAGGGTTGTATAGTCCTGAATCTCTAAGAGACCCACAGCACTTCAATGTCTTCACATAACCCTCCTTCATACTTCATGCATTTTCAAGCTTCATTAGGATTGCACTGGTAGATAATGAAAAACTTCAGACTCCTTGAACTAAGCGTATACTCTCCTGTGCTCATAGATTCTTGCTTAAGCGCCATGAATTCAGTTTCTTTGTATTTCCACTGAAACATGGAAGTATTTGTGGTAGAAAGCTTCTTTGAAGATATCCCCAGTAACTTTGATTTGGGATGCTTCAAATAATTCCTTGGTGCCAACCACCAAAATTCGGCATCTCTTCTAACATGTAGGTAGCAAAAGTGACTTTCTAGATCTCAATCAGGGAAAGAAAAAATCTCTCCATGGCTTTAATTCATTCTTCTGCTTTACTTGGATTTAAAGCTCCTCGGAAGGCGGAGAGATTTCTTTCCTAAACTCTCCAAACTTCTAATTCCCTTCTACTCTACTCCTCTAGGATTCCCCACTAGATTTCCTTTGGCATGTCAATCCAACCTTTCTATCACAGGTTGGTTGCCAGACTTGTTCTCTTATAGTATCCATTTCATGAAAGGTGTCCATATTTCAATGTTATTATTACTTCAGCTCCTAGTTTGTCATAGAAGTCATTGATTATTGTCACACCAAACAAGAATTATTAAGTTGATCAGGCTCAATACCAAGCTAAGTATGGCAACAATCCACAACATTCCAAACCAAGCAATCATACACATATATAAAATTATAATGCATGGTATTTACTAAGGAAGCATAGCCAGTCCATTCCTCAAGGTCCTACAAGGATAAACTACTTGATACCATAATGTAACATCCTCCAAGTACAACCCCATCCTTAAGTTATGACGTCATACTTGAGAGTTGTTACTTATTAATTAGCGGACATTTCTTAAGTATCTATAGCAAGCTCGATTAATGTAGATAATAACTAAGCGTAATTCTATTAAAACATATAACAAAAGAACACTACATTCATTGAGTACATAGCTAAGTACAAGAGGAAGCTCCTCTGAGCTTTAGTACATATTTCTTCTCTAATATAGTTACATATATTCCTTTCCACTAAATACAAGCATAATAAAAACATTCACTACTACACTATCCCCATTTAGAATTATACTGTAGCAACGTCATAATCCCTGACTCAAACTTGGAGATGACATGGAAACACAAACACATACGCGTGAGATTAAACGCAGTTTTAGAATTAAAAATTTCCAGTTACAGCATCATAATGTCATCATCATTGCCCAGAGCCATTTTGGTTTATTACAAAATATCAGCATGCAACATAAACTAAAGATACATTTTAAGGTTAAAATCGTCCCTCCAAAGTGGGTAGTTTTCAATAATCAACCACTTACAAAGCAAAATATATCATAATGTTTCAACAAATAATAAATCATCCCAGGTAGCCAATATTAGAGTAAGATGAGTATGCATATAATACATGCAGTAAACTTTTCTAAATGTCACATGGCTTCACTTCTGGCATAGAAGTAATCATTCATTTTCTTTTCATTTACATAAGAAAAGACTTCGTTTACCCAACGGGTATTTGGTGTGGACAATTCCACAATCGATGATTTTGTCCAAATGGTATTTGTAATGGATCACACCACACAAGGGAAATAGACTATTTGTAGAAATTCGTTCCTATATGTGGTCGTCGAACTTCATTTTTTTCTATTTTAAAATCCAATTATCTATTCCTCAGGAATTGCGAATCTCAATTCAAAAATAAATTTCATGCAAGTCCTCTTTTGCCTTCCCCTCACTCAACCTAAGTCTTGTTTTCTCTTTTGTCCATATGTTCAGAACATGCACAATTATACTGTAGTTACTCTTTTCCTTTTCCAAATGCATGCATAAAACACATGTAGGCATTTCATTCACATGAAATCTCAATACATGCCTAATAGACTATCTTTACTTCCTCTCACATGCATTTATATGTCACAAGTCACATGGCCAAATAGGTAACATCAAGTATTCATGTCATACTAAAACCAAAAATGCCATTAGTTCGTCAATTCACAACATCAATCCATTTCCAACACAATGGCAGATTTCATACCTTTGTAGCACAAATTTATTTTGCCCATTAGATAATGGATTCAGAAGCTATGAAATTCTCAAGGACACTTCAATGTGTCCACAAGGTTCCATAAAAATTTCAACACAACGGTATCTAACTCCTCGGTAAATTGTACAAATTTAGTGGTCAAGGACCACCAATTCACAACTCAAAAACCAGAGTTCTCATAATTTTTAACCCTACAAATGATTGAATCAATGGACAATAAAATTCAAGTGATACCTCAATATAATCTCGTGTAAAAATTCAAGGGCTAATTCAATCATTTGCTATGGTAATAAAATGGACAACTTTATTGCTAAGATTGAACAATTAGACGAGCATAAGTCTCAATTTGGGATTTCTGATTTTTTGAGGCATTTCAACCTAAAGTCAACACCCAAGAAAATTCATTTATAGCTCGTTAAAACTCCCACAAATATACCAGAGAATTTGTGCACGGCTAGTTACTTGCAGGAAAACCAAAAATCCAGCATGCCTAGTCCAAACTTCTTTTGATAGAAACCATTTTCTAACACCATCCAAACACATACCAAAATTAATACATCAATATCAACATAATATCACTCAAATAACCAGAAATTTCAACCTAGTCAAGCCAAAATAGACTAAAAAAATTTGACAAAGAAAATGGAGGAAGCCTCTGAGTATTCTTAATGGCTCATTGGCCAGAGATGCTTCGAGTTATCTTCTTGCTCCAAAGCTCCCCAAATGACACAAACTCCTCCTTAACTCAATGAGGGTGAATTAGCAAGGTATACTTTGGTGATGGATAGAGATTTTAATTGGTTAGTTTTGTCGGATTGAGGTGTGAGAACAGTTTTTATGCAATGGAATTTTTGGTTTTTTCTAAGCAAGTCTCACTTAGGGTTTTTGGGATTCAACTTAAAGTGAAGATCAAGAGGATGAAAATGGTGGCTGGTTTGTCTCCTTGAAGGCTGAATGAAATTTTGAAGAAGAAAGGAAGAAATTGGTATTAAGTCATTTATTATAACATGTGTTGAAATTATTTTCTAAAAACAAAAATTGTCCTTAAGATAAATAGATAAAATTTTGAGATTCCTATTGGCTAATCATAAATAAAGGTGTGGCACATCTACAGCCACACACTTGTACTCCTTAGGTGGCAAATTTATCTCCAGTTACCATAGAGTGTAAAGGCTACCATACAGAAATCTCAGGACGGGTAAAACAATTACACGATTGAATTGATATTATGGGAAAATTAAATTTGGGTATAAATCCCTATCCTAACTATTTCTAACCTTAACCCTTTCTTTTCTGATTTTGGGCATTTGTCGGTCCAGCATCTACACCGTTTTGGCTATTCAGATTAAGCAGATTGGACACCACAAGGTTCCTATTTTATGCCAAAATTTTTTTTTTCAAGTTCTGTTAGCCACCCTCATCATTGCTATATTGTCAAATTCTTTAATCCGAATAATAAAGTTCAAATTAATTTCTAAATAATTTCAGGATGTTACATCTTCTTAATATGATAATTGTTTTTACTTTACATTGTCGACTCATAGTGCATATTTGGTACATGTTCAATAATTCTAGAAGTGACATGCCAATAATTGCCTAATACGACAATAACAAACATTGGTGGTTCAAATTCTTAGATTATGCTATTTATGTTTATAATAATAAGAAGTTATGCATGAGTTTTTCTTCTTTTTCTTTTTGACATGAAATTATATATGAGTTAGACATTGTAAAATAAAATATAGTTTTGCATAATCATTATTGAAATTAATAACAAATGTGTGGTGTAACCAATATTTCTTTAGCATCTATGCCTTATCTTTATTATCATTTAAAGCATTTATAAAGTAAAACACATGGGTTTTGTAGAAACTTTCTATACGTGTTGAATTTCCATTCTAGTGTAAGCTAAAGTTAGGTTCCTAAGCATTTATTAACATGGTTGATAATTGTTTTTACTTTTACAATTGAAGTTAGATGGCAATTTGTATTTGGTAGGTGCTCAATAATTCTAGGAAGTGACCTATGATAATTGCAGATACGACTGATGGCAATTACATGTGGTTCCCAATTCTAGTAATTCTAGTATGCTTATGTATGTATTTATAATAATAAGAAGTTATGCATGCGTTTTCTACGTTTCTTTTTGACATGAAATTATATATGAGTTTCACTTGTAGAAATGAAACATTAAGAAAATAAAGATTTGATTCTGCACCATCATTATTAAAATTAATGTAAGAAAATGTATAGTGTAGCCCATATTTCTTTAGAATCTCTACCTTATCTTTCTGCGTTAAAGCATATACAAAGTAAAATACATGGGCTTTGTAGAAGCTTTCTATGCCTGTTGAATTTCTCTTCTAGCATAAGCTAAAGTTGGGTTTCTCTGATAGCACATTTTATTAACTTGGTTTATAATTATTTTTACCTTTACAATTGTAATTGGATGTGTATTTGATAAGTGTTTAATAATTCTAAAGTGACCTTCAATAACCGTCAGACATGACAATGGCAATTACATGCGTTTCAACTCTAGTATCCTTATTTATGTTTATAATAATAAGAAGTTATGCATGAGTTTTTCTTCTTTTTCTTTTTGACATGAAATTATATATGAGTTAAACTTTGTAGAAATGAAGCATTAAGAAAATAAAGATATGGTTATGCACCATTATTATTGAAAATGATATAACCAAATGCATCCATAAGCAATTTCTTTAGCATCTATGCTATCTTTATGTTGTTTGAAGCATATATAAAGTAAAAGATAAGCCGTAGATACTTATTTATGATTTACATCATCCTATGAGTTTCTTACTCAACATGATAATTGATTTACTTTTACAATTATTGGCTGCCAATGCGTATTTGGTACGTGTTCAATAATTCTAGAAAGTGATATGCCAATAATTGCCAGATATGACAATGGTAAATACAAGTGGTTCCTAATTCTAGTATGTTTATTTATGTATTTTATAATAATAAGTTATGCATGACTTTTTCTTCTTTTTCTTTTTGACATGAAATTATATATGAGTTAGACATTGTAGAAATAAAGCATTAAGAAAATAAAGATATGGTTATGTACCATTATTATTGAACATTAATGTAAGCAAACTTGTACCATAAGCAACATTTCTTTAGCATCTATGCCTTATCTTTATGTCGCTTGAAGCATATATAAATGAAAAGATAAGGCATAGATGCTTATTATGATTCTGCACCAACCCATGAGTTTCTTATTGACATGATAATTGTTTTTACTTTTACATTTGTCGCTTGGCAAGTGTATTTGGTACATGTTTAATAATTCTAGGAAGTGACCTGTCAATAATTGCCAGAAACGATGATGCCAATTATAGGTGGTTTCCAATTCTAGTGTGCTTATTTATGCATTTATAATAATAAGAATTTATGTATGAGTTTTTTTCTTTTTCTTTTTGACATGAAATTATATATGTGTTAGACATTATAGAAATGAAGTATTAAGAAAATAAAGATATGGTTATGCACCATTATTATTGAAAATAATATAACCAAATGTGTACGTAAGCAACATTTCTTTAGCATCTATGCCTTATCCTGACGTTGTTTGAAGCATATATAAAGTAAAAGATAAGGCGTAAATGCTTATTTATGATTCTGCACCATCTCATGAGTTTCTTCCAACATGATAATTGATTTTACTTTTAGAATTGTCAGCGGAAGTGCGTATTTGGTACGTGTTTGATAATTCTAGGAAGTAACATGTCTATAATTACCAAAATGACGATGGCAATTACAAGTGGTTCCCAATTCCAACGTGCTTATTTATGCATTTATAATTATAAGTTATGCATGAGTTTTTCTTCTTCTTCTTTTTGACATGAAATTATATATGCGTTAGACATTGTAGTAATGAAACATTAACAAAATAAAGATATGGTTATGTACCATTATTATTGAAATTAATGTAACAAACGTGTACCGTAACAATATTTCTTTAACATCTATGCCTTATCTTTATGTCGTTTGAAGGATATATAAAGTAAAAGATAAGGCATAAATGCTTATTTATGATTATGCACCATCCCATGAGTTTCTTATTGACATGATAATTGATTTTACTTCTACAATTGTCCCCGACAGTACATATTTGATACGTGTTCAATAATTCTAGGAAGTGACATGCCAATAATTGCTTGATACAACAATAGCAAATATCTGGTGGTTCTAATCTAGTATACTTTTTTATGCATTTATAATAAGAAGTTATGCATGAGTTTTTATTCTTTTTCTTTTTGACATGAAATTTATATGAGTTAGACATTGTAGAAATGAAATATTAAGAAAATAAAGATATGATTTTGCTCAATCATTATTGATATTAATGTAAACAAACGTGTGGTGTAGCCAATATTTCTTTAGTATCTATGCCTTATCTTTCTTCCCTAGTTGAAGGATATATAAAGTAAAACACATGGGCTTTGTAGAAACTTTCTACGTGTTGAATGTCTATTCTAGCATAAGCTAAATTTCGGTTTCTCTGCAACACATTTTATTAACATGGTTGATAATAGTTTTTACTTTTACAATTGACAGCAGTTGGCAATGAGTATTTGGTGGGTGCTTATTAATTCTAGAAAGTGGCCTGTCAATAATTGCAGAGTACGATGATGGCAATTACATGTGGTTCCCAATTCTAGTATGCTTATGTATGTATTTATAATAACAAGAAGTTATGCATGCATTTTTTCTACTTTTTTTTTTTAGATGAAATTATATATGTGTTTGACTTTGAAGAAATGAAACATTAAGAAAATAAAGATATGATTCTGCACCATCATTATTGAAATTAATGTAAGAAAATGTGTGGTGTAGCCAATATTTCTCTAGAACTCTATGCCTTATCTTTCTGCGTTGAAGCATATATAAAGTAAAACACATGGGCTTTGTAGAAGTTTCCTATACGTGTTGAATTTCTCCTCTACCATAAGCTAAAGTTGGGTTTCTCTTATAGCACATTTTATTAACTTGGTTGATAATTGTTTTTACTTTACAATTGACCGCTGAGCAGTGCGTATTTGGTATGTGTTCAATAATTCTAGGAAGTCACCTGTCAATAATTGCTGATACGACGATGGCAATTACAGGTGCTTCCCAATTCTAGTGTGCTTATTGATGCATTTATAATAAAAAGAAGTTATGCATAAGTTTCTTCTTTTTCTTTTTGACAAGAAATTATATATGCGTTAGACATTGTACTAATAAAACTTTAAGAAAATAAAGATATGGTTATGCACCTTTATTATTGAAATTAATGTAAAAACGTGTACCGTAAGCAACATTTGAAGCATATATAAAGTAAAAAGATAAGGCATAGATGCTTATTTATGATTCTGCATTATCCCATGAGTTTCTTATTGACATGATAATTGATTTTACTTTTACAATTATTTGCTGGTGCATATTTGGTAACGTGTTCAATTAATCTAAGAAGTTACCTATCAATAATTGCCAGCAATACAACAATGGCAAAATAGGTGGTTTCCAATTCTAGTATGCTTATTTATGCATTTATAATAATAAGAAGTTATGCATGAGTTTTTCTTCTTTTTCTTTTTGACATGAAATTATATATGAGTTAGACATTGTAGAAATGAAGCATTAAGAAAATAAAGATTTGGTTATGCACCATTATTATTGAAATTAATGTAAGCAAATGTGTACCATAAACAACATTTCTTTAGCATCTATGCATTATCTTTATGTCTTTTAAAGCATATATAAAGTAAAAGTATAAGACATAGATGCTTATTTATGATTCCTGCACCATCCATGAGTTTCTATTAACATGATAATTGTTTTTACTTTTACAATTGATCGTTGGTATGTTATTTTGTACTATTCAATAATTCTAGGAAATGACTATCAATCATTGCCAGATACGACAATGGCAGTTATAGGTGGTTCCCAATTCTAGTATGTTTATTTATGAATTTATAATAATAAAAAGTTATGCATGAGTTTTTTTATAACTACTCAATTTTTTAGTGTTGTTGTGATAAAATAATTAAATTTAAATAATCTATAGGGATTTTGAAAATTTCGATTACACAGATATGATCACAATAATATGAGGAGTTTGAAAAAAAAATTGAAAATTAATTTAATATTATCAAAAATTAATATAATAATATTTTAATTGGGATATAGAATGACTATAAAATGGTATAAGTGCATAGATTAAATAAGGATAAGGATAAACAGAGGTTTTAACCTGGTAAGTTCTTTTATGTCAAATTGGACCAAATAATAATTGGTATATTTAAATGGTGATAATCAGGATACCTTAAATGGTGATAACTTACATCGAAACATTGTAATTGGTATAAATAATAGATATTATCATATCTCATATAATTTTTACTTAGGGCAATTGAATAAATATAGGCATTTTTAAAATACTGATATAAGGCAAATTAAATCTTGAAAAGTTACACTGCTTACTTTCTCTCTAAGTTAGTGTTATTATATAAAGGAAAAGAAAAACAAATGGTTTTCCCTTTCTGGTAGTTTCACCATTCCTTCTGTTCTTCCATCCTCTTCATGCTTTTCTTCTTGAAACACCATGAAACCTTTAAGTTCTTAAGAATGCACTTAGGTAAACACCTAAACTAGTTCAAGAACACTTCCTCTACATCAAACTCAAGCAAAACTGTCTTTTTCATCTTCAAATATGTCCAAATAAAAGCATATATAAGGGATGGAATTTGGGTTTGAAGCTTTAGTTAGAAGAGGAAAAACTAGAGAAAGGTTTAGCAAAGTGCTTGGAAGAAAGGTAGGAAAGATTCTAGTCTATTACTTTATGATTGTTTAGTTATTTTGCTAATATAAGCTCTTGAGATATGTTTCAAATTATGTTTATGAAATCTGAAATTTATTTTCAAGATACATATATAAGCTTGATAGATGTAAAAGGTGTTATGCATAAAAGACTCTGAACTAATTAAATTGATGTAAAGATTTACCTATGTAAATGAAGAGATTTTTAGCTCTCTAAAAGAATAATAGATCTGGAAATTTTACCCGCATATATTTAGAAGTAGTTTTGTAAATTCTTAAAGATTGGTATTTTTGAAATATGATAAAGTTTCATGAACAAGGATGATATTTTGATCTATAGAATAAAATCTTTGAAATCTAAGTAAGAACTTGCTTTAATTTCCTGAAAGTTTTAAGAATTATAAAGTAAGAAGTCTTATAAGTTTCTGGAGTGAAGAAATCTAATAAAAGATTAGTAGATTTTATAGAAAAATCTCATAAAAAGTTTAGCTATTTTCTTATAGAGAAATCTCGGAACAGTTAACCGCTTTCTTTTAGCAAAATTTCATAAAAAGTTTAGTAGATTTTACTAATAAATCTCCTAAAAATTAATGAGAGATTTTGAACAAAAATATCTTATCAGCTTCAGAGATTTTTTAACAAAATATCTCAAGTAATCTAGGAGATTTTAAAAAAAGAGCCTCACAGAAATTCAAGGAGACTTAACAATAGAACATCATAAGAGTTTAGGAGATTCAAGGAAAATCTCAAATGAAGAGTATGTAGATATAAAACTATTAAGAAGAGATTTTACTTGTAATCATAAGATTTCTAAATCAAGTATTAAAGATTCTTATGAAAAGGGAATGCTTAAGAAAATAAGCCTAATTTAATATCAATTGCTTGATTGTAAGCTCATGGATTCACAGTGATTTATATCAGGTTGTAGTATGAGGTACTACAACAAGTGAACTATATGAGGTTGTAACACTAGGTGTTACAATATTATGGGGAAAGTGATATATTGAGAATAGCATGCTATTGTGATCTATATCAGGATGTAGTACAAGGTACTATATCAAGGTGAACTATATCAATGTAACATTAGGTGTTACATCATTAGCAATACATCAGAGAAGTATATCAAGAATCCTATGGTTCCATTCTCAAGCCTAAAGTTACTAATAAGATTATGTCAAAGAAGTAATGAAACAAAGAAACTATTACTATATAAAAAACCAAAAGTTGATTAATTATTTATGAGTCCTATGATTTTTATTTCAAGAATAAGAGTACTCATAATACTATATTTAATAAGTAAGGAATAAGCAAGCTAGTTATTTCAAAAGAAATTGAAGACACTTTGATTATTTTAAACACTAAGTCAAATATCACTTGTGTAGTAGAATAGTATTTTTCCTATTAGAATCTTTGATTCTCATTCCGTTATTATCATATTTCTACATAGATTGCTATGATGGTGATTATTTTGTGAAGCTTCTTAGCTGGTATTGGCATCATGGCCTAGAGCTTTTGATGAACCAATGATAGAGAATTTAGTCAATCTTTTATTTTCTTTTTAGTGAATGTTGAAGTAGTACCTACCTTGACTAGAAGGTTTCTGCTATCAACCAAGTAAGGGTTAATATAGCTATGTATATGATTATGTTGATATAGTACAATTATGTAGTTTCGCTCACTTTATTACGACATATTATTTATGTCCAAATTTGCATCACAGAGAAGAAGAGGTTTAATGTTTGTCATAAAAGAGAATCATATGTAATATTATATATACACCTCTAAGGTCAAGTAAAGTTAACAAGTAACAACTATTCACAATAAGGTTATGGCTTAAGCATAACTTTATGGTAGAAAAGGTGTTACATTTTTATTCTTTTACTTTTTGACATGAAATTATAAATGAGTTAGATAATGTAGAAATGAAACATTAACAAAATAAAGATATGATTTTGCACCATCATTATTGAAATTAATGTAAGCAAATGAGTAGCATAAGCAGTATTTCTTTAGCATCTATGCCTTATCTTTCCGTTAAGCATATATAAGTAAAACACATGGGCTTTGTAGAAACTATCTATACGTGTCAAATTTCTCTTCTAGCATAAGCTAAAGTTGAGTTTCTATCACAGCACATTTTATTAACATGGTCGATAATTATTTTACTTTTACAATTGATGGATGGCAATGCATATTCGAAGGTGCTCAATAATTCTAGGAAGTGACCTCAATAATTGCTTCATATGACGATGGCAATTACAGGTGGTTCCTAATTGAGTATGTTTATTTATGCATTTATAATGATATGAAGTTGTGCATCAGTTTTTCTATTTTTCCTTTTTGACATGAAATTATATGAGTTAGATATTGTAGAAATAAAACCTTAAGAAAAAACAGATGATTCTTGCACCATCATTATTGAAATTAATGTAAGCAAATATGTGTCGTAGCCAATATTTCTTTAGCATTTATACCTTATATTTCCTTCTGTTAAAGCATATAAAGTAAAACACATGAGCTTTGAAATTATGACTAATAAAGCTCAAATTAATTTTTAAATAAAACTCATCATCCCCATAATGGAAACCATCCTAACATTATGTGGTGGCACCTACTTGTTCATCACACAATGGATACCAAATGTTCCTACTTGAAGAATTAGGATGTTAGCCATGGCCTTGCAACAATGGAAAAGTCCTAGAAAACCCCTGTATAAGCACTATAATGTTCAATTCAAAAGTGGAAAACCCAGTGAATTGCATTTAAACATAAAAGAATTGATACCTTAGCTTTAAGGTTACTTCTTTTTAAAAAGCAAAATCCGCATATTTTCCTTGATAGATAAGAGATACTTCCAACTTTCTATTTGTAATCATTGAGATTCTCTTAAGATGAAGTCAAAGTTTTCAAAGAATGTTAACTAACTAATGAAATTAGACATATTCAAATAAGCTCGAATAGTTTCGATAAGCAATTTGATTTTCTCTTTTCCAGAGCATGATTACATGGAGCACCATTACAAGGTACTTCTTTGCCCGATACATAGCTAGCTCTAGAGCAAAGAAATCGAACCATGCATGACAACCCACTAATAAACTAAAGATAACTAGCATGATGCATCTTATTGAATTAACACTCATGCTGAACCCATGACAACACACTAATAATACATTATAAGATAACTAGCATCATGCATCTTATTGAATCCACACTCATGAGAACCCATGACAACATCTTAAAAGTTCGTCGTGGCCAGCTTCGTTGTGGCCAATTTTGACGATTTTACCGCCACCACTATTCATGTGGTCGCCGCCACCATTATTCATGTAGTCCCCGGCATTCAGGTCGCCGGCTTTGATGTAGTTGCCACCGACTTTGTTGAAGTCACCAGACTTTGTTGTAGTCGCCATTGGGTTTGATGTAGTCATCCCGAATATGTTGTTGTCGCCACCGGCTATGTTGTTTTGCCCGCTTTCCACTTATTGTTGCCTAAATTCACTAGAGACATCTTTCGTGTGATGTTGTTCTTTCTCTTCTTTCTTTCTTTTTGTAGTATTTGGTTTTAGCTAAGGCAAAGCGAGTGTGAAGGATTAAGGGATATAGCTCATGTTTATATAGTCCTAAATCTTTGACATTGCCCTTGTATGTACCATAAAACTTCAACAAATGCCACGGTCATTCATAAATGCTCCATATTAAATGTACGTAAATTCAAAAATATTGAATATCAAGTGTGTCTTAGAAAGTATGGTTTTAAAGTATTTTTATTTATACATTTATAATAATAACAAGTTATGCATGAGTTTTTATTCTTTTCTTTTTGACATGAAATTATATATGAGTTTGATGTTGTAGAAATGAAACATTAACAAAATAAAGATGTGATTCTGCACCACCATTATTGAAATTAATATAAACAACGTGTAGCGTAGCAGTATTCTTTAGCATCTATGCCTTATCTTTCTGTCGATTGAAGCATATATAAAGTAAAACACATGAGCTTTGAAGAAACTATCTATACGTGTTAATTTCTCTTCTAGCATAACCTAAAGTTGAGTTTCTATCACAGCACATTTTATTAACATGGTTGATAATTGTTTTTACTTTTACAATTGATGGAAGGCATGCATATTTTGAAGGTGCTCAATAATTCTAGAAGTGACCTGTCAATAATTGCTAGGTATGACGATGGCAATTACAGGTGGTTCCAATTGAATATATTTATTTATGCATTTATAATGATAAGAAGTTTTGCATGAGTTTTTCTATTTTTCTTTTTGACATGAAATTATATATGAGTTAGACATTGTTGACATAAAACATTAAGAAAATACAGATATGATGCTGCACCATCATTATTGAAATTAATGTAAGCAAATGCGTGCCATAGCCATTATTTCTTTAGCATCTATGCCGTATCTTTCTGTCAATTGAAGCATATATAAAGTAAAACACATGAGCTTTAAAATTATGACTAATAAAACTCAAATTAATTTTTAAATAAAACTCATTATCCCCATAATGGAAACCATCTAACATTATGTGGTGGAACCTACTTGTTCATCACACAATGGATACCAAATGTTCCTACTTGAAGAATTAGAATGTTGGCCATGACCCTAGAACAATGGAAAAAGTCTTAGAAAACCCTGTATAAGCACAATAATGTTCAATTCAAAAGTGGAAAACCCAGATGAATTGGATTTAAACATAAAAGAATTGATACCATAGCTTTAAGGTAACTTTTTTTTAAAAAAAGCAAAATCCACATATTTTCCTTGATAAATAGAGATACTCCAAACTTTCTATTTATAATCCTTGAGATTCTCTTAAGATGAAGTCAAATTTTTCAAAGAATGTTAACTAACTAATGAAATTAGACATATTCAAATAAGCTCGATAAGTTTCATAAGCAATTTGATTTTCTCTTTTCAGAGCATGATTACATGGAGCACCATTACAAGGTACTTCTTTGCCCGATACATAGCTAGCTCTAGAGCAAAGAAATCGAACCATGCTTGAGAACCCACTAATAAACTAAAGATAACTAGCATGATGCATCTTATTGAATTAACACTCATGCTGAACCCATGACAACACACTAATAATACATTATAAGACAACTAGCATCATGCATCTTATTGAATCCACACTCATGAGAACCCATGACAACATCTTAAAAGTTGACGTCGTGGCCAGCTTCGTTGTGGCCAATTTTACGATTTTACCGCCACCACTATTCATGTGGTCGCCGCCACCATTATTCATGTAGTCCGGCCGGCATTAAGGAAGTCGCCAGCTTTGATGTAGTTTCCGCGGACTTTGTTGGCAGTCACCGCCAACTTTGTTGTAGTCGCCACCGGGTTTGATGTAGTCACCGCAGAATATGTTGTTGTCGCCGGCTATGTTGTTTTTGCCGGGCTTTCCACTTGTTGTTGCCTAAATTCACTAGAGACATCTTTCATGTGATGTTGTTCTTTCTTCTTTCTTTCTTTTTGTGGTATTCAATTTTAGCTAAGGCAAAGCGAGTGTGAAGGATTAAAAGAGATAGCTCATGTTTATATAGTCCTAAGTCTTTGACATTGCCCTTGTATGTACCATAAAACTTCAACAAATGCCACGGTCATTCATAAATGCTCCATATTAAATGTACGTAAATTCAAAAATATTGAATATCAAGTGTGTCTTAGAAAGTATGGTTTTAAAGTATTTTTATTTATACATTTATAATAATAACAAGTTATGCATGAGTTTTTATTCTTTTTCTTTTTGACATGAAATTATATATGAGTTTGATGTTGTAGAAATGAAACATTAACAAAATCAAGATGTGATTCTTGCACCACCATTATTGAAATTAATGTAAACAACCGTGTAGCGTAAGCAGTATTTCTTTAGCATCTATGCCTTATCTTTCTGTCGATTGAAGCATATATAAAGTAAAACCCATGAGCTTTGAAGAAACTATCTATACGTGTGAATTTCTCTTCTAGCATAACCTAAAGTTGAGTTTCTATCACAGCACATTTTATTAACATGGTTGATAATTGTTTTTACTTTTACAATTGATGGAAGGCAGTGCATATTCGAAGGTGCTCAATAATTCTACGAAGTGACCTCAATAATTGCGAGGTATAACGATGGCAATTACAGGTGGTTCCCAATTCAAATATATTTATTTATGCATTTATAATGATAAGAAGTTTTGCATGAGTTTTTCTATTTTTCCTTTTTGACATGAAATTATATATGAGTTAGACATTGTTGACATAAAACATTAAGAAAATAAAGATATGATTCTGCACCATCATTATTGAAATTAATGTAAGCAAATGTGTGGTGTAGCCAATATTTCTTTAGCATCTATGCCTATCTTTCTGTTATTGAAGCTTATATAAAGTAAAACACATGAGCTTTAAAATTATGACTAATAAAACTCAAATTAATTTTTAAATAAAACTCATCATCCCCATAATGGAAACCATCCTAACATTATGTGGTGGAACCTACTTGTTCATCACACAATGGATACCAAATGTTCCTACTTGAAGAATTAGAATGTTGGCCATGACCCTCTAACAATGGAAAAAGTCTTAGAAAACCCTGTATAAGCACAATAATGTTCAATTCAAAAGTGGAAAACCAATGAATTGGATTTAAACATAAAAGAATTGATACCATAGCTTTAAGGTAACTTTTTTTTTAAAAAAGCAAAATCCACATATTTTCCTTGATAAATAAGAGATACTCCAAACTTTCTATTTATAATCCTTGAGATTCTCTTAAGATGAAGTCAAATTTTTCAAAGAATGTTAACTAACTAATGAAATTAGACATATTCAAATAAGCTCTAATAGTTCGATAAGCAATTTGATTTTCTCTTTTCCAGAGCATGATTACATGGAGCACCATTACAAGGTACTTCTTTGCCCGATACATAGCTAGCTCTAGAGCAAAGAAATCGAACCATGCTTGAGAACCCACTAATAAACTAAAGATAACTAGCATGATGCATCTTATTGAATTAACACTCATGCTGAACCCATGACAACACACTAATAATACATTATAAGACAACTAGCATCATGCATCTTATTGAATCCACACTCATGAGAACCCATGACAACATCTTAAAAGTTGACGTCGTGGCCAGCTTCGTTGTGGCCAATTGACGATTTTACCGCCACCACTATTCATGTGGTCGCGCCACCATTATTCATGTAGTCCAAGGCATTCAGGGTAGTCGCGCCAGCTTTGATGTAGTTTCCGCGGACTTTGTTGAGTCACCGCCAACTTTGTTGTAGTCGCCACGGGTTTGATGTAGTCACGAATATGTTGTTGTCGCCAGGCTATGTTGTTTTTGCCGCGGCTTTCCACTTGTTGTTGCCTAAATTCACTAGAGACATCTTTCATGTGATGTTGTTCTTCTTTCTTTCTTCTTTCTTTTTGTGGTATTCAATTTTAGCTAAGGCAAAACGAGTGTGAAGGATTAAAAGAGATAGCTCATGTTTATATAGTCCTAAGTCTTTGACATTGCCCTTGTATGTACCATAAAACTTCAACAAATGCCACGGTCATTCATAAATGCTCCATATTAAATGTACGTAAATTCAAAAATATTGAATATCAAGTGTGTCTTAGAAAGTATGGTTTTAAAGTATTTTTATTTATACATTTATAATAATAACAAGTTATGCATGAGTTTTTATTCTTTTTCTTTTTGACATGAAATTATATATGAGTTTGATGTTGTAGAAATGAAACATTAACAAAATCAAGATGTGATTCTGCACCACCATTATTGAAATTAATGTAAACAACGTGTAGCATAAGCAGTATTTCTTTAGCATCTATGCCTTATCTTTCCTTCATTGAAGCATATATAAAGTAAAACCCATGAGCTTTGAAGAAACTATCTATACGTGTAAATTTCTCTTCTAGCATAACCTAAAGTTGAGTTTCTATCACAGCACATTTTATTAACATGGTTGATAATTGTTTTTACTTTTACAATTGATGGAAGGCAGTGCATATTTCGAAGGTGCTCAATAATTCTAGGAAGTGACTGTCAATAATTGCGAGGTATAACGATGGCAATTACAGGTGGTTCCCAATTTGAATATATTTATTTATGCATTTATAATGATAAGAAGTTTTGCATGAGTTTTTCTATTTTTCCTTTTTGACATGAAATTATATATGAGTTAGACATTGTTGACATAAACATTAAGAAAATACAGATATGATGTTGCACCATCATTATTGAAATTAATGTAAGCAAATGCGTGCCATAGCCATTATTCCTTTAGCATCTATGCCTTATCTTTCTGTCAGTTGAAGCATATATAAAGTAAAACACATGAGCTTCGAAATTATGACTAATAAAACTCAAATTAATTTTTAAATAAAACTCATCTTCCCCATAATGGAACCGTCCTAACATTATGTGGTGCCACCTACTTGTTCATCACACAATGGATACCAAATGTTCCTACTTGAAGAATAAGGATGTTACCCATGGCCTTGCGAACAATGGAAAAAGTCTTAGAAAACCCTGTATAAGCACTATAATATTCAATTCAAAAGTGGTAAACCCAGTGAATTGCATTTAAACATAAAAGAATTGATACCTTAGCTTTAAGGTTACTTCTTTTTTAAAAAGCAAAATCCGCATATTTTCCTTGATAGATAAGAGATACTCCCAACTTTCTATTTGTAATCATTGAGATTCTCTTAAGATGAAGTCAAAGTTTTCAAAGAATGTTAACTAACTAATGAAATTAGACATATTCAAATAAGCTCGATAGTTCGATAAGCAATTTGATTTTCTCTTTTCCAGAGCATGATTACATGGAGCACCATTACAAAGTACTTCTTTGCCCGATACATAGCTAGCTCTAGAGCAAAGAAATCGAACCATGCATGACAACCTACTAATAAACTAAAGATAACTAGCATGATGCATCTTATTGAATTAACACTCATGCTGAACCCATGACAACACACTAATAATACATTATAAGATAACTAGCATCATGCATCTTATTGAATCCACACTCATGAGAACCCATGACAACATCTTAAAAGTTGACGTCGTGGCCAGCTTCGTTGTGGCCAATTTTGACGATTTTACCGCCACCACTATTCATGTGGTCGCCGCCACCATTATTCATGTAGTCGCGGCCGGCATTCATGTAGTCACGCCAGCTTTGATGTAGTTGCCACCGACTTTGTTGAAGTCACCACCGACTTTGTTGTAGTCGCCAGGGTTTGATGTGTAGTCACCCGAATATGTTGTTGTCGCCACCGGCTATGTTGTTTTTGCCGCCCGCTTTCCACTTATTGTTGCCTAAATTCACTAGAGACATCTTTCGTGTGATGTTGTTCTTTCTCTTCTTTCTTTCTTTTTGTGGTATTTGGTTTTAGCTAAGGCAAAGCGAGTGTGAAGGATTAAGGGAGATAGCTCATGTTTATATAGTCCTAAATCTTTGACATTGCCCTTGTATGTACCATAAAACTTCAACAAATGCCACGGTCATTCATAAATGCTCCATATTAAATGTACGTAAATTCAAAAATATTGAATATCAAGTGTATCTTAGAAAGTATGGTTTTAAAGTATTTTTATTTATACATTTATAATAATAACAAGTTATGCATGAGTTTTTATTCTTTTTCTTTTTGACATGAAATTATATATGAGTTTGATGTTGTAGAAATGAAACATTAACAAAATAAAGATGTGATTCTGCACCACCATTATTGAAATTAATGTAAACAACCGTGTAGCATAAGCATATTTCTTTAGCATCTATGCCTTATCTTTCTGCGATTGAAGCATATATAAAGTAAAACCCATGAGCTTTGAAGAAACTATCTATACGTGTCGAATTTCTCTTCTAGCATAACCTAAAGTTGAGTTTCTATCACAGCACATTTTATTAACATGGTTGATAATTGTTTTTACTTTTACAATTGATGGAAGGCAGTGCATATTTCGAAGGTGCTCAATAATTCTACGAAGTGACCTGTCAATAATTGCTAGGTATAACGATGGCAATTCAGGTGGTTCCCAATTCAAATATATTTATTTATGCATTTATAATGATAAGAAGTTTTGCATGAGTTTTTCTATTTTTCCTTTTTGACATGAAATTATATATGAGTTAGACATTGTTGACATAAAACATTAAGAAAATAAAGATATGATTCTGCACCATCATTATTGAAATTAATGTAAGCAAATGTGTGGTGTAGCCAATATTTCTTTAGCATCTATGCCCTATCTTTCTGTCGATTGAAGCATAGATAAAGTAAAATATATGTTCTTTGTAGAAACTTTTTATACAAGTCGAATTTCTCTTCTAGCATAAGCTTAGGTTGAGTTTCTTTGACAACACATTTTATTAACGTGGTTGATAATTGTTTTTACTTTTACAATTGACGGCTGGCATAGGTTATTTGGTAGGTATTTAATAATTCTAGGAAGCGACGATGGCAATTATAGTTGTTTCCGATTCTAGTATGCTTATTTATGCATTTATAATAATAAGAAGTTATGTATGAATTTTTCTACTTTTTCTTTTCGACATGATATTATATATGAGTTAGGCATTGTAGAAATGAAACATTAAGAAAATAAAGATATGATTCTGAGACTCATTATTGAAATTAATGTAAGCAAACATCCTGGCATAGCCAATACTTTTTTAGCAGCTATGCCTTATCTTTCTATCAAGTTGAAGCATATATAAAGTAAAATGCATAGGCTTTGTAGAAACTTTCTATATGTGTTGAATTTCTCTTCTAGCATAAGCTAAAGTTGGGTTTCTCTAACAGCACATTTTATTAACTTGGTTGATAATTTTTTTACTTTTACAGTTGACGTTGGCCGTGCGTATTTGGTATGTGTTCAACAATGCTAGAAAGTAACATGTCTATAATTGCTAGATACATCGATGGCAATTACAGGTGGTTCCAAATTCTAGTGTGCTTGTTTATACATTTATAATAATAAGTTATTCATCAGTTTTCTTCTTTTTCATATTTGAATTAGACATTGTTGAAATGAGGCATTAAGAAAGAAAAGATATGGTTATACACCATTATTACTAAAAATAATATAACCAAATGTATAGGGTAAGTAACATTTCTTTAGCATCTATGCCTTATCTTTACATTGTTTGAAGCATATATAAAGTAAAAGATAAGGTGTAGATGCTTATTTATGATTCTGCACCATCTCATGAGTTTCTTACTAACATGATAATTGATTTTACTTTTACAATTGTTGGAAGAAGTGCATATTTGGTACGTGTTTGATAATTTTAGGAAGTAACCTGTCTATAATTGCCAGAACGATGATGGCAATTATAGGTGGTTCCCAATTCTAAGTTGCTTATTTATGCATTTATAAGTATAAGTTATGCATGATTTTTTCTTCTTTTCTTTTTGACATGAAATTATATATGTGTTAGACATTGTAGTAACGAAACATTAACAAAATAAAGATATGGTTATGCACCATTATTATTGAAATTAATATAAGCAAACGTGTACCGTAAGCAATATTTCTTTAGCATCTATGTCTTATCTTTATATCATTTGAAGCATATATAAAGTAAAAGATAAGGCATAGATGCTTATTTATGATTCTGCACCATCCCATGAGTTTCTTACGACATGATAATTGATTTTACTTTTACAATTGTCTCAATGCATAGTTGATACGTGTTCAATAATTCTAGGAAGTGACATGCCAATAATTGCTTGATATGACAATAGCGAATCCTGGTGGTTTCCAATTCTAGTATGCTTTTTTATGCATTTATAATAATAAAAAGAAGTTATGCCTGAGTTTTTATTCTTTTTCTTTTTGACATGAAATTATATATGAATTAGACATTGTTGAAATGAAACATTAAGAAAATAAAGATATGATTTTGCGCAATCATTATTGATATTAATGTAAGCAAATGTGTGGTGTAGCCAATATTTCTTTAGCATTTATGCCTTATCTCTTCTGGTTGAAGCATATATAAAGTAAAACACATGGGTTTTGTAGAAATTTTCTATATGTGTTGAATTTCTATTCTACCATAAGCTAAAGTTCGTTTCTCTGCAGCACATTTTATTAACATAGTTGATAATAGTTTTACTTTTATAATTGACAGGTTGGCAATGAGTATTTGGTGGGTTCTTATTAATTCTAGAAAATGGCCTATCAATAATTGTCAGATACGACGATGTCAATTACATGTGGTTCCCAATTCTAGTATGCTTATGTATGTATTTATAATAATAAGAAGTTAGGCATGCATTTTTCTACTTTTTCTTTTTGAGATGAAATTATATATGAGTTTGACTTTGAAGAAATGAAATATTAAGAAAATAAAGATATGATTCTGCACCATCATTATTGAAATTAATGTAACAAAATGTGTGGTGTAGCCAATATTTCTCTAGAACCTATGCCTTATCTTTCTTTGGTTGAAGCATATATAAAGTAAAACACATGGGCTTTGTAGAAGCTTTTTATACGTGTTGAATTTCTCTTCTAGCATAAGCTAAAGTTGGATTTCTCTTATAGCACATTTTATTAACTTGGTTGATTATTGTTTTTACTTTACAATTGACCGTTGGCAGTGCGTATTTGGTATGTGTTTAATAATTCTAGGAAATGACCTGTCTATAATTGCTAGATACGACGATGGCAATTACAGGTGGTTCCCAATTCTAGTATGCTTATTGATACATTTATAATAATACAAAGTTATGCATGAGTTTTTCTTCTTTTCTTTTTGACATGAATAAAGATATAGTTATGCACCTTTATTATTGAAATTAATGTAAATAAACGTGTACCGTAAGCAACATTTGAAACTTATATAAAGTAAAAGATAAGGCATGATGCTTATTTATGATTCTGACTATCCCATGAGTTTTTTTTTTACATGAAATTATATATGCGTTAGACATTGTATTAATAAAACTTTAAGAAAATAAAGATATAGTTATGCACCTTTATTATTGAAATTAATATAAATAAACGTGTACCGTAAACAACATTTGAAGCTTATATAAAGTAAAAGACAAGGCATAGATGCTTATTTATGATTCTGCACTATCCCATGAGTTTCTTATTGACATGATAATTGATTTTACTCTTACAATCGTTGGTTGGCAGTGCATATTTGGTAAGTGTTCAATTATTCTAAGGAGTTACCTATCAATAATTGCCAAATACGACAATGGCAAAACAGGTGGTTCCTAACTCTAGTATGGTTATTTATGAATTTATAATAATAAGAAGTTATGCATGAGTTTTTCTTCTTTTCTTTTCAACATGAAATTATATATGAGTTAGACATTGTAGAAATAAAGTATTAAGAAAATAAAGATTTGGTTATGCACCATTATTATTGAAATTAATATAAGTAAACGTGTACCATAAGCAACATTTCTTTAGCATCTATGCCTTATCTTTATGTCATTTGAAGCATATACAAAGTAAAAGATAAGGCACAGATGCTTATTTATGATTCTGACTATCCTATGAGTTTCTTATTAACATGATAATTGTTTTTACTTTTATAATTGATGGTTGATAATGCGTATTTCATACGTATTCAATAATTCTAGGAAATAACTGTCAATTATTGCCAGATACGACAATGGAGTTATAGGTGGTTCCCAATTCTAGTATGTTTATTTATGAATTTATAATAATAAAAAGTTATGCATGAGTTTTTTTTTATAACGACTCGATTTTTTAGTGTTGTTATGATAAAATAATTAAATGCGAATAATTTATAGGGATTTTGAAAATTTCGATAGACACAGATATGATCATAATAATATGAGGTGTTTGTAAAAAAAATTGAAAATTAATTTAATATTATCAAAAATTAATATAATAATATTTTAATTGGATATAGAATGAGACCCTATAATTTATATAAGGGCATAGATTAAAATAAGGATAAGGATAAGAATGTTTTAATCCAGTAAAGTTTCATTTATGTCAATCAGGTACCAAAATGGTAATAATCGGTACACCAAAATGATAATAACGGTACATCAAACATTGAATCTGGTATAAATAATGGATATGATCATATCTCATATATTTTTCACTTAGGGCAATTGAATAAATATAGGCATTTTTAATACTATATAAGGCAAATTAAATTGGAAATAGTTACACTACTTACTTTCTCTCTAAGTTAGTGTTATTATATAAAAAAAAAAAACAAATGGTTTTTCCTTCTCTGTTGGGCAGCTTTCACGGTTCCTTCTTCTTCCTCCATCTTCTTCATGTTTTTCTTCTTGAAACACCATGAAACCTTTAAGTTCTTGAAGAATACACTTAGATAAACACCTAAACTAATTCTAGAACATTTTCTCTACATCAAACTCAAGCCAAAACCCTATTTTTCATCTTCAAATATGTCCAAATAGAAGCATATATAAGGGATGGAATTTGGGTTTGAAACTTTAGTTAGAGGAGGAAAAACAAGAGAAAGGTTTAGCAAAAGGCTTGGAAGAAAGGTAGGAAAGATTCTAGTCTATTGCTTTGTGATTGTTTGGTTATTTTGCTAATATAAGCTCTTGAGATATGTTTGAAATTATGTTTATGAAATCCGAAATTTATTTTCAAGATACATATATATGAACTTGATAGATATAAAAGGTGTTATGCATAAAAGTCTCGTGAACTGATTAAATTGATGTAAGAGATTTACCTATGTAAATGAAGAGATTTTTAGCTCTCTAAAAAGAATAAGATATCTGGAAATTTTACCCGAATATAATCAAAAGTAGTTTTGTAAATTCTCAAAGATTGGTATTTTTGAAATATGATAAAGTTTCATGAACAAGGATGATATTTTGATCTATAGAATAAAATCTTTGAAATCTAAGTAAGAAACTTGGTTTAATTTCCTGAAAGTTTTAAGAATTATAAAGTAAGAAGTCTTATAAGTTTATGTAGTGAAGAAATCTCATAAAAGATTAGTAGATTTTATAGAAAAATCTCATAAAAAGTTTAGCTTTTCTTACAAAGAAATCTCGTAAAGTTTAACCTTTCTTTCAGCAAATCTCATAAAAAGTTTAGTAGATTTTACTAATAAATCTACTAAAAATTAAAAGAGATTTTGAACAAAATATCTTATCAGACTTTAGGAGATTTTTAGCAGAATATCTCATATTTAATCCAGAAGATTTTAAAGAGAATAGTCTCATAGAAATTCAGGAGACTTAACAAAGAAAATCTCATAAGAGTTGAGGAGATTTCAAGGAAATCTCAAACCAAGAGTATGAGATATAAAACTATTAAGAAGATATTTTACTTGATAATCATAAGATTTCTTAATCAAGTATTAAAGATTCTTATGAAAAGGGAATGCTTAAGAAAATAAGCCTAATTTAATATCAATTGCTTGATTGTAAGCTCATAGATTCACAATGTGATCTATTCAGGTTGTAGTACGAGGTACTACAACAAGTGAACTATATCAGGTTGTAACACGAGGTGTTACAACATTATGGGAAAAGTGATATATTGAGAATAGCATGCTATTGTGATCTATATCAGGATTTAGTGCAAGGTACTACATCAAGTGTACCAAGATGTAACACAAGGTGTTACATCATTAGCAATACATCATATGAAAAGTATATCAGGAATCCTATGAGTTCTATTCTCAAGCCTAAAGTTACTAATAAGATTATGTCAAAGAAGTAATGAAACAAGGAAACTAATTACTATATAAACAACCAAAAGTTGATTAATTATTTTTGAATCCTATGATCTTTTTATTCTCAAGAATAAGAGTACTCATAATACTATATTTAATGAGTAAAGAAATAATCAATCTAGTTATTTCAAAAGAAATTGAAGACACTTTGATTATTTTAAATACTAAGTCAAATATCACTGTAGTAGACTAGTATTTTCCTACTAGGAATCATTGATTCTTATTCCTATTGTTATCTTATTTCTACATAGATTGCTATGATGGTGATTATTTTGTGAAGATTCGTAGCTGGTATTGGCATCATAGTCTAGAGCTTTTGATGAAGAAAATAGAGAATTTAGTTACACTTTTATTTTCTTTTTAGTGAATGTTGAGTAGCACCCTACCTTGACTAGAAGGTTCCTGCATTAACCAAGAGTAAGGGTTGATATAGCTATGTATATGATTATGTTGCTATTATATAGTACAATTATGTAGTTTCGCTACTTTATTACGACATATTATTTATGTCCAAATTTGCATCACAAAGAGAAAGAGGTTTAATGTTTACCACAAAAACAGGCTCATATGCAATATTGTATGTACACCTCTATGGTCAAGTAAAGTTAACAAATAACAACTATTCACTATAAGGTTATGGCTTAAGCATAGCTTTATGGTAGGAAGGGTGTTACATTTTTATTCTTTTACTTTTTGACATGAAATTATATGAGTTAGACAATGTAGAAATAAAACGTTAACAAAATAAAGATATGATTCTGCACCATCATTATTGAAATTAATATAACCAAACGTGTAGCATAAGCAGTATTTCTTTAGCATCTATGCCTTATCTTTCTCGGTTGAAGCATATATAAGCAAAACACATGGGTTTTGTAGAAACTATCTATACGTGTCAAATTTATCTTCTAGCATAAGCTAAAGTTTAGTTTCTTCATAGCACATTTTATTAACATGGTTGATAATTGTTTTTACTTTTACAATTGACGACTAGCAATACATATTTCGAAGGTGCTCAATAATTCTAAGAAGTGACCTCAATAATTGCTACATATGACGATGGCAATTAAGGTGGTTCCCAATTCAAGTATATTTATTTATGCATTTATAATGATAAGAAGTTGTGCATGAGTTTTTCTATTTTTCCTTTTTGACATGAAATTATATGTGTTAGACATTATAGAAATAAAACATTAAGAAAATACAGATATGATTCTGCACCATCATTATTGAAATTAATGTAAGCAAATATGTGCCGTAGCCAATATTTCATTAGCATCTATACCTGATATTTTGGTCGATGAAGCATATATAAAGTAAAACACATGAGCTTTGAAATTATGACTAATAAATCTCAAATTAATTTTTAAATAAAACTCATCATCCCTATAATGGAAACCGTCCTAACATTATGTGGTGCCACCTACTTGTTCGTCACACAATGGATACCAAATGTTCTTACTTGAAGAATTAGGATGTTGGACAAGGCCTTGCGAACAATGGAAAAACTCTTTGTATAAGCACTATAATATTCAATTCAAAAGTGGAAAACCCTATGAATTAGATTTAAACTTAAAAGAATTGATACCTTAGCTTTAAGGTGACTTCTATTTTTTAAAAGGCAAAATCTGCATATTTTCCTTGATAGATAAGAGATACTCCCAACTTTCTATTTGTAATCATTGAGATTCTCTTAAGATGAAGTCAAAGTTTCCAAAGAATGTTAACTAACTAATGAAATTAGACATATTCAAATAAGCTCAATATTTCGATAAGCAATTTGATTTTCTCTTTTCCAGAGCATGATTACATGGAGCACCATTACAAGGTACTTCTTTGCCCGATACATAGCAAGCTCTAGAGCAAAGAAATCGAACCATGCATGACAACCTACTAATAAACTAAAGATAACTAGCATGATGCATCTTATTGAATTAACACTCATGCTGAACCCAAGACAACACACTAATAATACATTAAAAGATAACTAACATCATGCATCTTATTGAATCCACACTCATTAAAACCCATGACAACATCTTAAAAGTTGACGTCGTGGCTAGCTTCGTTGTGGCCAATTTTGACGATTTTACCGCCACCACTATTCATGTGGTCGCCGCCACCATTATTCATGTAGTCCCGGCATTCATGTAGTCGCCAGCTTTGATGTAGTTGCCACCAACTTTGTTGTAGTCACCACCAACTTTGTTGTAGTCGCCAGGGTTTGATGTAGTCACCGGAATATGTTGTTGTCGCCACCGGCTATGTTATTTTTGCCGGCTTTCCACTTGTTGTTGCCTAAATTCACTAGAGACATCTTTCGTGTGATGTTGTTCTCTTCTTTCTTTCTTTTTGTGGTATTCGGTTTTAGCTAAGGCAAAGTGAATGTGAAGGATTAAGAGAGAGAGCTCATGTTTATATCGTCCTAAATCTTTGACATTGCCCTTGTATGTACCATAAAACTTCAACAAATGCCACGGTCATTCATAAATGCGCCATATTAAATGTACGTAAATTCAAAAATATTGAATATCAAGTGTCTTAGAAAGTATGGTTTTGAAGTATTTTTATTTATACATTAATAATAATAACAAGTTATGCATGAGCTTTTTATTCTTTTTCTTTTTGACATGAAATTATATGAGTTTGATGTTGTAGAAATGAAACATTAACAAAATAAAGATGTGATTCTGCACCACCATTATTGAAATTAATGTAAACAAATGTGTAGCGTAAGCAGTATTTCTTTAGCATCTATTTCTTATCTTCGGTTGAAGCATATATAAAGTAAAACACATGAACTTTGTAGAAACTATCTATACATGTCGAAATTCTCTTGTAGCATAACCTAAAGTTGAGTTTCTATCATAACACATATTATTAACATGGTTGATAATTGTTTTACTTTTACAATTGACAGGGCAAGTGCATATTTGGAAGGTGCTCAATAATTCCAGGAAGTGACCTGTCAATAATTGCTAGATATGACGATGGCAATTACTAGTGGTTCCCAGTTCGAATATGCCTATTTATGCATTTATAATGATAAGAAGTTATGCATAAGTTTTTCTACTTTTCCTTTTTGACATGAAATTATATATGAGTTAAACATTGTAGAAATGAAACTTTAAGAAAATACAGATATGATTCTGCACCATTATTATTGAAATTAATGTAAGCAAATGTGTGTCGTAGCCAATATTTCTTTAGCATCTATACCTATATTTTGTCGGATGAAGCATATATAAAGTAAAATACATGAGCTTTGAAATTATGACTAATAAAGCTCAAATTAATTTTTAAATAAAACTCATCATCCCCATAATGGAACCGTCCTAACATTATGTGGTGCCACCTACTTGTTCGTCACACAATGGATACCAAATGTTCCTACTTGAAGAATTAGGATGTTGGCCATGGCCTTGCGAACAATGGAAAAACTCTTACAAAACCCTATATAAGCACATTGATGTTCAATTCAAAAGTGAAAAACCCAGTGAATTGGATTTAAACTTAAAAGAATTCATACCTTAGCTTTAAGGTGACCTTGTTTTTTAAAAGGCAAAATCTGCATATTTTCCTTGATAGATAAGAGATACTCCCAACTTTCTATTTGTAAACCTTGACATTCTCTTAAGATGAAGTCAAAGTTTCCAAAGAATGTTAACTAACAAATGAAATTACACATATTCAAATAAGATCGATCAGTTCGATAAGCAATTTGATTTTCTCTTTTCCAGAGCATGATTACATGGAGCACCATTACAAGGTACTTCTTTGCCCGATACATAGCTAGCTCTAGAGCAAAGAAATCGAACCATGCATGACAACCCACTAATAAACTAAAGATAACTTGCATGATGCATCTTACTGATTTAACACTCATGGTGAACCCAAGACAACACACTAATAATACATTAAAAGATAACTAGCATCATGCATCTTATTGAATCCACACTCATTAGACCCCATGACAACATCTTAAAAGTTGACGTCGTGGCCAGCTTTTGGCCGATTTTACGATTTTACCGCCACCACTATTCATGTGGTCGCCACAATTATTCATGTAGTCCAACGGCATTCATGTAGTCGCGAGCTTTGATATAGTTGCCACTGGCTTTGTTGTAGTCACCACGACTTTGTTGTAGTCACACGGGTTTGATATAGTCATGTCGAATATGTTGTTGTCGCCACCGGCTATGTTGTTTTTGCCCCCGGCTTTCCACTTGTTGTTGCCTAAATTCACTAGAGACATCTTTCGTGTGATGTTGTTCTTCTCTTCTTTCTTTCTTTTTGTGGTATTCGGTTTTAGCTAAGGCAAAGCGAGTGTGAAGGATTAAGGGAGATAGCTCATGTTTATATAGTCCTAAATCTATGACATTGCCCTTGTATGTACCATAAAACTTCAACAAATGCCACGGTCATTCATAAATGCGCCATATTAAATGTACGTAAATTCAAAAATATTGAATATCAAGTGTGTCTTAGAAAGTATGGTTTTAAAGTATTTTTATTTATACATTAATAATAATAACAAGTTATGCATGAGTTTTTACTCTTTTTTTTTGACATGAAATTATATATGAGTTTGATGTTGTAAAAATGAAACATTAACAAAATAAATATGTGATTCTGCACCACCATTATTGAAATTAATGTAAACAAACGTGTAGCGTAAGTAGTATTTCTTTAGCATCTATGCCTTATGTTTCTGGTTGAAGCATATATAAAGTAAAACACATTAGCTTTGTAGAAACTATCTATACGTGTTGAATTTCTCTTGTAGCATAACCTAAAGTTGAGTTTCTCAGCACATTTTATTAACATGGTTGATAATTATTTTTACTTTTACAATTGATGGCTGGGTGCATATTTGGAAGGTGCTCAATAATTCCAGGAAGTGACCTGCCAATAATTGCTAGATATGACGATGGTAATTACAGGTAGTTCCAGTTTGAGTATGCCTATTTATGCATTTATAATGATAAGTTATGCATAAGTTTTTTCTACTTTTCCTTTTTGACATGAAATTATATGAGTTAAACATTATAGAAATGAAACATTAAGAACATACAGATATGATTCTGCACCATCATTATTGAAATTAATGTAAGCAAATGTGTGCCGTAGCCAATATTTCTTTAGCATCTATGCCTTATCTTTCTGTTGAAGCATATATAAAGTAAAACACTTGAGCTTTGAAATTATGACTAATAAAACTCAAATTTATTTTTAAATAAAACTCATCATCCCCATAATGGAAACCATCCTAACATTATGTGGTGGCACCTACTTGTTCATCACACAATGGATACCAAATGTTCCTACTTGAAGAATTAGAATGTTAGCCATTGCCTTGGAAACAATCGAAAAACTCTTACAAAACCCTATGTTAGCACTCTAATGTTCAATTCAAAAGTAAAAAACCTAGTGAATTGGATTTAAACTTAAAAAAATTGATACCTTAGCTTTAAGGTAACTTCTTTTTTTAAAAGGCAAAATCCGCATATTTTCCTTGATAGATAAGAGATACTCCCAACTTTCTATTTGTAATCCTTGAGATTCCCTTAAGATGAAGTTAAATTTTCAAAGAATGTTAACTAACAAATGAAATTAGACATATTCAAATAAGCTTGATCAGTTCGATAAGCAATTTGATTTTCTCTTTTCCAGAGTATGATTACATGGAGCACCATTACAAGGTACTTCTTTGCCCGATACATAGCTAGCTTTAGAGCAAAGAAATCGAACCATGCATGACAACCCACTAATAAACTAATGATAACTAGCATGATGCATCTTATTGAATTAACACTCATGCTGAACCCATGACAACACACTAATAATACATTATAAGATAACTACCATCATGCATCTTATTGAATCCACACTCATGAGAACCCATGACAACATCTTAAAAGTTGACGTCGTGGCCAGCTTCGTTGTGGCCAATTTTGACGATTTTACCGCCACCACTATTCATGTGGTCGCCACCATTATTCATGTAGTCGCGCCGGCATTCATGTAGTCACCGCCAGCTTTGATGTAGTTGCCACCGACTTTGTTGAAGTCACCACCGACTTTGTTGTAGTCGCCACCGGGTTTGATGTAGTCACCCGAATATGTTGTTGTCGCCACCAACTATGTTGTTTTTGCCGCCGGCTTTCCACTTATTGTTGCCTAAATTCACTAGAGACATCTTTCGTGTGATGTTGTTCTTTCTCTTCTTTCTTACTTTTGGTGGCATTCGATTTTAGCTAATGCAAAGCGAGTGTTAAGGATTAAGGGAGATAGCTCATGTTTATTTAGTCCTAAATCTTTGACATTGCCCTTGTGTGTACCATAAAACTTTAAAAAATGCCACGGTCATTCATAAATGCGCCATATTAAATGTATGTAAATTCAGAAATAGTGAATATCAAGTGTGTCTTAGAAAGTATGGGTTTAAAGTATTTTTATTTATTCATTTATAATAATAACAAATTATGCATGAGTTTTTATTCTTTTTCTTTTTGACATGAAATTATATACGGGTTAAACATTGTAGAAATGAAACATTAACAAAATAAAGATATGATTCTACACCATCATTATTGAAATTAATTTAACCAAACGTGTAGCGTAAGCAGTATTTCTTTAGCATCTATGTCTTATCTTTCTTCATTGAAGCATATATAAAGTAAAACACATGGGCTTTGTAGAAACTATCTATACATGTCGAATTTCTCTTCTAGCATAAGCTAAAGCTGAGTTTCTATCACAATACATTTTATTAACATGGTTGATAATTTTTTTACTTTTACAATTGATGGCTAGCAGCGCATATTTGGAAGGTGCTCAATAATTCTAGCAAGTGACCTGTCAATAATTGTTAGATATGACAATGGCAATTACAGGTGGTTCCCAATTCGAGTATTCTTATTTATGCATTTTTAATCATAAGAAGTTTTGCATGAGTTTTTCTACTTTTCCTTTTTGACATGAAATTATATATTAGTTAGACATTGTAGAAATGAAACATTAAGAAAATAAAGATATGATTTTGCACCATCATTATTGAAATTAATGTAAGTAAACGTGTAGTGTAAGTAGTATTTTTTTAGCATCTATGCCTTATCTTTCTGTTGGTTAAAACATATATAAAGTAAAACGCATGGGCTTTGGAGAACTATCTATAAGTTTCAAATTTCTCTTTAGCAGAAACCAAAGTTGAATTTTCATAGCACATTTTATAAATATGGTTTATAATTGTTTTTACTTTTACAATTGATGGTGGCAGTGCGTATTTGCAAGGTGCTCAATAATTCTAAGAAGTGGCCTATCAATAATTGCTAGTTATGACGATGGCAATTACAAGTGGTTCCCAATTCTAGTATGCTTATTTATGCATTTATAATGATAAGAAATTATGCATAAGTTTTTCTACTTTTCCTTTTTTACATTAAATTATATATGAGTTAGACATTGTAAAACTAAAACATTAAGAAAATAAAGATATGATTCTGCACCATCATTATTGAAATTAATGTAAGCAAATGTGTGGCGTAACTAATATTTCTTTAGCATCTATGTCTTATCTTTCTTCGATTAAAGCATATATAAAGTAAAATACATGTTCTTTGTAGAAACTTTATATACAAGTCGAATTTCTCTTCTAGCATAAGCTAAAGTTGAGTTTCTTTGACAACACATTTTATTAACGTGGTTGATAATTGTTTTTACTTTTACAATTGACGGCTGGCATAGGATATTTGGTAGGTATTTAATAATTCTAGGAAGTGACTTGTCAATAATTACTAGATATGACGATGGCTATTATAGGTGGTTCCGATTCTAGTATGCTTATTTATGCATTTATAATAATAAGAAGTTATGTATAAGTTATTGTATTATATGACGATGACTTTTTCTTTTTGACATAAAATTATATGAGTTAAGCATTGTAGAAATGAAACATTAAGAAAATAAAGACATGATTCTAGAATCATTATTGAAATTGTTGTAAGCAAACGTCTAGCGTAGCCAATACTTCTTTGGCAGCTATGCCTTATCTTTTTATGGTTGAAGCATATATAAAGTAAAATCCATGGGCTTTGTAGAAGCTTTCTATATGTGTTGAATTTCTCTTCTAGCATAAGCTAAAGTTGGGTTTCTCTAAGCACATTTTATTAACTTGGTTGATAATGTTTTTACTTTTACACTTGATCGCTGGCAATGCGTATTTGGTATGTGTTCAACAATGCTAGAAAATAACCTGTCTATAATTGCCAATACGTCGATGACAATTACAAGTGATTCCAAATTCTAGTGTACTTGTTTATACATTTATAATAATAAGTTATGCATGAGTTTTTCTTCTTTTTCATATTTGAATTAGACATTGTTGAAATGAAGCATTAAGAAAGAAAAGATATGGTTATGCACAATTATTATTGAAATTAATATAAGCAAACGTGTAATATAAGCAATATTTCTTTAGCATCTATGCCTAATATTCCTATCGATTTAAGCATATATTAAGTAAAACACATGGGCTTTGTAGAAACTTTCTATACGTATCGAATTTCTCTTCTAGTATAATCTAAAGTTGTGTTTCTGGGTAGCACATTTTATTAACATGGTTGATAATTTTTTTCTTTTACAATTGAAGCTGGCAGTGCGTATTTGGTAGTTGCTTAATAATTCTAGGAAGTGACCTATCAATAATTTCCAGATATGGCGATGGCAATAACATGTTTCCCAATTCTAGTATGCTTATTTATACATTTAAAATAATAAGAAGTTGTGTATGAGTTTTTCTTCTTATTCTTTTTGACATGAAATTGTATATGAGTTAGACGTTGTAGAAATAAAATTTTAAGAGAATAATGATATGATTCTGCACCATCATTAATGTAAGCAAATGTCTGTCGTAGACAATATTTCTTTAGCATCTATGCCTTATTTTTCTGTTGGTTGAAGCATATATAAAGCAAAACAAATGGGCTTTGTAGAAATCTTCTATACGCGTCAAATTTTTATTTTAGCATAAGCTAAAGTTGAGTTTCTTTGCCAGCACATTTGATTATTGTGGTTGATAATTGTTTTTACTTTTAAAATTGATGACTGGCAGGTGTATTTGGTATATGTTCAATAATTCTAGGAAACGACCTATCAATAATTGTAGATACAAAAATGGCAATTACAAGTGGCTCCAATTGAAGAATGCATATTTATGCATTTATAATAACAAGAAGTTATGCATGAGTTTTTCTTCTTTTTCTTTTTGACATGAAATTATATGAGATAGACATGTAGAAATAAAACATTAAGAAAATAAAGATATGATTATGCACCTTTATTATTGGAATTAAAGTAAGCAAACGTGTAGCGTATGCAATATTTCATTAGCATCTGCCTTATCTTCTGGTTGAAGCATATATCAAGTATAACACATGGGCTTTGTAGAAACTTTCTATATGTGTTAAATTTCTCTTCTAGCATAAGCTAGTTGGGTTTCTTATACAGCACATTTTATTAAGATTGTTGATTATTGTTTTTACTTTTACAATTGACAGTTGGCAGTGCGTATTTGGTACGTGTTCAATAATTCTAGGAAGTGACCTATCAATAATTGCCAAATATAACAAAAACAATTACTGGAGGTTCCCAATTCTAGTTTGCTTTAATATGCATTTATAATAATAAGTTATGCATGAGTTTTTCTTCTTGTTCTTTTTTATATGAAATTATATGCGTTAGATGTAACATCCTCTCCTGCTTTATGGATTGATGACTGCCCACAAACCAACACGAGTCGTTTCGCGCGCTTTGTCATCACTCACACGCTTCCTGGAAACTTCCAGGAGACACCCATCCCAAAATTACCCCAAGTCAAGCAAGCTTAACTGTAGAGTTCTTTTGTGATGGGCTACCGAAAAGAAAGATGCATCTTTGTGGTATAGGTAGTACCAATCAATTCATATAAGCCCTCCTTAATGCTAATCCCAAACCTATACAGAACTCAGGATCCTCTCAGTCGGTGTGTAATCGGTTCATTCATGTACCCCTCCACTTGGAGGCGGGCCGCTCCTGGCGTGCCTTCCGCACGGCTATCACTCCCCTGCCTCATCCAGGGCATTACATGTCCGCCAACTCCTGCTTGGTTCGTCAGGACCCACACCCCCATTCAAGGTTTTGTTCTTCCCCCTTAGCGAAGGGAAAATGCGTCACGCAAGGAGGAGGTATCCACATCCTTATAAGGCATGCTTTGTTCACCTCCCCAGCCGATGTGGGACTTCACAATCCACCCCCCTTGGGGCCCATGCTCGCTGGCACACGACCCTGGACCGGCTCTAATACCATCTGGCAAGCCCAGCACCCCCCATTACGTGATATTGTCCTCTTTGGGGTTAAGGGCCTACTCTCCCCCTTCAAGGTTTCGTTCCCCCCCCCGACGAGGGAAACGCGTCACGCAAGGGGGAGGTATCCACACCCTTATAAGGCATGCTTCGTTCACCTCCCCGCCGATGTGGGACTTCACAATCCACCCCACTTGGGGCCCAGCGTCCTCGCTGGCACACCAACCCCGGGACCGGCTCTAATATCATCTATAATAGCCCAACACCCCGGCATTATGTGATATTATCCTCTTTGGGGTTAAGGGCCTACTCAAACTCCCTCCTTCAAGGTTTTGTTCTTCCCCCCTACGACGGGAACGCGTCACGCAAGGAGGAGGTATCCATACCCTTATAAGACATACTTTGTTCACCTCCCCAGCCGATATGGAACTTCACAATTCTGCACAATCATTATTGAAATGAATGTAAGCAAACATGTAATGTAGCCAATATTTCTTTAACATCTATGCCTTATCTTTCTGTCGTTTAAAGCATATATAAAGTAAAACATAGCGGCTTTGTAGAAACTTTCTATACATATTGAATTTCTATTCTAGCATAAGCCAAAGCTGGGTTTCCCTAACAGCACATTTTATTAACATAGTTGATAATTATTTTTAATTTTACAATTGACGGTAGCGACAATGCGTATTTGGTAAGTGTCAATAATTCTAGGAAGTGGCCTATTAATAATTGCCATATACAACGATCGCAATTACATGTGGTTCCCAATTCTAGTATACTTATTAATGAATTTACAATAATAAGAAGTTATGCATGCGTTTTTCTACTTTTTCTTTGTCATGAAATTATATGAGTTAGACTTTGTAAAAATGAAACATTAAGAAAATAAAGATATGATTCTGACCATTATTCTTGAAATTAATGTAAGCAAACATGTGGTGTAGCTAATATTTCTTTAGCTTCTATGTCTTATCTTTCTATTGGTTGAAGGATATACAAAGTAAAAAACATGGGCTTTGTAGACGCTTTCTATACGTGTTGAATTTCTCTTCTAGCATAAGTTAAAGTTGGGTTTCTAAACAGCACATTTTATTAACTTGATGATAATTATTTTTACTTTTACAATTGATCGCTGGCAATGTGTATTTGGTACGTGTTCAATAATTCTAGGAAGTAACTTGTCTATAATTGCCCGATACGACGATGGCAATTACAAATGGTTCCCAATTCTAGTGTGCTTATTTATGCATTTATAATAATAAGAAGTTATGCATGCGTTTTTCTTCTTTTTTCTTTTTGACTTGAAATTATATATGCATTAGACAATGTGGTAATGGAACATTAAGAAAATAAAGATATCGTTGTGCAGCATTATTATAACAATAATATAAGCAAACATGTACCGCAAACAATATTTCTTTAATATCTATGCCTTATCTTTATATCGTTTGAAGCATATACAAAGTAAAAGATAAGTTGTAGATGCTTATTTATAATTCTGCACCATCCCATGAGTTTCTTATTGACATGATAATTGTTTTTATTTTTACATTTGTCGGCTAGCAATAAGTATTTGGTACGTGTTCAATAATTCTAAGAAGTAACCTGTCTATAATTTCCAGATACGACGATGGCAATTAGGTAGTTCCCAATTCTAGTGTGCTTATTTATGCATTTATAATAATAATTTATGCATGCATTTTTCTTCTTTTTATTTTTGACATGAAATTATATATGAATTAAACATTATAGAAATAAAGCATTAAGAAAATAAAGATATGGTTATGCACCATTATTATTGAAATTAATATAACCAAACGTGTACCATAAGAAACATTTCTTTAGCATCTATGCCTTATCTTTATATCGTTTAAAGCATATATGAAGTAAAAGATAACGCATAGAAGCTTATTTATGTTTTCTACATCATCCCATGAGTTTCTTATTGACATGATAATTGTTTTTACTTTTACTATTGACGGCTAGCAGTATGTATTTGGCACGTGTTCAATAATTCTAGAAAATGACCTGTCAATAATTTCCAAATACGACAATGACAATTACAAGTGGTTCGTTATTCTATTATGCTTATTTATGCTTTTATAATATTAAGAAGTTATGCATGTGTTTTTCTTTTTTTTTCTTTTTGACCTGAACTTATAAATGAGTTTGACTTTGTAGAAATGAAACATTGTGAAAATAAAGATATGATTCTACACCATCATTATTGAAATTAATGTAAACAAACGTGTAGTGTAGCCAATATTTCTTTAACATCAATGCCTTATCTTTGTCAGTTGAAGCATATATAAAGTAAAACACATGGACTTTGTAGAAGCTTTCTATACGTGTTTAATTTCTATTCTAGCATAAGCCAAAGTTTTATTTTTCTGGCAACACATTTTATTAACATAGTTGATAGTTATTTTTACTTTTACAATTGGCGGCTACTGGCAATGCGTATTTGGTAGGTGCCCAATAATTCTAGAAAGTGACCTTTTAATAATTGTCATATACAACGATGGCAATTACATGTGATTCCCAATATGCTTATTTATGTATTTATAATAATTAGATGTTATGCATGCGTTTTTTTACTCTTTTTTCATGAAATTATATATGAGTTATACTTTATAGAAATGAAATATTAAGAAAATAAAAATATGATTATGCACCATTATTATTGAAATTAATATAAGCAAACATGTGGTGCAAGCCAATATTTCTTTAGCTTCTATGCCTTATCTTTTTGTCGGTTGAAGCATATATAAAGTATAACACATGAGCTTTATAGAAGCTTTCTATACGTGTTGAATTTCTCTTCTAACATAAGCTAAAGTTGGGTTTCTCTAAGTAAATTTTATTAACTTTGTTAATATTTGTTTTTACTTTTACAATTGATGGCTGACAATACGTATTTGGTACGTGTTCAATAATTCTAAGAAGTAATCTTTCAATAATTGCCAGATAAGACAATGGCAAATATAGGTGATTCCCAATTCTTGTATGCTTATTTATGCATTTATAATCATAAGAAGTTATGCATGAGTTTTTCTTTCTTTTCTCTTTGACATGAAATTATATATGAGTTAGACATTGTAGAAATGAAGCATTAAGAAAATAAAGATATAGTTATGCACCATTACTATTGAAATTAATGTAAGCAAAAGTGTACCATAAGAAACATTTCTTTAGCATTTATGGCTTATCTTTATGTCGTTTGAAGCATATATAAAGTAAAAGATAACGCATAGAAGCTTATTTATGTTTCTGCACCATCCCATGAGTTTCTTATTGACATGATAATTGTTTTTACTTTTGTCATTGAAGGCTGGTAGTGTGTATTTGGTATGAGTTCAATAATTCTAGGAAATGACCTGTCAACAATTTTCAAATACGACAATGGCAATTATAAGTGGTTCGTTATTTTATTATGCTTAATTATGCATTTATAATAATAAGTTATACGTTTTTCTAAATTTTTTTTTACATGAAATTATAAATGAGTTTGACTTTGTAGAAATGAAACATAACGAAAATAAAGATATGATTCTGCACCATCATTATTGAAATTAATGTAACCAAACGTGTGGTGTAGCCAATATTTCTTTAACATCAATGCCTTATATTTCTGTTTGAAGAATATAAAGTAAAACACATGGACTTTGTAGAAGCTCTCTATACGTGTTGAATTTTTATTCTAGCGTAGACCAAAGTTGGGTTTTACGCAGCACATTTTATTAACATAGTTGATAATTGTTTTTACTTTTACAATTGATGGCTCCTGACAATGCGTATTTGGTAGGTGTTCAATAATTCTAGGAAGTGACCTATTAATAATTGTCAAATACGACGATGGCAATTACATCTAGTTCCCAGTTCTAGTATACTTATTTATGTATTTATAATAATTAGAAGTTATGCACGCGTTTTAGAAATGAAACATTAAGAAAATAAAGATATGATTCTACGATCATTATTGAAATTAATGTAAGCAAACTTGTGGTGTAGCCAATATTTCTTTAGCTTCTATCCCTTATCTCTTTGTCGATTGAAGCATATATAAAGTATAACACATGGACTTTGTAGAAGCTTTCTATACATGTTGAATTTCACTTCTAGCATAAGCTAAAGTTGGGTTTCTTTTATAGCAAATCTTATTAACTTTGTTAATAATTGTTTTTACTTTTACAATTGATGGCTGGCAATGCGTATTAGTATGCGTTCAATAATTATAGGAAGTAACCTGTCTATAATTGCTAGCTACGACGATGGCAATTACAGGTAGTTCCCAATTCTAGTGTGCTTATTTAGGCATTTATAATAATAAATTATGCATGCATTTTTCTTCTTTTCTTTTTGACATGAAATTATATATGCATTAGACATTGTAATAATGAAATATTAAGAAAATAAAGATATGATTATGCACCATTATTACTGAAAATAACATAATCAAACGTGTACCTGTAAGCAACATTTCTTTAGCATCTATACCTTATCTTTATATCGTTTGAAGCATATACAAAGTAAAAGATAAGGTGTAGATGCTTATTTATAATTATGCATCATCCCATGAGTTTCTTATTGACATGATAATTGTTTTTACTTTTACATTTGTTGGTTGGAAGTGCGTATTTGATATTTGTTTAATAATTCTTAGAAGTGACCTGTCTATAATTGTTGATACGACCATGGCAATTACACGTGGCTCCAATTCTACTATGCTTATTTATGCATTTATAATAATAAGTAATGCATGCATTTTTTTCTTTTTCTATTTGACATGAAATTATATATGCATTAGACATTGTAATAATGAAACATTAAGAAAATAAAAGATATGGTTATGCACCATTATTATTGAAAATAATAAAAGCAAACGTGTACGTAAGCAATATATCTTTAGCATATATGCCTTATCTTCATATCATTTGAAACATATACAAAGTAAAAGATAAGGTGTGGATACTTATTTATGATTCTACACAATCCCATGAGTTTCTTATTGACATGATAATTGATTTTAGTTTTACAATTGTTGGCTGTAGTGCCTATTTGGTACGTGCTTAACAATTCTAGGAAGTGACCTGTCAATAATTGTAGGACATGATAATGACATTTAGGTTGTTACCAATTCTAGTATGCTTATTTATATATTTATAATAATAAGAAATTATGCATGTATTTTTCTTCTTTTTCTTTTTGACATGAAATTATCTGAGTTAAACATTGTAGAAATGAATCACTAAGAAAATAAAGATATGGTTATGCACAATTATTTTTGAAATTAATATAAGCAAATGTGTACCATAAGAACTTTTTTAGCATCTATACCTTATCTTTATGTCGTTTGAAACATATATAAAGTAAAAGATAAGGCATAGAAGCTTATTTATGATTCTGCACCATCCCATGAGTTTCTTATTGACACGATAATTGATTTTAGTTTTACAATTGTCGCTTAGTGCCTATTTGGTACGTGCTTAACAATTCTAGGAAGTGACCTGTCAATAATTGCGAACATGATAATGACATTTACAGGTTGTTACCAATTCTAGTATGCTTATTTATATATTTATAATAATAAGAAATTATGCATGTATTTTTTTTTTTTTTGACATGAAATTATCTGAGTTAAACATTGTAGAAATGAATCACAAAGAAAATAAAGATATGGTTATGCACAATTATTTTTGAAATTAATATAAGCAAATGTGTACCATAAGAACATTTTTTAGCATCTATACCTTATCTTTATGTCGTTTGAAACATATATAAAGTAAAAGATAAGGCATAGAAGCTTATTTATGATTCTGCACCATCCCAAGAGTTTCTTATTGACATGGTAATTGTTTTTACTTTTACCATTGATGATGACAGTGTGTATTTGGTACTTGTTCAATAATTTTAGGAAATGACCTGCAATAATTTCAGATACGACAATGGCAATTACAAGAGATTCTTTATTCTATTATGCTTATTTATGCATTTATAATAATAAGAAGTTATGCATGCATTTTTCTACTTTTTCTTTTTGACATGAAATTATAAATGAGTTTGACTTTGTAGAAATGAAACATTACAAAAATAAGTATATGATTCTGCACGATCATTATTGAATTTAATGTAAGCAAACATGTGGCGTAATCAATATTTCTTTAATATCAATGCCTTATCTTTCTATCATTTGAAGTATATATAAAGCAAAACACATGGACTTTGTAGAAGTTTTCTATATGTGTTAAATTTCTATTCAAGCATAAGCCAAAGTTGGGTTTCTCTGGCAACACATTTTATTAACATAGTTGATAATTGTTTTTTGTTTTACAATTGACCTGGCAATGTGTATTTGGTAGATGCTCAATAATTCTAGGAAGTGACCTATTTATAATTGTCATATACGACGATGGCATTTACATGTGGTTCCCAATTCCAGTATGCTTATTTATGTATTTATCATAATTAGAAGTTATGCATGAATTTTTTTACATTCTCTTTTTATCATAAAATTATATATGAGTTACACTTTGTAGAAATGAAACATTAGGAAAATAAAGACATGATCCTGTACCATCATTTTTGAAATTAATGTAAGCAAAAATGTGGTGTAGCCAATATTTATTTAGCTTCTATGCCTTATTTTTTTGTCAGTTGAAGCATATATAAAGTATAATACATGGGCTTTGTAGAAGCTTTCTATATTGTTGAATTTCTCTTCTAGCATACGCTAAAGTTAGTTTTCTCTTGCAGCAAATTTTATTAACTTGGTTAATAATTGTTTTTACTTTTACAATTGACGGCGGCAGTGCATATTTAGTACGTGTTCAACAATTCTAGGAAGTAACCTGTCTATAATTGTCAGATACGACGATGGCAATTAGGTAGTTCCCAATTCTAGTGTGCTTCTTTATTCATTTATAATAATAAGTTATGCATGTGTTTTTCTTCTTTTCTTTTTGACATGAAATTATATATGCGTTAGACATTGTTGTAATGAAATATTAAGACAATAAAGGTATGGTTATCATCATTATTATGAAAAATATAATCAAATGTGTACCGCAAGCAACATTTCTTTAGTATCTGTGCCTTATCTTTATATCATTTGAAGCATATACAAAGTAAAAAATAAGGTGTAGATGCTTATTTATAATTTTGCACCATCCCATGAGTTTCTTATTGACATGATAATTATTTGTACTCTTACATTTTTAAACTGGCAGTGCGTATTTGGTATGTGTTTAATAATTATGCGAAGTGACCTGTCTATAATTGCTAGATACTACGATGACAATTGTTGGTGGTTTCAAATTCTAGTGTGCTTATTTATGCATTTATAATAATAAGTTATGCATGCATTTTTTTTCTTTTTTTTTGACATGAAATTATATATGCATTAGACATTGTAATAATGAAACATTAAGAAAATAAAGATATGGTTATGCACGTTATTATGAAAATAACAAAAGCAAACGTGTACTATAAGCAACATTTCTTTAGCATCTATGCCTTATCTTTATATTATTTGAAGCATATAGAAAATAAAAGATAAGGCGTAGATACTTATTTATGATTCTGACGATCCCATGAGTTTCTTATTGACACAATAATTTATTTTAGTTTTACAATTATCGTAGCAGTGCCTATTTGGTACGTGCTTAACTATTCTAGGAAGTGAACTGTCAATAATTGTCGAACATGATAATGACATTTACAGATTGTTACCAATTCTAGTATGCTTATTTATATATTTATAATAAAAAGAAGTTATGCATGCATGTTTCTTCTTTCGTTTTGACATGAAATTATGTGAGTTAAACATTGTAGAAATGAATCGTTAAGAAAATAAAGATATGGTTATGCACCATTATTATTGAAATTAATGTAAGCAAATGTGTACTATAAGAAACATTTCTTTTGCATCTATACCTTATCTTTATGTCATTTGAAGCATATATAAAGTAAAAGATAAGGCATAGAAGCTTATTTATGATTCTGCACCATCCCATGAGTTTCTTATTAACATTATAATTGTTTTTACCTTTACCATTAACAACTGGCAGTGTGTATTTGGTACATATTCAATAATTCTAGGAAATGATCTGTCAATAATTTTCAGATGACAATGGCAATTACAAGTGGTTCGTTATTCTATTATGCTTATTTATGCATTTACAATAAGAAGTTATGCATGCCTTTTCTACTTTTTCTTTTTGACATGAAATTATAAATGAGTTTGACTTTGTAGAAATAAAACATTACAAAAATAAATATATGATTCTGCACCATCATTATTGAAATTAATGGAAGCAAACGTGTGGTGTAGCCAATATTTCTTTAACATCAATGCCTTATCTTTCTATCGTTGAAGCATATATAAAGTAAAACATATGGTTGCCTATTGGAACGCATATTTGGTAAATGTTCAATAAATCTAGGAAGTGACATGTCAATAATTGCCACGACAATGGCAATTACAGGTGGTTCTTAACTCTAGTATGCTTTTTTATGCCTTTATAATAATAAATTATGCTTGAGTTTTTCTTCTTTTTTTTTACATGAAATTATATGAGTTAGAAATTGTAGAAATGAAATATTAAAAAAATAAAGATATGGTTCTACACCATTATTATTGCAATTAATATAAGCAAACATATAGCGTAGGCAATATTTCTTTTGCATCTTTGCTTTATCTTCATATCGTTCGTAGCATATATAATGTAAAATACATAGGCTTTGTCGAAACTTTCTATACATGTTAACTTTCTCTTCCACAAGAAACTAAAGTTGAGTTTCTCTCAGCACATTTTACTCACATGGTTGATAATTGTTTTTACTTTTACAATTTACTTGTTAGTGCGTATTTGGTAGGTATTCAATAAATCTAGGAAGTGACCTGTTAATAATTGCTAGATACGACATGGCAATTACAGGTGGTTCCCAATTCTAGTATGCTTATTTATGCCTTTATAATAATAAGAAGTTATGCTTGAGTTTTTCCTTCTTATTTTTGACATGAAATTATATGAGTTAGACATTGTGGTAATGAAACATTAAGAAAATAAAGATATGATTATGCATCATTAATATTGAAATTAATGTAAGTAAACGTGTAGTGTAGGCAATATTTCTTTAGCATCAATGATTTATCTTTATATTTTTCATACCATGTATAATGTAAAACACATGGACTTTGTAGAAACTTTCTATACGTGTTGAATTTCTCTTATAGGAGAAGCTAAAATTAAGTTTCTCTCAGCACATTTTATTCACACGGTTGATAATTGTTTTTACTTTTATAATTGACAGTTGGCAGTATGCATTTGGTTGGTATTCAATAAATCTAGGAAGTGACCTATCAATAATTACCAGATATGACGATGGCAATTAGGTGGTTTTCAATTCTAGTATGTTTATTTATGCATTTATAATAATAATAAGTTATGCATGAGTTTTTTTACTTTTTCTTTTTGACATGAATTTGTATATGAGTTAGACATTGTAGAAATGGTACATTAAGAAAATAAAAATATGATTCTGCACCATCATTATTGAAATTATTTAACAAACGGTGGCGTAAAATTATTTCTTTAGCATTTATGCTTATCTTTTGATTCATGCATATATAAAGTAAAACACATTGGCATTCTAGAAACTTTCTATACATGTCGAATTTCTCTTCTAGCATAAGCTAAAGTTGAGTTTATGTGATAGGATATTTTATTAATGTGGTTGATAATTGTTTTTACTTTTATAATTGGCTGGCAATGCGTATTTGGTAAGTGATCAATAATTTTAGGAAGTGACTTGTCAATAATTGCAGATATGAGGATGACAATTTCAAGTGGTTCCCAATTTTAGTATGCTTATTTATGTATTTACAATAATTAGAAGTTATGCTTGAGTTTTTCTTCTTTCTTTTTGACATGAAATTATATATGAGTTAGACATTGTAATAATGAAACATTAAGAAAATAGAGATATGGTTATGCACCATTATTATTGAAATTAATGTAAGTAAACGTGTAGCGTAGGCAATATTTCTTTAGCATCTATGCCTTATCTTTATGTTGTTCATAGCATATATAATGTAAAACATATAGGCTTTATAGAAACTTTCTATACGTATTGAATTTCTTTTCTAGGATAAGTTAAAGTTGAGTTTTTCTCAGCACATTTTATTCACGTGGTTGATAATTGTTTTTACTTTTAGAATTGATAGTTGGCAATGCGTATTTGGTAGGTGTTCAATAAATCTAGAAAGTGACCTATCAACAATTACCAGATACGACAATTGCAATTACAGGTGGTTCCCAATTCTAGTATGCTTATTTATGCATTTATAATAAGAAGTTATGCATGAGTTTTTCTTCTTTTTTTTTGACATGAATTTGTATGAGTTAGACATTGTAGAAATGATACATTAAGAAAATAAGGATATGATTATGCACCATCATTATTGAAATTACTGTAAACAAATGTGTGGCATAGAAATTATTTCTTTAGCATCTATGCCTTATCTTTTTGTCAGTTGATGTATATATAATGTAAAACACATTGGCTTTCTAGAAACTTTCTATATGGGTCGAATTTCTCTTCTAGCATAAGCTAAAATTGACTTTACGTGAAAGCACATTTTATTAATGTGGTTGATAATTATTTTTACTTTTACAATTGACACTGGCAATGTATATTTGGTAAGTACTCAATAATTCTTGTAAGTGACCTGTCAATAATTATCAAATACGATGATGGCAATTACAGGTGGTTCCCAATTCTTGTATGTTTATTCATGCATTTATAATAATAAATTATGCATGATTTTTCTACTTTTTATTTTGACATAAATTGCATGAGTTAGACATTGTAGAACTGAAACATTAAGAAAATAAAGATATAATTCTGCACCATCATTATTGAAATTAATGTGAGCAAACATATGGCATAGACAATATTTCTTTAGCATATATGCCTTATCTTTATGTCATTTGTAACAAACATAATGTAAAACACATGGGCTTTGTAGAAACTTTTTATACGTGTTGAATTTCTCTTCTAAGATAAGTTAAAGTTGAGTTTCTCTGCACATTTTATTAACATGGTAGATAATTATTTTTACTTTTATAATTGACAGTTGGTTGTCCGTATTTGGTAAGTGTTCAATAAATTTAGGAAATGACCTGTCAATAATTGCCAATACGACAACGGCAATTACAGGTGGTTTCCAACTCTAGTATGCTTATTTATGCCTTTATAACGTAAGAAGTTATGAATGAGTTTTTCTTCTTTTTTTTAATATGAAATTGTATGAGTTAGACATTGTAGAAATGGAACTTCAAGAAAATAAAGATGTGATTCTGCACCATCATTATTGAAATTAATGTAAGCAAACGTGTGGCGTAGAAATTATTTCTTTACCATCTATGCCTTATCTTTCTATCGGTTGAAGCATATATAAAGTAAAACACATTAGCTTTCTAGAAACTTTCTATACGTGTCAAATTTCTCTTCTAAAATAAGCTAAAGTTGAGTTTACGTGACAACATATTTTATTAATGTGGTTGATAATTGTTTTTACTTTTACAATTGACAGAAGGCACTGCATATTTGGTAAGTGCTCAATAATTCTAGGAAATGACCTGTCAATAATTGCCAATACGAAGATGACAATTACATGTGGTTTCCAACTTTAGTATGCTTATTTATGTATTTATATTAATTAGAATTTATGCTTTAGTTTTTCTTCTTTCTTTTTGACATTAAATTATATATGAGTTAGACATTGTAGTAACAAAACATTAAGAAAATAAAGATATGGTTATGCACCGTTATTATTGAAATTAATGTAAGCAAATGTGTAGCATAGGCAATATTTCTTTAGCATCTATGCCTTATCTTTATGTCGTTCGTAGCATATATAATGCAAAACACATGAGCTTTGTAGAAACTTTCTATACGTGTTGAATTTCTCTTCTAGGATAAGCTAAAGTTGAGTTTCTGTTAGCACATTTTATTCGCATGATTGCTAATTGTTTTTACTTTTACAATTGCAGTTGACAATGCGTATTTGGTAGGTGTTTGTCACGACCCAACTTAAGCCATGACCGCGCATGGAACACCTTTCCCAGCAAACCTTAACACACCAAAATTTCTAGGAAACCAGAGAGTTTCCTCCGTTTTCTAACATTTCCCAAATAAAATTATAACCTGCAATATTTACCAATAATTTCATAACACTTGGGCATCAAGCATTCAATAATGCGCCCTTCCAGGACATAACAATATGTCAGCATAATCCAGTTATAATACCAAATTGACTTGCAAACTCTATTAAACATAATTTCATGTATAGTTCAATATAAAACCAAGTTAAGTTTACAAATCATTTCCATAACCAAATCCATATAGCTAAGTCTTAATTTAGATCCAGAATCCTGTGACATATGGAGCATTTGACAACTATAGGCTGAATAAGATAAGAGTTCCCTCTAAAAAGGGCCTTTACAAAAAGGCTCACCAACTTAGAATTTTCTAAGGTTGTGTCGAAGGAACATAGAACCAACACCAGCTCTTGTATTGAAAAAAAATGGAATATAATAGGGTGAGTTTTGCAACTTCTTAGAAGATAGGATATTGTTTACTAGATGCAATAATAAATCAATATAAACATAATAATGTATATGTGCTCATAAAAGTATTTTTTTCTAGCCATAAATTGAGATTTCTTGATAACATAGCTTTTTAAAATCACATAAATCTAAACATAAACGGGAGTTATCCTAAGTAGAACAATAACAAGTCCAGACATGACCCAAGGTCATGTGCGGGTTAGCACCACACCTGCTAAGGCCTTAGCCATATACAAGTCCAGCATAGCTAGCTATGTGCGGCTTAGCACCTCACCTTGGAGTTCCTCACGTGCAGAGGCTAACGCCCGTTAACTTAGGTTCTAACTATGAAATTTCCCAACATAATTCAAAATCATGCACATTCCACTTCTAGAATTTTTTTACAATATAAATAAACTCAAACTTAATAATTAACATAAGATGTTCTAATATTCAATATTCACTATAATTTGACTAAAAATATTTAAATAAGCATATTGACCAAATTATGGCCTACAATGACAATTTCCATTTCAAACATAAAGCGTCATTTTCGATAAATAAATTATTTTCTCCTATATCTACATACTTTCAACTCTCCAAATAATTTTATATTTATAATCAAAATTTATTACGCATAAAGTAAGCTACAGATACACTATCTACTCACAACTAGTGGTTCAAAGAACCGAAGATCAACTCCACAATTGCCACCAATTCAAGTGTTGATGCCCGATTGCTCTATCGCTCTAGGAACAAGACAATATTAATATTTGTGAGCTAACATTATCACTAATTTACATAAATTATCCCCAATTCAATAAAAGCCCCAAATTATAGGGTTCAAGAAATACTAAAATTAATTCTAAACTTAGAAGCTCTAACAATTTAAATAGAGTAGTTTAGAAGCTAATTTACCACTTGGAGAGTAGAATTGATGAAGAAAATCACTTTAATCTCCTAAAAGCTTCAAGCTCTCTAATGGAGTTTGAGAGAAAAATGGAGGTATGAGAGGGAGGGAGAGAGAGAGTGCGGTTATGAGGATGAGGAGGAAGAAGAAATGATGATGATGAAGTTTTGTGATGGAGGAAGCAAAAGGGATGAAGAAAGATGGAAGAAAGTGAGAAGGAAGGGAAGAAAATGTGAAGGGAAGAGAGGTTCTGAAGTTACGGGAGAAAGGGAGGAGGAAGGGAAGATAAAGGAAAAGAGAAAAGTCTATGGTGGTCTATACCACTTAAGGTGCACGTGGTCCTTACTTTATTTTTTTTTTTTTTTTTTTACGGTCATTACATTCTTCCCCCTTAAGAAATTCGGTCCGAATTTCCAACAACTCAGAGATTAGCCACATACCTCAAGAATCAAATAGATACGGATATTTGGCTTGCATAGCCTCTTCCGCCTCCCAAGTTGCTTCTTGATTAGAATGGTTTTTCCAAATCACCTTCACTGACACCACCTCTTTTGATCGAAGCTTCTTCACTTGGCGGTCAACAATGGCCACCGCTCCTCCTCATAGGATAATTTCTCATCAAGTTGGATCACTTGAGGAGAGATTACATGAGATGGATCAGGAATATATTTTCGAAGCATAGAGACATGAAACATCTGGATGAACCATGGATAGTTCAGGAGGTAATGCTAGATGATATGCCACTGCACCAACCCTATCCAGAACTTCAAAAGGACCAATGTAACGAGGGTTGAGCTTTCCTCGCTTTCCAAACCTTATAACTCCTTTCATAGGGGAAACCCGAAGAAAGACATGTTCTCCCAGAGAACTCTAAATTACGTCTTCTATGATCTGCATAGGATTTCTGCCTACTTGAGGTCAAGAGTCGTTCTCGATCAAACGAACCTTATCAAGAGACTCTTGTACAAGGTCAGGACCTAACATCTTAGTTTCGCCAACTTCAAACCAACCTATAGGAGATCTACAACGTCTCCCATACAAAGCTTCAAAAGGTGCCATCTGAATGCTGGTTTGGTAGCTATTGTTATATGAAAACTCCATAAGAGATAAGTAACTACTCCAATTTCCTCCAAAGTCCAAAACACACGACCTAAGCATATCTTCCAAAATTTGAATGGTTCTTTCAGATTGCCCATCCGTTTGAGGATGGAAAGCTTGTTAGATCAAGTCTAGTCCCAAGGGCTTCTTGAAAAGCTCTCCAAAATCGAGCCGTAAATGAGCTCCTCTCAATAGATATGATGGAAATTGGAATCCCATGAAGTCTAACAATCTCATCAATATACAATTGAGCATATTGATAAGCTCGATAGGTGGTCTTTACAGGAGAAAATGAGCCGACTTAGTCATACGATCTACTATGACCCATAGAAGTCAAACCCTTTCATAGTGCGGGGTAGCCCTGTCACAAAGTCCATAGTGATCCGTTCCCACTTCCATTCAGGGATTTCTATCTGTTGAAGCAATCCTGCGGTTTCTGTGTTCCGCCTTAACTGACACACCAAACAACGAGATACAAAGTCACCAACATCCCTTTTCATGCCTTCCCACCAATACAATTGCCTTAAATCTTGATACATCTTAGTTGAGCCAGGATGTATAGAGTACCGAGAATTGTGAGACTCTTCCATGATGGTCTTTCTAAGATTTCCAACATCGGGTATGCATAAGCGGTTACCAAATCGAAGCACTCCCTCTTGGTCTATTATAAATTCAGAAGTTATCCCACTTTTAACATCATCCCGCAACTTAAACAATCTAGGATCTTCAACTTGAAGCGCCTTAATTTGCTCAACGAGGGATGACTGGGCTCTTACATGAGCCAAGAGTATCCCAGACTCTCCCAAGTTGAACTGAACACCACTAGCCTCAAGCTTATGAACTTCCTCCACTAACGGTCTCCTTAGGAGCAATATGAGCCAAACTACCCATAGACTTCCTACTCAAAGCATCTGCTACAACATTAGCCTTTCCTGATGGTACAAGATAGTGCAATCATAATCCTTTAGCAACTCCATCCACCTTCGTTGTCTCAGATTCAAGTCTCGCTGTTGGAATATGTACTTCAAACTTTTATGGTCGTGTAAATCTCACATGTCTCACCATAAAGATAATGCCTCCAAATTTTCAAAGCAAAAATTACTCTGCCATCTCTAGATCATGAGTAGGATAGTTTTGTTCATGCTTCTTCAACTGCCGTGAAGCATAAGCAATAACTCGACCATGTTGCATCAAAACACAACCAAGTCCTATCCGAGAAGCATCAGTATAAAAACCTTCAGATCCAGAAGGTAAAACAAGCACAGGTGCTAAGGTTAAGCAATCTTTGAGCATTTGAAAGCTTTCCTCACATGCATCTGACCATTGAAATTTCACATTCTTTTGAGTCAGCTTAGTCAATGGCGCAGAAATTCTTGAGAAATCCTTTACAAACCGACGGTAATAGCCTGCTAATCCTAGAAACCTCTAATCTCAGGAACTGGAGTAGGTCGTGGCCATTGCTGAATAGCTTCAATCTTTTGGATCCACCATAATCCCATCCTTGGATACAATGTGACCAAGAAAAGCCACCTGATCAAGCCAGAATTCACATTTGGAGAACTTGGCATAAAGCTTATGATCCCTCAAAGTTTGCAATACAACCCTTAAATGGTATTCATGCTCTTCCATACTCTTGGAATATACCAAGATATCATCAATAAAGACGATCACAAAATGATCTAGAAATGGTTTAAATACACGATTCATCAAATCCATAAAAGAGCTTGGCATTTGTTAAGCCAAAAGACATCACCAAGAATTCATAATGCCCATAACGGTACGGAAGGCGGTCTTAGGAATATCTTCGTCTTTGATTTTCAATTGATGATACCCAGAACGGAGATCAATTTTAGAGAAATAGGAAGCTCCTTGAAGCTGATCGAATAAGTCATCAATTCTTGGTAGCGGGACTTATTACTCACAGTGAGTTTATTAAGTTGTCGGAGTCCACACATAGTCGCATTGAACCATCTTTCTTCCTCACAAAGAGCACTGGGCTCCCCATGGAGATGTGCTCTGACGAATGAAACCTTTCTCTAGCATATCTTGCAACTGAGCTTTTAACTCCCGTAATTCGGAGGAGCCAAGCGGTAAGGAGGAATGGATACGGGTTGAGATTTGGGGCCAAGTCTATGCTAAACTCTACCTCTCTATCAGGAGGCAATCCTGTAGATCATCTGGAAACACATCTGGAACTCTCTAACCACGGGAACTTGGTCAATGTCAGGCACTTTGGCCTCAACATCTCTGACTACCGCCAGAAGGATTGATTACCTTTATTCATCAAGTGCAAAGCACTCATGGATGAGATTAGACTAGCTGGGAGAGATAAGCATCCCCTTTAAATACGAAAGACGGACCATCTGGAATGTTAAATCTCACTTCTTTAGAATAGCAATCGACATTGGCATGACAAGGAGCTAACCAATCCATGCCTAGGATAACATCAAAATCAACCATCTCAATAAGTACCAAATCAGCTAAAGTGTCCACACCCTTCACGCGACAACACAAGATCGGAATACTAACCGAACCCAGCAGATTTTCCTATTGGAGTACTAACCAAAAATGGGTTTTCCAACAACCGGGTTTCTTGCCAAAGCGAGATGCAAAATATGAAGATACATATGAATGTGTAGAACCTGGATCAACCAATACATATGCATCAAAAGAGCAAACTTTAAGTGTACCTGTAACCACTTCATTGGATGCCTGAGCATCTGCGTGTCATAGCAAACACTTGTGGTTGACCTCTGCCCCTTCTGCCTGACCCTCTGCCACTTGTGCCTCTACCACCTATAGCTCTACCACTAGAACCAAAGGAATTCCTAGGGAAGAGCTGAATGAGATGATGTTGGTAAGCTTGATAGTTTGAATTCGAACTTGGGACCTTATTGGTAAGCGTGGGCAATCCCTCAAAAGTGACCTGTTTGTCCACAACCATAACATGCCCCTCGTTCTCATGACAAATTCCAAAGTGATGCTTCCCACATGTTCTGCATAATGGCCTTATTAGGCCTGATTGCCCAGAACCTTGTATGCTCCCCTGAGATTGGCTAGAATAAGATCTAGAACCAGGATACACCCATCGAGTAGGCCCATAGGAGGTGGCCCTACCCGATTGCTCTTGATGTTGCCTTGGGCGGTATAACCTCCTCCTGAGCTAGAACCTCCAGAGAAAACTCCTTTCATCTTAGGTTTCTTGGCTATCTTCGCGAGGCTTTCCTTTCCTCCAATCCAATTCAATTCATAAGCAGCATCCACAATTTCAGCATAGGACATTCTATCGACATTTGATGAAAGAGCTGTGAATAAAGGTTGTATCAATCCTCTGACAAATCTTCGAACTCTTGGTCTCAGTGGACACTAAATCTGGGGCATATCTAGAGAGACGGGAAAAGTGAGCTTCATACTCAGTTACGACATACCGATATTTGCTTCAGCTTTTCAAACTCTGCTAAGTCCTCCCTTTTGCTTTCAGGAAGAAATCTCATCATGAACACATCCTTGAATTCATTCCAACCCATAGGTGGCAATCTAGCTGTCTCCCTACCTTCCCGCAATGTTTCATACCACTGTCAGCTATACCATTTAAATTGTAAGATGCTAACTCCACGCTCTCATCGTTGGGCATCTAAGGGCTCGAAGGGCTTTGTTAGTGCGGTCTAGGAACATTTGAGGATCTTCAGTCAACAAATTTCCTGAAAATGTAGGTGGATTCAACTTGAGGAATGATTCAATAGACACATCTGTCCCACCTTGGGTTTGACGGTTCCTTATAGGAGGTTCTTCCTCATCATGTGTTTGGGCTTCATCCCTTGCCTGTTGGGTTAATGTTGCCACCAAATTATCAATGGCTTGCTGCATGCCTAACATCCGAGCATCAAGATCAACTGGTTGCCCTTGTAGTCCTCCAGCATCACCTTGTTGTTTGTTTAGGTTTAGGTTTTGGTTCTGGTTCTGGTCTGGCCGTCCTTCTACGACCTCCACCCCAACCAGGACCTCTAAGGCCACCACCCTGCCTTGACCTCTACGGCCTCCACCCTGATTTTGACCTCTACGGCCTCCACCCCGATTTTGACCTCTACGGCCTCCACCCGATTTTGTCCCCTTCTTCTAAGTGGAGGAGCGGAGCCTGGTCAATTCGCATTAGAGGCGTTATAATCTCCTAAGCTTATATTGCGCTGAAGCTTTTTAGGAGGCATCGTACCTAATAGATTGAACATAAAATCGGAAAACAGGTAAAAATCCTTGAAATAAGAATAACATAAGATCAAACGACTTAAAAATAGACTTAAGAAGACATTCCTATTAGGCCTTTGATAGGGTCGCGCTTTGTGAAAATGGGCCGGCAACCATTTACACAATCGTGACTCTACTAAAGGACATTTGCTCCATATCACAGGAAACCTAAAGCTCTGATACCAACTTTGTCACGACCCAACTTAAGCCATGACCCGCATGGAACACCTTTCCCAGGAAACCTTAACACACCAAAATTTCTAGGAAAAGAGAGTTTCCTCGTTTTGAACATTTCCCAAATAAAATTATAACCTGCAATATTTACCAATAATTTCATAACACTTGGGCATCAAGCATTCACAATGCGCCCTTCCAGGACATAACAATATGTCAGCATAATCCAGTTATAATACCAAATTGACTTGCAAACTCTATTAAACATAATTTCATGTATAGTTCAATATAAAACCAAGTTAAGTTTACAAATCATTTCCATAACCAAATCCATATAGCTAAGTCTTAATTTAGATCCAGAATCCTGCCTGACATATGGAGCATTTGACAACTATAGGCTGAACAAGATAAGAGTTCCCTCTAAAAAGGGCCTTTACAAAAAGGCTCACCAACTTAGAATTTTCTAAGGTTGTGTCGAAGGAACACCAGAACCAACACCAGCTCTTGTATCTAAAAAAAAATGGAATATAATAGGGTGAGTTTTGCAACTCAGTGAGAGATATATATCCACATTTACTAGATGCAATAATAAATCAATATAAACATAATAATGTATATGTGCTCATAAAAGTATTTTTTTTTCTAGCCATAAATTGAGATTTCTTGATAACATAGCTTTTTAAAATCACATAAATCTAAACATAAACGGGGAGTTATCCTAAGTAGAACAATAACAAGTCCAGACATGACCCAAGGTCATGTGCGGGTTAGCACCACACCAACTGGAGTTGGCCCGTAGCCATATACAAGTCCAGCATAGCCCAGTGATGTGCGGGTTAGCACCTCACCTGTGACTGGAGTTCCTCACGTGCATCGAGGCTAACGCCACCTGCCGTTAACTAAGGTTCTAACTATGGAATTTCCCCAACATAATTCAAAATCATGCACATTCCACTTCTAGAATTTTTTTACAATATAAATAAACTCAAACTTAATAATTAACTTAAGATGTTCTAATATTCAATATTCACTATAATTTGACTAATAATATTTAAATAAGCATATTGACCAAATTATGGCCTACAATGACAATTTCCATTTCAAACATAAAGCGTCATTTTCGATAAATAAATTATTTTCTCCTATATCTACATACTTTCAACTCTCCAATAATTTTATATTTATAATCAAAATTTATTACGCATAAAGTAAGCTAGAATACACTATCTACTCACAACTAGTGGTTCAAAGAACCGAAGATCAACTCCACAATTGCCACCAATTCAAGTGTTGATGCCCGATTGCTCATCGCTCTAGGAACAAGACAATATTAATGTTTGTGAGCTAACATTATCACTAATTTACATAAATTATCCCCAATTCAATAAAAGCCCCAAATTATAGGGTTCAAGAAATACTAAAATTAATTCTAAACTTAGAAGCTCTAACAATTTAAATAGAGTAGTTTAGAAGCTAATTTACCACTTGGAGAGTAGAATTGACGAAGAAAATCACTTTAATCTCCTAAAAGCTTCAAGCTCTCTCTAATGGAGTTTGAGAGAAAATGGAGGTATGAGAGGAGGGAGAGAGAGAGAGTGCGGTTATGAGGATGAGGAGGAAGAAGAAATGATGATGATGAAGTTTTGTGATGGAGGAAGCAAAAGGGATGAAGAAAGATGGAAGAAAGTGAGAAGGAAGGGAAGAAAATGTGAAGGGAAGAGAGGTTCTGAAGTTACTGGAGAAGGGAGGAGGAAGGGAAGATAAAGGAAAGAGAAAAGTCTATGGTGGTCTATACCACTTAAGGTGCACGGTGGTCCTTACTTTGATTTTTTTTTTTTTTTTTTTTACGGTCATTACATGTTCAATAAATCTAAAAAGTGACCTGTCAATAATTGCCATACGACAATGGCAATTAAGTGGTTCCTAATTCTAATGTGCTTGCCTTTATAATAATAAGAAGTTACGCTTGAGTTTTCTTATTTTTTTTACATGAAATTATGAGTTAGACATTGTAGTAATAAAACATTAGGAAAATAAACATATGGTTCTGCACCATTATTATTGAAATTAACATAAGCAAACGTATAGTGAGACAATATTTCTTCAGCATCTTTGCCTTATCTTTATATCGTTCGTAGTGTATATAATGTAAAACACATGGGCTTTGTCAAAACTTGCTATACGTGTTGACTTTCTCCTCTATGAGAAGCTAAAGTTGAGTTTCTCTAGCACATTTTACACACATGGTTGATAATTGTTTTTACTTTTACAATTGACAGTTGTCATGCATATTTGGCAGGTGTTAATAAATTTAGGAAGTGACCTGTCAATAATTGCTTGATACGACATGGCAATTACAAATGGTTCCCAATTCTAGTATGCTTAATTATGCCTTATAATAATAAGAAATTATGCTTGAGTTTTTCTTCTTCTTTTTTTTTACATGAAATTATGAGTTAGACATTGTAGTAATGGAACATTAAGAAAATAAAGATATGGTTAAGCACCATTATTATTGAAATTAATGTAAGTAAACGTGTAGCGAGGTAATATTTCTTTAACATCTATAATTTGTCTTTATGTTGTTCGTAGCATATATAATGTAAAACACATGGGATTTGTAGAAACTTTCTATACATGTTGAATTTCACTTCTAGGAGAAGCTAAAATTGAGTTTCTTTTAGCACATTATATTCACATGGTTGATCATTGTTTTTACTTTTATAATTGCAGTTGGCAATGCGTATCTGGTAGGAGTTCAACAAATCTATGAAGTGACCTATCAATAATTACCAGATATGACGATGGCAATTAAGGTGGTTCCCAATTCTAGTATGATTATTTATGCATTTATAATAATAAGTTATGCATGAGTTTTTCTTCCTTTTTTTTTTTACATGAATTTGTATGAGTTAGACATTGTAGAAATGATACATTAAGAAAATAAAGAGGTGATTCTACACCATCATTATTAAAGTTACTAAGCAAACGCGTGGCGTAGAAATTATTTCTTTAGCATCTATGCGTTATCTTTCTATCAGTTGATGCATATATAGAGTAAAACACATTGACTTTCTAGAAACTTTCTCTATAGGTCAAATTTCACTTCTAGCATAAGCTAAAATTGACTTTACATGACAACGCATTTTATTAATGTGGTTGATAATTGTTTTTACCTTTCAAATTGACTTGGCAATGCGTATTTGGTAACTACTCAATATTTCTAGTAAGTGATCTGTCAATAATTGTCAAATACGACGATGGCAATTACAGGTGGTTCCCAATTCTTGTATGCTTATTCATGCATTTATAATAATAAATTTAGCATGAGTTTTTCTTCTTTTTTATTTTTGCATAAATTGTATGAGTTAGACATTGTAGAAATGAAAAATTAAGAAAATAAAGATATGATTCTGCACCATAATTATTGAAATTAATGTGAGCAAATATGTGGCATAGACAACATTTCTTTAGCATCTATGCCTTATCTTTATGTCGTTCATAGCATATATAATATAGCACACATGGGCTTTGTAGAAACTTTTTATACGTGTACGAATTTCTCTTCTAAGATAAGTTAAAGTTGAGTTTTTCTCAGCACATTTTATTCACATGGTCGATAATTATTTTTACTTTTACAAATGACAATTGGTTGTGCGTATTTGGTAGGTGTTCAATAATTCTAGGAAATGACCTCAATAATTGCAATACGACAACGGCAATTACAGGTGGTTCCCAATTCTAGTATGCTTATTTATGCCTTTATAATAATAAGAAGTCATGCATGAGTTTTTTTTCCCTTTTTTATATGAAATTATATATGAGTTAGACATTGTAGAAATAGAATTTTAAGAAAATAAAAATGTGATTCTGCACCATCATTATTGAAATTAATGTAAGCAAACGTGTGGCATAGAAATTATTTCTTTACAATCTATGCCTTATCTTTCTTCGGTTGAAGCATATATAAAGTAAAACACATTAGCTTTCTAGAAACATTCTATACGTGTCAAATTTCTCTTCTAGCATAAGCTAAAGTTGATTTTACATGACCGAATATTTTGTTAATGTGGTTGATAATTTTTTTTACTTTTATAATTGACAGATGGCAATGCGTATTTGGTAAGTGCTCAATAATTCTTGGAAGTGACCTGTCAATAATTGTCAGGACAAGGATGGCAATTTAGATGATTCCCAATTTTAATATGTTTATTTATGCATTTATAATAATTAGAAGTTATGCTTGAGTTCTTCTTCTTCTTTTTGACATGAAATTATATATGAGTTAAACATTGTAATAATGAAACATTAAGAAAATAGAGATATGGTTATGCACCATTATTATTGAAATTAGTGAAGCAAACGTTAGCGTAACCAATATTTCTTTAGCATCTATGCCTTATCTTTATGTCATTCGTAGCATATATAATGTAAAACACGTAGGCTTTGTAAAAACTTTCTATACGTGTTGAATTTCTCTTCTACGATAAGCTAAAGTTGAGTTTCTCGTCACCACTTTTTATTCAAATGGTTGATAATTGCTTTTACTTTTATAATTGCAGTTGGCAATGCGTATTGATAGGTGTTCAACAAATCTATGAAGTGACCTATCAATAATTACCAGACGACGATGGCAATTACAGGTAGTTCCCAATTCTAGTATGATTATTTATGGATTTATAATAATAAGTTATGCATGAGTTTTTCTCTTTTTTTATATGAATTTGTATGAGTTAGACATTGTAGAAATGATACATTAAGAAAATAAAGAGGTGATTCTACACCATCATTATTAAAATTACTTTAAGCAAACGCATGGCGTAGAAATTATTTCTTTAGCATTTATGCGTTATCTTTTTGTCATTGATGCATATGCATCTATGCGTTATCTTTCTTTCAGTCATGCATATATAATGTAAAACACATTGACTTTCTAAAAACTTTCTATACGGGTCAATTTCACTTCCAGCATAAGCTAAAGTTGACTTTACATGACAGCGCATTTTATTAATGTGATTGATAATTGTTTTTACCTTTCAATTGAAGCTGGCAATGCGTATTTGGTAACTGCTCAATATTTCTAGTAAGTGATCTGTCAATAATTGTCAAATACGAAGATGGCAATTACAGGTGGATCCCAATTCTTGTATGCTTATTCATGCATTTATAATAATAAATTATGCATGAGTTTTTCTATTTTTTTATTTTCGCATAAAATGTATGAGTTAGACATTGTAGAAATGAAACATTAAGAAAATAAAGATATCATTCTGCACCATCATTATTGAAATTAATGTTGGTAAACATGTGGCATAGACAATATTTCTTTAGCATCTATGTCTTATCTTTATGTCGTTCGTAGCATATATAATATAAAACACATAGGCTTTGTAGAAATTTTTTATACGTGATGAATTTCTCTTCTAAGATAAGTTAAAGTTGAGTTTTTTTGTCAGCACATTTTATTCACATGGTCGATAATTAGTTTTACTTTTACAATTGACAGTTGGCTGTGCGTATTTGGTAGGTGTTCAATAAGTCTAGGAAATGACCTGTCAATAATTGCCAGATACGACAACGGCAATTACAGGTGGTTCCCAATTCTAGTATGCTTATTTATGCCTTTATAATAATAAGAAGTTATGCATGAGTTTTTATTCCTTTTTTATATGAAATTGTATATGAGTTAGACATTGTAGAAATGGAATTTTAAGAAAATAAAGATGTGATTCTGCACCATCATTATTGAAATTATTGTAAGCAAACGTGTAGCATAGAAATTATTTCTTTACAATCTATGCCTTATCTTTCTTCGATGAAGCATATATAAAGTAAAACACATTGGCTTTCTAGAAACATTCTATACGTGTCGAATTTCTCTTCTAGCATAAGCTAAAGTTGATTTTACATGACAGATATTTTATTAATGTGGTTGATAAATATTTTTACGTTTACAATTGACAAATGGCAATGCGTATTTGGTAAGTGCTCAATAATTCTGGAAGTGACCTGTCAATAATTGCCAGGTATGAGGATGGCAATTTCAGGTGATTTCCAATTTTAGTATGCTTATTTATGCATTTATAATAATTAGAAGTTATGCTTGAGTTTTTCTTCTTTCTTTTTGACATGAAATTATATATGAGTTAAACATTGTAATAATGAAATATTAAGAAAATAGAGATATGGTTATGCACCATTATTATTGAAATTAGTGAAAGTAAACGTATAGCGTAACCAATATTTCTTTAGCATCTATGCCTTATCTTTATGTTGTTCGTAGCATATATAATATAAAACACATGGGCTTTGTAGAAACTTTTTATACGTGACGAATATCTCTTCTAAGATAAGTTAAAGTTGAGTTTTTTTGTCAACACATTTTATTCACATGGTTGATAATTGTGTTTACTTTTATAATTAATAGTTGGCAATACGTATTTGGTAAGTGTTCAATAAATCTAGGAAGTGACCTATCAATAATTACCAGATACGATGATGGCAATTATAGGTGGTTCCTAATTCTAGTATGCTTACTTATGCCTTTATAATAATAAGAAGTTGTGCTTGAGTTTTTCTTCTTTTTACATGAAATTATGAGTTAACATTGTAGTAATGAAACATTAAAAAAAAAAACATATGGTTCTATACTATTATTATTGAAATTAAATAACCAAACATATAGCGTAGGCAATATTTCTTTAGCATCTTTGCCTTATCTCTATGTCGTTCATAGCATATATAATGTAAAACACGTGGGCTTTGTCGAAACTTGCTATACGTGTTGACTTTCTCTTTTAGGAGAAGGTAAAGTTGAGTTTCTCTTAGCACATTTTACTCACATGGTTGATTATTGTTTTTACTTTTACAATTGCAGTTGTTAGTGCGTATTTGGTAGGTGTTCAATAAAACTAGGAAGTGATCTGTCAATAATTGCTAGATACGACGATGACAATTACAGGTGGTTGTCAATTCTAGTATGCTTATTTATGCCTTTATAATAATAAGAAGTTATGCTTGTTTTTCTTCTTTTTTTTACATGAAATTATGAGTTTGACATTGTAGTGATGAAATATTAAGAAAATAAATATATGGTTATGTACCATTATTATTGAAATTAATGTAAGTAAATGTGTAGCGTAGGCAATATTTCTTTAACATCTATGATTTGTCTTTATGTTGTTCATAGCATATATAATGTAAAACACATGGGCTTTGTAGAAACTTCTGTACATGTTGAATTTCTCTTCTAGGAGAAGCTAAAATTGAGTTTCTTCACATTTTATTCACATGGTTGATAATAGTTTTTACTTTGACAATTGACCGTTGGACGTGTGCATTTGGTAAGTGTTTAATAAATTTAGGAAGTGGCCTATCAATAATTACCATATACGACGATGGCAATTACAGGTGATTTTCAATTCTAGTATGCTTATTTATGCATTTATAATAATAAGAAGTTATGCATGAGTTTTTCTTCTTTTTCTTTTTGACATAAATTTGTATATGAGTTAGACATTGTAGAAATGATACATTGAGAAAATAAAAATGTGATTCTGCACCATCATTATTGAAATTAATGTAACAAACATGTGGCATAGAAATTATTTCTTTAGCATCTATGCCTTATCTTTCTTTAAATGCATACATGAAGTAAAGCACATTGGCTTTCTAGAAACTTTCTATACATGTCGAATTTCTCTTCCAGCATAAGCTAAAGTTGAGTTTACATGATAGGACATTTTATTAATATGGTGGATAATTATTTTTTCTTTTACAATGGTAATACGTATTTGATAAGTGCTCAATAATTCTAGAAAGTGACCTGTCAATAATTGCCAATACGAGGATGGCAATTTAGGTGATTCCCAATTTTAGTATACTTATTTATGTATTTATAATAATTAGAAGTTATAATTGAGTTTTTCTTCTTTCTTTTTGACATAAAACTATATATGAGTTAAACATTGTAATAATGAAACATTAAGAAAATAAAGATATGGTTGTGCACCATTATTATTGAAATTAATGTAAGTAAACGTGTAGCGTAGGCAATATTTCTTTAGCATCCATGTCTTATCTTTATGTCGTTTGTAGCATATATAATGTAAAACACATAGACTTTGTAGAAACTTTCTATACATGTTGAATTTCTCTTTTAGGATAAGCTAAAGTTGAGTTTCTCTCAGCACATTTTATTCACATGGTTGATAATTGTTTTCACTTTTATAATTGACAGTTGGCAATGCGTATTTGGTAGGTGTTCAATAAATCTAGAAAGTGACCTATCAATAATTATCAGATACGACGATGGCAATTACAGGTGGTTCCCAATTCTAGTATGATTATTTATGCATTTAAAATAATAAGAAGTTATGCATGAGTTTTTTTCTTTTTTCTTTTTTTACATGAGTTTGTATATGAGTTAGACATTGTGGAAATGATACATTAAGAAAATAAAGATGATTCTACACCATCATTATTAAAATTACTGTAAGTAAACGTGTGGCGTAGAAATTATTTCTTTAGCATCTGTGTTATCTTTCTGTCAATTGATGCATATATAAAGTAAAACACATTGGCTTTCTAGAAACTTTCTATACGTGTTGAATTTCTCTTTTAGCATAAGCTAAAGTTGAGTTTACGTGACAGGAGATTTTATTAATGTGGTTGATAATTTTTTTTACTTTACAATTGACAACTGGCAATGCGTATTTGGTTAGTGCTTAATAACTCTAGGAAGTGACCTGTCAATAATTGCCAGATACAACAATGGCAATTACAGGTGGTTCCAAATTCTAGTATGCTTATTCATGCATTTATGATAATAAGCAGTTATGAATGAGTCTTTCTTTTCTTTTTGACATGAAATAATATTTAAGTTAGACATTGTAGTAATGAAACATTAAGAAAACAAAGATATGGTTTTGCACCATTATCATTGAAATTAATTTAAGAAAACGTGTGTAACATCCCTTGCTATTTCATGGATTGATGACTATCCCCACAAACCAACAAGGGTCTTTTCAGGAGAGGGAATGTTATAAATGGTATCAAATCCTGCACCTTTCCCACTACGTATGGTTTGGGGACAAACCAAGCAGAAGCTGGTGGGCATGTAACGTCCGGTAAGGAGGGAGTGATGATCTGAGAAGGCACGAACAAGGAGCGGCTCCTCCAGCGAGGGGTACATGAATGAACCGATTACGCACCTGAATGAGGGATCCTGAGTCTATATAGGTATGGGACTATATAGTTTAGAAGTGCTTACATGAATTGATTGGCACTTCCTATGCCACAAAGATGCATCTTTCTTTTCGGTAGCCCATCATGAAAGAACATCACAGTGAGCGTGCTTGACTTGGGGCAATTTTGGGATGGGTGACCTCCTTGGAAATTTTCCCAAGAAATGTGTGAATGAAGACAAAGCACGCTGAAAAGACCCGTGTTGGTTTGTGGGGAAGTCAATCCATAAAGCGGATGTTACAACGTGCAGCTTAGGCAATATTTCTTTAGCATCTATGTCTTATTTTCTGGTTGAAGCATATATAAAGTAAAACACATTGGCTTTGTAGAAACTTTCTATACGTGTTGAATTTCTCTTCTAGGATAAGCTAAAGTTAAGTTTCTTTGACCACAAATTTTATTAACATGGTTGATAATTGTTTTTACTTTTGTAATTGACATGGCAGTGCATATTTGGTAGGTGCTCAATAATTCCAAGTGTCCCATCAATAATTGCTAGATACGAATATGGCAATTACAGGTTGTTCCCAATTCTAATATGTTTATTTATGCATTTATAATAATAAGAAATTATGCATGAGTTTTTATTTTTTTTCTTTTTGACATGAAATTATATATGAGTTGGACATTGTAGTAATAAAACATTAAGAAAATAAAGATATGATTCTCGTATTTATTGAAATTAATGTAAGCAAACGTGGCGTAGACAATATTTCTTTAGTATCTATGCCTTATATTTCTCAATTAAAACATATATAAAGTAAAACACATTGGCTTCGTAGAAACTTTCTATTGAATTTCTTTTCTAGCATAAGCTAAAGTTGAGTTTCTTTGACAGCACATTTTATTAACGTGGTTGATAATTGTTTTTCTTTTACATTTGAATCTGGAGTGCATAATTGGTATGTGTTCAGTAATTCAGGATGTGACCTGTCAATAATTGCCATATACGAATATGGCAATTACAGGTGGTTCCCAATTTTAGTGTACTTATTTATGCATTAATAATATGAAGAAATTATGCATGAGTTTTTCTTTTTTTCTTTTTGACATTAAATTATATATGAGTTAGACATTGTAGTAATGAAATATTAAGAAAATAAAGATATGGTTATGCACCATTATTATTGAAATTAATGTAAGCAAACGTGTGGCGTAGACAATATTTCTTTAGCATTTATGCCTTATCTTTATTTCATTCGTAGCATATGTAAAGTAAAACTCATGGGTTTTGTAGAAACTTTCTATTCGTGTTGAATTTCTCTTCTAGCATAAGCTAAAGTTAAATTTTCTGATAGCACATTTTATTAACATGGTTGATAATTATTTTTACTTTTACAATTGACAGTGGCAATGCGTATTTGGTAAGTGTTCAGTAATTTTAGGAAGTGACCTGTCAATAATTGTCAGATACGACGATGGCAAACACAAGTGGTTCTCAACTCTAGTATGCTTATTTTTGCATTTATAATAATAAGTTATGCATGAGTTTTTTCTTTTTCATTTTGGCATGAAATTGTATATGAGTTAGACATTGTAGAAATGAAACATTAAGAAAATTAAGATATGGTTATGCACCATTATTGTTGGAATTAATGTAAGCAAATATGTAGCGTAAGCAATATTTCATTAGCATCTATACCTTATCTTTCTTCGTTGAATCATATATAAAGTAAAACACATGGGCTTTGTAAAAACTTTCTATACGTGTTGAATTTCTTTTCTAGCATAAGCTAAAGTTGGGTTTCTCTGGCACATTTTATTAACACATTTGATAATTGTTTTTACTTTTACAATTGACAGCGCAGTGTTATTTGGTATGTGTTCAATAATTCTAGGAAGTGACCTGTCAATAATTTCCAAATACAACGATTGCAATTACAGGTGGTTCCCAATTCTAGTATGTTTATTTATGCTTTTATAATAATAAGAAGTTATGCATAAGTTTTTTTCCTTTTTTTTTTGGTATGAAATTGTATGAGTTAGATATTATAGAAATGAAACATTAAGAAAATAAAGATATAGTTAAGCACCATTATTATTAAAATTAATTTAAGCAAACGTGTAGCGTAAGCAATATTTCTTTAGCATCTATGCCTTATTTTTCTGTCGGTTAAAGCATATATAAAGTAAAATACATAGGCTTTGTAGAAACTTTCTATTCATGTCGAATTTCTCTTCTTACATAAGCTAAAGTTGTTAAATTATATATGTAATTCACTTTAATTCCAAAAATTGAAAAGTATCACTTTAGTCTTTAAAATTTAAAAGTGATTCAACTAGTTTTGAACAGGAATATAATGACTAAGTTGAATCACTTTTTAAAATTTCTGAAGTAAAGTTATACTTTCTTAATCTCTTACTAAAGTAAATCACGCATACAATTTCATGGATTAAAGTGAACTTGTACTCATATTAAAACTAAGATTACCCAACTTATCTGCATCGAAGTTGCCTTCCCTTCCCTTTAGGTATGCTGGAAACGTATGTTCCACTCCCTTGAGCTCAAATCAGCAATGCGCTTCAGCAGCTTTGAGTGATTGGAATTGGGAACAGTTCCGGCTTTAATGATGTCCACAACAGACTTTGTTGACCCTTCTAATTCCACTCTCCCACGCAAACTAGAGGCCAGTAAAATTTCCCCAGAGCTCGGCCATGAAGGGAAATGTTTTTCAACCATCCATATCTTAACATCATATGACACCCAATCTATCACCTTAAATTTTGTGTGATTTCTACTTAAAAATATAAATTTTGATTTTCCACCTTCTTAAACACCCACTTTTTAGATATTGAAATAACAATACCCACCACGAAAGCGATACAGAACCCTTCTTGCTGAACCTCTTGATCCATCTCTAAGCAAACCTCCACATGCTAGGGTTACCCGGGCTGCCCCATCCATATTCAGCCTTATCCAGCCCTGTGGAGGGGGTCACCACTTGCCAGCGGATGAGAATCGTTGAATGGCTACCACTACCATCACCCTCTATGGAATTAAGCACCCTCGTAATCTCCGATGATTGAGCAATAACAACTTTATGCGGTAATGTATGCGGTAACGTGGGCCAACGAAAATTCTCAAATAACTCCTTATTTCTCCAATTCCATACATTTCATATCGTGACAAAATAGATATCCAGCCATGACCAAGATTCAACTGTGCTCAGGTTGACGGTGAGATCTAGGGTGACCAACATATTTATAGGAAGGAGTAAAGAGGTTAATAACATTTGACGAGTATTTTACGATGAGAGGAGAGATTGACGTTAAGAGAAGTTGATACTTTTGCTGGGCAGTACAACTTCTAAAAATCTCTTTTCAAGAGAACTAGCTGCTGAAGGTACAATAGTGGAAAACATTCCAAATTTCGTAGTTGAGGTGGGGAACCACTGATTGTCATATTAATTTTTATTCCCTGAAACAGATTAACTTCTAATATCTTTATTTTTTAAGAACTAGTATGTATATGATTTTTTTTTAGTAAGAGATTAATATGTGTAAAGTTTTTTTTTTTAACTAAAGTGCTTGCATTTATTTAATCATTTTAAGGACTAATGTATTACAAACAAAAAAAATTCAAGGATTAAAATATAAATTCAGTCATTCTTTTATACATTTATTATGCTTTGTAAAGTTTCTTGATGCAGTACTTGGCATGAAGTTGGCATAAAGATTACACTGTATCTGGTGTGAACAATGTGTCTCAAGTTGGCCATTTCATGATGTCATAAATCCATTTACAGCAATGAAATACCAAGCATGAAATCTACACAAGAAACCCCACTTCTTGATCTATCACTAAAAATCTGGGAGCGGGTGAAATAAAAAGGAATTGAGAGAAATAAGCTAAATGGCCGAACACCCCTGATTTGTCCCTCCAAAGACTGTTATGTTTCAGTTTATATATGCAAGGGACCAAAACAAAAGATAAAAATAATCCAGCCACTGAACCTAGAAATAGAACAATAACATCAGTACCCAAATATCAAAGGATCACTGTGCTGGCTCTTGAATGTCAACTGGATGTAGCTCTCAAGTTATTTTGGCTGTCCACCCCCATTCCATTGCTGAAGTTGTTTAGCAAGGACTCTATGTGCTTTACTTCTTTTGGAATTGATGCTGTGAGGACCTGTGTCGCCAGAATTTAGTTGACATATCAATTAAAGGGCACTGTCCGATTATTCTTTTTGCTTCTAGGAGCTGGTTTATTTCGATACAAGTAAAGAGCAATTTAGTCATAAAACTAATATATTTATATTGGACTTTTCACGTTTAGTTGATAAGGATTTAATTCTGATTCAACTATACCATCACTCATAGGATTCCACCGGCACCTTTTCTCTTCTAGGGTACTAAAACCCTAATTGAAAATCAGTCTTCATCGATTACGGGTTACACGGTGAAAAAGATGCCCTATATAGCTGGCGTAGAACAGATTCAATTGTACAGTGTAAGACTAAAAGGAAAGTCTTGTACCTAAGAATTTCTCATACTTTATGGATTTCAAACATTAATTGGAAGAACAATAACCATCAAGTACTTCACAAATCACCATGGGCACCAGTATCCTAATAAAAGGGCATTGTGGTGACTTTCATTACTCAATCATGTATTGTTACATCATATCATTAGAGAAGACAGTAGACACTAACAACAACTACTTCACAGGTCAAACTCTTCTGATGATTTACCAACACTTCAATTGAGTGATAGCATAGAAAACTTTACACTATGCATCCAACGAAATTCAAATAAAACTGACATTAGAAATTATGGATTCATAATTATGTTTGTAGCTGAAACCTAGATGGAATAAAAAAAAAATGCAAGTATAACTGATGCTGAGAAAACAATTATCCAGTGCTTTTAGCAGGGTTGTAATTTTGAAATATTTTTAACGCAAAACTCTTATGGTATCATTCAATCATGTATTACCAAATTATTGAGTATCATAACCACTACCTTGGCTGCCTAATTTAAAGATGTGTGAAAAGCATCGTTAATAATAGTGTACAAAACTTTGCACAAAAGTGGCACAGTTCATCAAACTGAAAGGAATAGTTTCATAAATGTAAGTGGTTAATTGGAATTTGCAAAAAGGCGGCCCAGTACACAAAGCTCCCACCAGGTGGGATATGGAAAGAGTAGATGTACGCAACTTTACCCTCGCTTTGCAAAAGACTGTTTCAGGATTTGAATCTGTGACCTTCAGGTCACAAGATAGCAATCTTACCGTTGCGTCAAGGCTCACTCTCTTGGTTAATTGAAATTTATATTTAAAAAAAAATGAGAAAGATAAAGGCTTGATTTGGTAGTGCTCTTCAAGGGATGCTCCTACTTATGAAAATTGAAAAGCATAACCCAATTTTTTTTGTTTGGTAAACAGAAAAGTTGAGGTGCTTGTGCTCTTAGTTTTTTAAAAGTTAGGAATTTAAGAGCATCTCATAGGGTACTTTCGAGCTGATTTATGCTCTTCGAAACTTAAAAGACTAATACAACCTTAATCTAATTAATGACAATAAAATGTAGAAATTACCCTCTTTAATATCTATATTCATTATAGTCATTTTGGTTTCTAAGTCAACTTTATAATATATTTACGAAAACTCTATTATAGTGGCTTCTCCTTGTTGAGAGCAACTTTTCCATTATTTTACCAAAAATACTATCGTAGCTTTCTAAGAGCAGCTTTTGGAGAGCCCAAATAGCTCAATGGTTCACAAAAAGCCACGGCAATACCAAACTAAGCCAAAGTATACACTTGAACGACAAAAGATATAGTTCTTCTGTGCTTGTCTTCTGTTTATCAATAAAGACATCACGAGTATAATTTTTTAGCTACCTCATCCTCAATTTTCAAGTTCTTACAGGTGAGGTGTAAAAAGCAATACACTACTTATTATCATACACGAGACAACAATACACAAACACCTATGGAACAGTATGTAAGTGCATTCATACTTGAAACCTGAATTGTTATTTAATTTTTCGTGGCAAATCTTTTTATCAGACTCCATTTTGGAAGTCTCAGACAATGACTCTACATATTGTAAATGGCAATGCATCTTTCATTTATTATTCTAACACCAAAACTGGAATAAGCACCTCTCTAGGCTCTAGCTGTCAAAAATTGATAAACTAGTTTCAATCACAATATATTTAAAGGAATTACCTCATAACCAGTTTCTGTGATGAGAACCTCATCCTCAATCCTTATCCCAATGCCCTGATACCTGCATTGCACATCCTCCAAAGTTGATTATATTGTACATGAAACTGAAACAGTTAATGCCAAGATAGAAGAAAAAATGCTCTCACGGAACGTATGATGAAAAAATATTGCAAGACTGAGATTAGGCAATGGTGTCACAAAAGTTATTGAGAGTGAATGACTGATATAGCACAAGAGAAAGAAACAAAAGGAATATTATCTTAGTCCAAGGGTGAGTGGAACTTGAACTACAACTAAGACAGATTAACTTACAAAATAAGATTGTTAACTCCAAACCAAAAAGTTCCACATCCAAATATGGCACACATCTTGTTAGGATCCATTAGTTAGTAGTTCATTAGAGAAGTTAGATAGTTATGGGATTAGTTGACTATAGGGATTAGTTAGAGTGTCTTTGATCATTTGTAATTGAGAAGTTTAGAGAGATGGGAGACTCTATATTCTCTTAGGGTTCATACTTGTATCATTACTGAGGGATTCTCAGAATAAAGAGTGTCATTCAGTATTGGTGTCTAACACATCTCTTGATAGATTGAAGAAATTATGAACTATACATTGTGATTGGGTTCACTGGAACGATATGAATAGAAATGTGAATGGAAATAAAGGGAATTGAATGATCATATCCCTCAGTACATTTGGTATGATGAAGGATGATTCCATCCTATTCCAATACTTGATCTGCAAATCAAACAGTAGGATGCATTTTTTTATGACAAAACTACCCTTAGAGGTATGGTGGTGGTGGTGGTGGTGGTTTAGTGGCAGTTCAGGAGTTGGTGAAGGTAGGGCTATGATGGTGAAGCAGGATACTATTATCATTTTGGGAAAAATAGAGGGTACAAAAGTAATTACAATCAGTCCTGATCAAAAGAAATAGAGTTCCATCCAATTTTAGAGGGGAATGGTTATTCACTCATTTGATAGAATGAAAATTCCCTCAGGAATAACATTTTCATTTCAAAATTTCTACCAAACAAACTAGTAACTCATTATTCATTAGCATTATGTTCACCCCATTCAATTGAACCAGAAAGGACAACTTGACAAGTAATCGAGAAGATAAAAAGCATGCTGGGAAAGTGTTGCTAATCCTTGGAAAGTAGAAGCAAAAGGGTAGTCCAACTCACGGTTATGCACACTGGTATATGCAACCAGATTCTCCTATAAGGAAATGTCATAGATCTCTTATAAGGAAATGTCATAGATCCTATTCTTGAAACCGGTCAATGGATGGAAACTATAACATGTGGTGAAGGAGGGAAGTTTCGCAAGAGATGCAAGCAATGGAAATCATCAATTTGTAATAATCAATGTCAGTTAAAACAAGTTCTTTAATAAACCTCAATAAGTACCTCTCTGGACCGTTAAAAGAAGACGGGATGTACACTCCCGGTTCAATGGTTATCACCTGCTCACGAATGAAAAAAAGAAAAGGATGTCAGTTAATACAGTAAAAAATGATGATTAATCCAAAAGAAATCAGCGAACTTTGTTGATTAATCCATAAATTATATCGTATTCATATTAAATAAAATATGTGGTGATAATCACCCCCAGCATGTAAATGTTAAAATGTCCTTCATCTAGCTACAATATGCAACGGAATCTTTTTATAGTAGTTGGCTAATTTTATAATAGTCAGGTAAGACCTGAGAGTTTTTCTGTTCTGGTCAAAAAAAAATTTTTGTTTTTCATTTTCTATTTTCAGTTTGTTTACCATTTTTCAAAGATTTGTGAAGGAAACAGTAAAAACTAAGAACACATTTTATTTATGAAAATATTTTCTACTTTTATTTCTTTTTCTGAAAATAGTTTCCATTTTCAAATTTTCAAACTTTAAAAAATGTATTTGGTTTGTAAAAGTAGATTCTATTTTCAAATGGAGAAAATAACAAAAATACATTTGGTATGCTTATTTTCAAAATGAAATTTTTTAAATTAAATTTAAAATAATATAATTATGTTCATTATCCAGTTTTAACTATTCTTTTACAAAACCATGAAAACGGAAATCAGACTAATAAATAAAATGAAAACTTCTATTTTTTGAAACCAAACAAAACAATGTTTCACTTTGTCAGTTTTGAAAATAAAATATATTGGCTGGCATTGGAGCAGTGCAGTTAGGAGAGGATATTGTGGTATGGTTGTATCTAATAAAATAATATTAAACTTATAAATGAGAAGAATACGGCAAAAGGACTGAACAGGAACTGCAAGGAAGGAATGTGCCATTTAAACTTGAATAGACACCAACAACAGATACATTTGAGTACAAATCAAGTGTTTGGTAATACGAAAAGATGCATATAGCATTGACAGAGTTTTTAGTTAATCTCAATAAACACTTTAATGATCTAAAGTTGATTCCGAAACCAATGGAGACTAAGGTACTGAACAGAGAAGACATTATGAATGGAAGGTTGAAAATTCTTCCAATACATATATTATTTGTGTATTACAGAACTCAGTAGAAGTGAGAAAACGGTTTCTTTTACATTATCTTTTTTTTTTTTTTTTTTAGTTTTTGGATTGGTTCTGGTTATAAGAATGGAAAATTGCAAATTCTTCCAATATATATATATATATATAATCAATTAATTCCAGGAGTAAGTGTTACTCCATTGAACATCTTATTGACAACATATTTCATCAATTCAACCATTAAATTATGTGATATTATCTTAATGATCAAGCATACCAAATTTCAGAAAAATTAGATATTGATAGATATATTATCTAATACTCAAGATTTACATGTATCTTCAAAACTATGTTGTATGTCCAAATAAAAAGTGATGATGAAGTATCAAACTGTTTTGAAATTTAATAAAATTTTATACACTTGATCTATGTAGCGGGAACGTATAATTCAACAGTTGAATTGATGAAATTCAATGTCTATAAAAAGTTATTCAATAGAGTAAGTATATCAAGACTTACTCCTGAGAAACGGATCATCCTCTCTCTCTCTCTCTCTCTCTCTCTCTCTCTCTCTCTCTCTCTCTATATATATATATATATATATATATATATATATATATAACGAACAACACACATATAAGGGGCGACTCAAATAAAATGAGTGATTTATTATGAGTGAAAGGAGTAAATCTAGACCGTATAACCAAACATAGATGGTCAAGATTAAAAGTTATTTAATGATCACATGATCAGTTAAAAGAGTCACATAATTTTATATTTTAATCTTAGCCATTTATAAAAGATCCAACAACCAATATTTACTCTTCTCACTTGAGTCGCTCCCGTATTTAACAGTAAATCATTGCATTAAAGTTCTATTGGAATAAAGCAAAAATAATCTTCTGTACCCACATCCGATAAATGATTATTAGCTGCCAGGGATAGTATATCTCAAATTTACAGAAAATAGATGGAAGAAAACAAAACTGCTGCACAGCAAGGAAACAACTTACAACACCTGGCTTCAGAGGACAGTCATAGCTGACCATTGAACAATCATGAATATCCATTCCTAGATAGTGACCTGAACCAATTGAACGTGGTTAAATACAATATCCAATCTCTATTAGCTATCATGATATTTAGTCGTTTGAACTTCGAACTTCCAACTATAGAAGGCCATATCTATAATGCTTTGTCAGCGAAAAGATTAACTAGTTGTATGTCAAGGGTGCACATTGATACCTATCGAAGTTGGGTTCAGCTTGTGGTAGGAACTGCTTCCAACATCTTTCAATATTCCAACCTCCTTGAGTCCTTTCTGCAGCATTTCAACCTATGCAACCGAACATTTACATGTTTCAGTATTTTATAGCTAAAGCAGCTAGTTGAGTAAACAGAAAGATAGCACACAAGCGCAGGTCCATCAAGGAAATACTCAGGCCACTAGCACACTGTATTGAGCTGGCAAACAAAAGGGAAATCTAATAGATGAAAAACGCTGTCTCTGATAATAATGACAAATACTTTTAAAAAGGTTTAGAAAAAGGAGATACCGAATGGTTGTGTATTTGCCGAATACTAGCACCAGGTTTACAAAGTTCCACACAGCACTTGTTTGTTTCCAATATAAGCTCATAAAGCTCTTCCTGAACATACAAGAAACCAAGCGGTTAGATATTATAAGATGAACTTAAACAACAATGAATGTGGAATAAGCAGCTTTGATCTCAGATTTCACTGGGCATGAATAAGGAGCTAGAAGTAAGTTTTAAAACCTTTGTATGCCATAGGTTAGCATAAACAGAGAAAACACCCCTTTCATATTGCCAAACCCTATGGCTGGTAGTTGCAAGCCTTAGCCCCATGAGATCCCTTAGGCCAGGGGGAAGGGAGAATCTGTCCCAAATTGTAAATGTCCATGCAGGACAAAATGTGCATGAACAAGTTATACAGAGCATATCTCACCAATTCAATAATTTTACATATATAAAATCTTCTTTTTGGCTATAATCAAAGATTTAGTATGCCATCTTCTGCTGTTTGGCATGGAGCTCTGTGTGGCTAGCCCTCTGGTTGTTTATTGAAGTTTCAAACAAGTTTGACAAGAAAGTAGAACAAGAGCACTGATATCAAAGATATGTCACTGACTACTGAAGTCAAACAGAAAGCAAAATAAGTAATGACAGCATTACTGCAGAGTGGCTGAGGGCTCTGCAGTCTGCTTCCTCCCTTCCCAGTCCTCACCTTCTTTTCCCACTCCACCCTCTTTTTCTCTACTTATTCCATTTCACCAACAAAATCAGGTCCTTGCCCCACCTACCATGTGTTCAAGTTGTTACAACACACTCCCCAAACTAATCCCCACTCATATTTCCCTCGTTGTGACTAATTCCTCACTGCCCTTGCCTTTTCTTCCAAAGTAAATTTTAGTGGTTGGTGGGTGATTAACTTATATATCTCCATTCATCAATGAAAGAAAATTAGACATAAGCTTCTTCTCACTCTGAGTAAGACCATTTGATTGATGGTAATGTCTTGTCCCTCATGTCTTCAAGTGTAGAGTGCAGACATGAAATTATTCAAGTACCAAAACTAGCAATCAAGTCAAAAGTATTTGTGCACTTCCCTTTATTTGCTGGATGGAAATTTCATAATAACCCCCCCCCCCACACACACACACACAACAAAAAACAAAAAAAAAAAAAAAAAAATTTCATCTTGTCATCTCCCAACATTCTTAACTTTTGTGAAACATTGAAAGTATGCCTCTATCATATGCTGACTCTAAAACCTTAAGATATTCATATTTCCTGTGAGCATGAATCTTACTATAGCAAAGCTCAAGAAAATATGATTAAGAACAATATCATAGCAAAAAAATCCATATTACTAGTACATAATGAGGGGTTGAACAAAAAATAGGTCCAAACACAGTTGTTAATTTCACTATCACAAAAGCCAATCCAGAAGAAGTGCACTACATTTGACCATTTGAGAATAGATGCATTTCCACAAATGACAAACCATATGATTACATCCCATCATGCAATGAGGCCTATAATGGAAAGTGAGACTGTATGCAGTCTGCTAGTCAGCCTAGTCTCAACTTGCTGATTGTTCAAAAGAACCTATCCTACAGACAATATAGTTGAATAAATAAACTTCATAAATATACTGCCACGGATAGGAAGACTTAAAACTAAAATCTAGATAGAATTGCTAAAAGAGATTCAATCATGCTAACCTGGGCCGAAGAAAAGCTACCACAAGGTGGCCAGGTACGAGTAAGATCACTGACATAACCATGTAATTCACATCCAACATCCATCAAAACAAGATCTCCATGTTTAATCTGCAAACAGATGATAAAGATTCAGAACATGAAATCACACTTATGATAAAAAATACTAGGAGATGGCATTTGGTAAGTGAATTTACTTTTTGATCATTCTAGAATAATGTATAACACTTGCATTAGGCCCACCACCAACCACAGGATTGAAGCTGATACAGAAGGAAAAAAGACAAGCAAAAGCTTATCATTAATCATTGACCCAAGTGATGATGCCTAAACATACATATATTTTCTATTAATGAACTTCTCTATTACTATAGAGGAACGTTCTTAAATTATCAATAAAAGCACACCCAAGTAATCAAACAGGAAAGCTTAAGCAGTCAAATCATTCAACAAAGAAATGCTCACCCCATTCGCTGGGCACCTCTCATTTTGCATTCATATTCAACCTTTGCAGCTAGCATACCTTCAAAAGGGTATGTCTTTGAATTCAGCATAGTCAACAAAAGAGCCTATTCAAGACCAGACAGAAAATATTCAAATTATCTAGTGTTTATTGTTTCGGGTTCAAGCCCAACTAATGGTAGAATTACTAATAGTGCATATAACAGCCTCAGTGGGACTTCTGGATTTTTAACTCATCAAACAGTTAGCTGCGCAATAGAGATGCATGTACCTGACAAGCAATTGATGCAGACTCCTTCATCAGCTTGAGCTCTGCTGGTGACTTTATCCATCTCAGCCGATGCGTATAAATAGATAAATCCCTAACATCATCAAAGCAAGCTAGCTTTTTGCAGGCATCCAGTTCCATGTATGTGGAAGTTGCAGTCTGAACATTGTGGAACAATTTTGAGGAAGCCCGTAACATAGCTGGAAGGATCTGAATCAGTAATTAAAACTGTTAAACAAAAACAACCCTATAAAGAACAGAACTGTGTTACCGAGGAGATGAAAAAACTACTTTCAGACAGCAAAGCTGTGGCAGCATTGCAACCAGCAGCCAGCAGGCTTATCTATGGAAATATTTCAGGTGTATAGGACATAGCATAGATGGCTAGACAATTTCTTTTGATAACCGATAGCAGTGATTCACCTCACGCAATTTTCTCATTGGATATGCCTTGTCAGCCTTGAATGTGTCTAATGCTGCTTCAACTCCCGCTATTTGTCCTTGCCAAGTCACATCCTAGACAAAAATTGTGGTTTTAAAATTACATTAACTTCAAGATCACTTACATCTTCATCCTAGAACTATAGAAGAAACCAGGAAAAAATCAAACACACAACAACCAAAGTCATGGAAAGCTGTGTGACAAACCATTGAAATATTATACAGATTTCAACAGATGGCATATTGATAACAAGATGATCAATTTAATTAACAAATAACTGATTTTTTATATGTCCACAAACAATTTATTTACATAACGTCAGATTTAAAAAAATGTTAAATTTACTTCACATAAATATTGTAGAACAACTTCCAGACTTCCGGTAGAAAATACAAAAGAGAGTTCTAGTTATAATAAGATATCAGACTCACATAAGCCTCAGCTTCTGGCATGAACATGCATAAACCAAAGTCATGTCCTAAAACAGCCACGCCGCCAGGTTGTTGGCAGCCCGTGATATACAAATAATCAGCATCTTGTCGATATGTATAAGGCACAACATCCGTCATCATCTTCATTGGGGCAGCAGCAATGATGGCCAAACACTTCTCGGGTAGAAGCTCCAACAGCTTCTTTCTCCTTAGGATGTATTCCTCACTAGGTATGCCTGGTGTGATCTCCCCATCTTTTAGTAACTGCAAAAAATGCAATGAAACATAACATATAAACATGCTAACTAACCTTAACAAATAACTATCCTACCGAAACTCTGAAATATAAGTGCTGAGTTTGAAAATATTTCATTTGAAAGAGGAAAAAAAAATTAACTTCTATGCCCTAACTGTTCAAAAAAATCTTTGCACTGGTTAGTCAATAGAATCTCAACAAAATGACAAATCATGGTAAGTAACTATCCACTATGATTTTCCATTTTGATGAGAATTCATTAACGGAATGCATAGAAATTAAATTCATAAAAAATACGAAAATGCTATGGAAGAGCACCTGTGGATGAGATGCAGGTGTTGGTTGTCCAATGTCAACATCAACCTTGTTAGTGCAATAGGAACGAAAACCTAGAACCTGCGAGCGAAGCTTTGAAATGCCTAGTTAGAATAACCCAAATGAATCATTTAATTCAATTCTTCCCTCGATTTCACAAAATAGAAAAAAATATATAATAATAAATAATCAGAACATTAGATCATCAACCATACAGCTTTCAGTGAGAAGGAAAAAAAAAAACCACTGTAAAGCTCCGGTGGTATAAATGAATGGTAAAAATATTCGCTGTTAAAAGCATGAATTGCAACAATTGAATTTAAAGAAGGCAAAGCAAGAGTTGGACAAACCAGGGGAGAAAAATAAAAAAGAAACTAAATTTTCGTGTTTGAATGCCACGGTTGCACCAGCGAGCCGTTTAGAGATCAGAACAAATTGAGGGAAGATTTAGTTTGGGTTTCTGCGTGAATACGAGGTACAATGTAGAGGGTTGCGAGAAAGCGAGGGATGGAGGAGAAGTACTTACCTGTGTTCGTGACATAGTCCGGGTTAGTTTTCTTACAACTCCCTGCATTTTGGGGCTGAGCTTCTATTGTGCTCAAGCCAGAGGTTTAGAGGGTTTAAGAAGCGGAAGACTAGGGTGTTAGCATTTAGGTTTTTAGGTAAAAATCAGCCAATTTAAATAATAAATTTTATTTTAATTTAGTTCGATTCTATTTGATTATTTTTTAAGAATTAAATTTATTTAAATCAATTTACATTGAGTTTCGATTTTTACTAGAGATTTTGTAAAATATTAAAAAAAAAGTAACTATTAACAACATTAACTTAGACTAATTATTATTATAAAACTATATAATTATGAAATCTAAACTAATTTTTAAAAATTATATTAATACGTAATATTATAAAACAGCATCAGCTTTTGTTTTTTTTTTTTGGATTTAGAGTGCATCTACAGTGAAAGTTGTGAGTAAAATTAGACTTTACAGCTTTAGAATCAGGCTAAAAAATAATATCATTTTATTAATTTGAGTGACTAAGGATACAAAATGACAAGATGAAGGATGACAGTATTTGCCCGATTTTTATTTGCACTTATATAGGGTGAATACTCCAAATACCATATCATTTTGCTACGACTTCCCTTTTCTTAATTTGTCATTTTATGTTTTCTAGCACATTATGCTAGAAGAAGTAATTGTAACTAATTCCAGGATATTTGGAAACTCAAAAAATTCAAATCAACCCTTGAGATAATTGAATTCAATTCCTTACTTTTGAAGCAATTTAACTCCAAGAATTAAAATTATGTAAGAATTGAATTCAATAAAAAAAAACTCCAAAGTAAATCATACCCTCAAATCTGATTTATTGTTGGATTTAAACTCAAATAATGAAATATCCAGAATAGCCTTGATCATTCATCCGCTACTATTCTTCCTCACTCTCTCCTTATTCATCAACCTTTTCCCTTATGCTCACAAGCATCTCCTTTTCCTTTCTAGTTTTTGACTATCACGTTAAAATAGGAAGCTACTTCAATCCCTTGTCTCAATTTGAAGTGAGAGAAAAGTGACTAAACTTGGGGAGTGGTCTGTTTTGCATTGATTTGGACCAAAAAAAAATTGATAGTGCTAAACAAAAAATATTTGCTTTAGTTCATGTGTGCACACAAAGCAGTTCCAGATTTTATTTTGATGGATAGTTCAAGTTCTTTCCATGCTTTTAGAGGGATATATGTGTGTCATAGCAGTGATAAAGCTCCTCTTAAAATATATAATTAACTTTGTTGTTAAAATATGATGTGTTATTTATAAAGGTTAAGATAGTGAAAATAAATAATTCAGTTCTCTAGCTTACTAGTTCATTCCAAACTTGAGAATTCAACTCATATTCAATTCTATATCATTAAATCATTCCAAACACCTTGCTAATGGCCCATGTCATTGTATATTAATGGAGAAATTTGACGAAGTAATTAAATTGTCTTATATTTTAAAAAGTTAGGAACCAATTGTTAATTACTTTTTCTTAGCAACTAGTTTGTCTAATGTAAAAATCAATAAGGATTATTTTGTTGGTTTACTTGAAAAAATAAACAAAGGTGATAAACAGAAAAACTCATTTTACCTAAATGTTATCTACTCACATATAGGGTCTATTTGGTTAAACTTATGAGAGAAGTACTTCTTAAGAAGCATAAATTTATTTTATGCTTGGATATAATTTTAAAAATACTTTGTATGATAATAAGGTATTAATAAAGAGGATTTTGAGGAGAAATGCTAGCAAGCTCAATGTGAGCTATTAGCTTTGTATTATTTTATAGTTATTGAATTGTTAACAAAAGCATAAAAATAGGAGTTGCTAAACAACTTACAGATAAGACTAGAACCCAAACTTAGAAAAATACAAATTCAAAAGTAAGAGATCCTATCCCATGAAATCCTAACTCTTGAATAGCACAAAGAAAAAAACAATACTAAAAGATTTTAGGAGTACTTTTTCTCTAAAAGAAAAAGTACTTCAAATCCTCTACAAGCAATTTAGATATGCTCAAATGACCCCTTTCTCATAATGAGAATGTATATAACCCCATTCTAGTTTGGTTCGAAATGGAATGAACTTATGATCATGAAATCAACTCAATCATCAGATTATAAGTTCATAACCCTCCATTACCATTTGGGCAGAACATATCTACTAATTCTTTGATTCTAGTTAGTAAGATAAGAAGGATTACAAGCAAAACCAAACACATCCACATTCATACCTTTTTCATAGAGTGCACAATCCTTAGTGCTATCCTGCCTTTGTTGTTAGCTTTAGAACTCTAGGCTTGTATAGCTTAAAATTTTAAATGATAACAAAGCAAATTTTTTTAAAATGTTTTGAAGAAAAAACCAATGGTTTGTTTGAGTTTCTATAGTGCTTAACATGTTGTTTCTCATATACATATAACTCTTGATACATTTTTCATATTATCATGATTTAACATGATTAGAATCTCATTCAATGAGATCCAGATTTAAGAATGTGAAAAATTATTCAAAAAATGAATTAAGGTATGTAACAAACTTAAGAAAGGAAGCTAAAGTGTAAAAAAAGTGAGATAGGGCTTTCAGAAACTAGTTCATAACTTCAAAAAGTGGCATAACAATATGAGAAAAGTGATTTCTTATGATCAAATTAAGCACATAATCATCAATTTCAGTTATAATCATCTTTGAAGAATTTTAACACTATCTGAAGGTCATCATCCATCTTAGAATGAAGTTCAAATGGAATATAAAAGGCTCAGAAAGTATAGAAGTACATAGAAAGCATTATATACATTAGAAATTACATTAGGTCATCAAAAACTAAAAGATATTTGAATTTCAAATGAAGTCAAAACCTTAGAAAGTGATGATAGTGACATATCAACTTTATACTTGGATGTTCACTATCTTCTAGAAGGCCTTCACATGAAGAGAAGTTCATAAACCACATTCAGATTGAAGATATAGTTTCTAAAGTCTTGTTTAGAAACAAATATAAGTGGATTCTATATGACATAACTTTCTGACACATCTCAGCATATGTTTCTAGAAAATAAATCCTAGGACACACAAAGATTGATTAACGCGTGTCAAGAGGAGAAAAGATCAAGGGGACAACAGTCAATTTCAAATTCAAGTATAAAAGGAGAAAGCTTTCAAACTTAAAGGAACTTTTTGTACACTCAACGCTGAAGCAATATTCATTATATATGAAGTTCTTTCTTATATTGATTACAATTTCTAAAAAAGGAAAATATTCTTTCTTGTATTTCTTAGCAAATATTCTTCATCAAAAGATTAGAAAGAAGTCTCTCAAACTGTTTTCTTATATACTTTTATTATCTTAGGAAACTTGAGTTTTTTTCTTGAAGTGTTAAAACTCCAAAATCATATATCTTTATACCTTGATCCATTAGTGATCAGTTTGAAAAATTAGCCTGGAGAGGCTAAGTTAAAATCTATCTGTGAGTGAAGGTTGACTTACAAGCTTCACTGAAAATAGCTTGAGAAAGCTAGTGAAAGAATATCTGACTTTCTGAGTTGAGAAAGTGGTTGATAGTGGAACTTAATAGATTTGTTGGTAATGGATATAGGTAGTGTTTGGCCAACCCAATATAAAATTATCTATGTGATATTCTATTTTTCCTATCTCTTTAAATTGCTTGTGTTATTCATTTCTATTGTATGAATCTTTATACTTGCTTAAACATCTTGAAACTTTTATTTATATTTTGAACACTTTTGAAAGTAACCTTCTAAAGCCTATTAACTTGTATTTTTTCGCTGTCTTTAACTTTAAACACTTGATAGATCTTGTTTGAGTTTTCATAAAGTTAAAGAATTTGACAACACACCATTCAACTCCCCGTTCTTATTCTTATGCTATATCTTCACTTACATTTTTCATGCTATAGCGCTTCTAAAGGCAAAGCGCTCCAATTTTCATGCAAAACTATCTCTAGCTCACTCAAACTTTGGTTCAAGATACTAATGTTTATCTAAGACCAAATACTCATAGAGTTGATATTAAACACTTACCTAAGTTGAAGTTGGATCATATTCCAATACTTCCTGCTAACATTATTTCTTTTGTCACGACATCCAAGACATGGAGCTAAGAAGTTTTTGGTCATATTATGCGACATAAACATTGTATTCTTCTTCATTAGAAGGTATCTCTCGTAGCCTCTCTTCTCAAGATAACCCCTTTTTAGAAGACTTACATAAAACTCTTTGGAAGGAATATGAGAAACTTGGTATTAAGGAAGGATTGTATTGGAGGCAGAATTCTAGATGCAAGTGGTCGAACTTAGGTGACCGAAACACAACTTACTTCCATGGGGTTGCAACAGCCAAGAAAAGGTGAAATAAAATTCTCTTGCTAAAAAATGACAATGACGTATGGGTTAAGGACCGCAGGCGTTGCAAGAGATTAGTGTTAATTTCTTTACCAGCCTATATTCAAATGATGTTTCTTATAAAAGGTTTCCTATTTCAGGGATGTTTCCCCTTTTTCAAATAATGATAAAGTTACTCTTGGTCGAGAGGTAAGCCCCTGGAAATTAAGGAAGCTTTGTTCTCTATGGGTGGGTGGAAGGGCCCAAGCCCAGGCGGCTCCGCAATGTTTTTTCAACATAATTAGGACCATGCAAGCCTCTTGGTGATAAATTGGGTGAAATCTATTTTTTGAATCCCTGAGTATCAAAGAGGTTAATGGCACTATCATCTTTAATTCCTAAGGTGGAGAATCTAGAATACACTACCCAATTCCCCATTAGACTCTAATATCACATACATATTGATTGCTAAGATTGTGGCCACCGCTTGAAAGGGGAAATTAATAAACTTATAGGCCCTCAATAGTGTAGCCTTGTCCTCGTAGACGAGTATCTTGCTATCTCAAGAGATTGTTCACAATATGCGTAATTTGAAGGGTCGCAGTGGTAGTATAGCTTTGAAGATAGATCTTGAAAAAGCTTGTGATAGGCTGAATTGGGCTTTCTTTTTGGATACTTTACGCGACTTGGGCCTCCCAAAAATGTTCTGGATGTCATCTAGTGATGTGTAACCTCGCTGAGATGTGTGGAATGGTGGAAGTATTGATACCTTCAATTCCTCCCGCAGTGTTCGTAAGGAGATCCCATGTCCCTTTACCTCTTTGTTTTATGCATTGAGAAATTGTCCCATGTGATTTCCTTAGCCATCTCGCATAATGTCTAGGAACCCATTATGGTCAATAGCTGAGGTCCTAAAATCTCTCACTTGTGCTTTGCGGATGACATTTATGGTATTCACTAAAGCATTTGTGGAGCAAGCCCATATTATTAAAGGAGTACTTTACTCTTTTGTCGAATTCGGAGAAAGTAAGTCAAGCCAAATCTTGCATTTTCTTCTCCAAAAATGTTCATGATGCTCATTCAGGAAATCTGTGAGATTTTGGGAATGCGGCAACTGCCAATTTGGGTAAATATCTAGGGATTCCTCTTTACCATGAACGACTTAAGGACAATGACTTCCAATATATCTTTAGATCGAATTATGTAGAGACTGAATGGCTAGAAGAAGAATACTCTTTCCCTTAGGGATTTTATTTGGAATGGCTCGGATTGCAATTTCATGTCCATGGTTTTTTATATTTATTTTTTACCTTTTAAGTTAATCTTAGTTTAACAAGAATTTTACGGCTTCATGAATTTGTGTGCCTTTGATTAGTTGAATTCCATAGCTTTTCTGTTGAGATTTTGAATGAATTTAAGCTTTCTATTCAATTTGGAGAAAGGTGAAACTGGAATAAAATACACTTTTTGTTCCATCATAAACCAAAACCAAATATTTTGAATGGCTCTCGAGTTGGTTGTTTTGATATATTGGATTTTGTTTTATTACTTTGATTGGATAAATACCCTTCTTTTCTAACTACTTTAATTGAGATAAATAATGTCTAATTTTTTTTCGGCAGGAATAATGTCTAAAATCCTTGAAAAAAACGATTTTCCTTCTTGATCTATTGGGGAGGAGTTCATTGAACCCAATGCAAGGATCAAACACCATCCAACTGGTATGACAAGGTGTAGATACACCACCTTGACAAAGCCTCATCGCTTTGGGGAAAAAAAAAAAACGATTTAGTTTTCGGTTATATACATATATATTACAAGTTTGAGAAAATCCAATTTTCAGTAAATTCGACAACTCACATCATCATTTTTTTTATAGAAAAGTTTTAGTTGGGGAGAAAATTTGTCCTATTTGAGTCAAAACATGTCTTAGGACTTATCAAGCATATCCAGAGGCAATTAGAGATCATCCACCAATAAAAAAGAAACTTAAAATTGAACCCAAATCATGACAATTTATGAGCATGAGATTAACTAGGTAAGCTAACTTATGTTAGCACTCGTATCATCAACTTAGAAAGGAAAAGTGGAGCTTCTGAACAAAAGAAAATTTTATTTTGGGCAAAATGCATTTTAACCCTTGAAGTTTAGATCATGTTCAATTTACATCTTACATTTCAAAATGACGTTGACAAAACTTTCAAATAGTGCTAAGCACCTCTCAACATAATTTTGGCAATGGGTGAATGAATGATTTATATGCACTCAACTCCCTAACATTTCTAATTTGTACAATCTGACACCTTATTTGTGAATTCTCATGTGCACTTAATATTCTAATCTTTTTATTATATGCAACCAACACAGCTAAAACATAAAGTTTTACATTGTTTGGAAAATCAAGGGTGTTTGGCATTATTTAGATGCACTATTTGAAAAGTTTAGAGTGTCATGATGTACCTTAAAGGTCATTATGTAAACTGTGCATAATTTAAAATTTCAAGGGTAAAATGCATTTAACCCTTATGTATTTTATTCCATTGGCTTAACAAGCTAGATTATTATTATTTTTTCTCGATGATAGAAGATAAGGTTACTTCATTAACAACCCAATCAAGCTATGAAATCTCGTGAAAATTCTTTGTAATTTTTTTTTAAAAAAAGGCGGAGAAAACTACTTAGTCACTTACAAATTCTTCAGACAAAAAAAAGAGTCAAGTAGGTATTCTTGATGATAAAATAGTGCAGATGCTTAGTACAAATAGGAAAGAGAATTGTTTCTTGTTCTAATCAACATTGAGAGTAGAATTAGTCGGATGGGGGAATATTAATACAATACTAATTCTTAGTTAGATATTAACTAAAGATATAAATATAGTAATATTCTCAAATTGAGAATCATAATTGATAATTGAATGTAAAGGTTTTAAAATCTTTCTACCTAGCTCGAGGAAAGAAAACATTGCCTTTTATGTTTGATGAAGAGACAAATGGCAGTGTGTGCATCGCCTTCCTTCCATTCAACCATGAAACATCCCCAATCCCCAACAATTACAGACATCACTCTTATTCAGAGCTATTGTAGACTCACTATAAACCATAATTTTAGAATTAAAACCGATAATCGACTAAGAGTTCAGGTCACTCAGCACTAGTTGAACCAATGAGTCACGGGTTCAACTAGTTAAACCAAATTTAATTAAATAAATATATAAAATATAATTTAAGGTCACTTGATATGTAATATAGATAATAAATGTAACATATATAACAAAGACTATGGCTAGCATAGTGACATACACGCTTTCATTTGTTGCCATAGTGTGGGTTTAAATCCTCCCACATGCTTCCATGATATGTAATATGTATAATAATTGCAACATATATATCAAAGCATGTGGCCTACATAGTGGTAGACACTCTTCCCTTTGCTTGCCATAGTGGGGGTTCAAATCCTGCCAAGGGTCAAAATGCCCACATGCTTTCATGGTTGGTCTAGTTGCATGGACCCCCGGGTTGTTTACTTGACAATTCAACAAAAAGCAGCTGTTTGACCCCAATTTTCACCATGGTTCACCGGTTTACCAATTTTTGATCCGAATCAATCGGTCCAATTCAATTTTTAAAACTATTCTATGAACGACCTAATCCTTAAACCCTAGGACTGGTTGTTTTAAAGCAAAAAATACTTTTAGGAAAAGTAACGATTTTGTTACTTTGGAAAAAAGGTGCATTAGGAGTAGCCTTTTCTCATTTTGCTGGGGGAAGAAGTGTAAACCAAACAATCACCCAATATTTTCGTTGAACATGGCCTTCAGGGCACACTTGTAATACATATTCGAGAAGCATGCCCCTTACTAGACGCATCAAAATAGAGCATTGTACAAGTTCTTTGGGAAAGTGGTATACAGAAGACACATGGTGTCAAGCAAAGTTATAAAAACTTGATATGTGAATTGACCTCTTACGCTTACTAAAAAAATAATAATAATTGACCTCTTACAGAAAACGCCCAAGGAAACCCTTGATCTCATCAATATATGGGGACCTTGTAGGGATTATATGACCACAATCATGTTCAACCATCACAGAACAACTGTCATCATATAGAGAAGCAAGTTCCTTGCTTGCTTGGTTGGCTATCTGCCTGTCTTTACCATGTTCATTGCCAAAAATATGAAGAGAAGGGCACTTGATAAGGCCACATTCCATCTCCTTCACATGGAGTGCAAAGCCTGAGCACAATATTACAAATTTGAAGTCCATTTTACCTTTTAGCTTTTCTTCTTGTGCAGAGATCAAAGCAACCATTGCTGCTCCCTGTGAAAATCCCAAGATGCCATCAAACGGCCCTTCTTGGGAAAACACATTCTTCAAGTGTGATACAGAAGTATCATATCCATCAGTTTGCCGCTGGTATTGAAGTGGATCAAATGGGCCATCTGCTACCTTCCAATCAACACCACTACTTCCATCAAAATTGGGGGCTACAAACCATGCAAATTTCTTCCTGCAATTCTCCAGAGGTGGCGGTGGACTTGGTGGCAACGAAGAAGATACACAACTTGCATGGGGCATCGACATGGAAGTTTGATAAATGAACGGCAACTCATGAGGTGCATCTATGAAAACAAATTCAGCTATTTTCTTGAGTTTTTTGGCTAATGATGCTGTTCTTCCCTTAAAACCAGATGCATTCTGCCAAAACCCATGCAAGCATAAGATTCTCAGTTTTCTGGAGGTCCTGACATCTGAAACATTAATTGTTGGGATGTTAGGAATTACACACTTTGGTAAAAAAGAAGGGGGATGGCAATTGTTTTACATTGACTTAAAATTTGAAAAATTGCTTGTCAAACCAGGGTTGGTTCAAACAAATATGGATCACAGACCTTACCATCTCCCCTAGGAATTTGAGCCAATAATATATCATCTGAAGATAAATTCTGGAACTCAGCACCTGGCAATGGAGATTTTGATTTGCCATTATCAATTAACTGCATTGACCTAACAGCCTTTCCCTGTTTTTGGCATATCTCACAAATATATACTGCATCTTCATTCTGGTGGATCATAATCACATCAGAAGCAAGACAAAACAGAAACCCAGAAAGAAAAAAAAGAAGTCAAGATATCAATTATCAAAGATGACGAGGAAGAGTTAAGTTTTTCAGTACCAATTCAAAGTTTAATTGAAGTTTAAACCAAGTTTTACTAGGCAAAGGTTTGAGAGCATAAATGGTATTCAAATGAAAGCATGATCAAAGCCCAACTGTGAAGTCTAACAATCACAGTAATAGCTGGGCCTTACACAATCAGGTCATGAATATGATGTGACAAATCCAATAGTTTCCCCAATAACAATTAAATTATTAATTAAAGTGAGTCAGGTTATTAGAATTACCTAGAACCAGTTACAAATTGCAAGTAAATGAACTCAAAATCAACACTCAAGTTAGGCTCACTTAGTAAACAAGCATAACCAGAATCAGGTTATTATTTAGAAGCTCCTGAGCTTGCATCTATGACAAACCAAAGCAGCTCCTAGTTCTCAACAACACCAGCATGTTTTGGACTATTAGATCAAGCAATCATTTGCATGGTATATAACTGATTTCCTATTACCTCTCCCCCTCCCTATATCCTCCAGCATGCTAAGGTTCAAGGAGATGAGCATACATAAAATGTTGGCATAGATGAGTTATCAGACATACCTTGCAATTATGACAAGCCAGGACAAGCATTCGGCAATAAGTACATCGGCAGCGTGAAGAATAATCATCATACGAACAGTGGCAAATAAGGCAGGTACCAATAACATTAGCATCTGAACTTCCAACTGAAATCCTACAGCCACGGAAGAAATGAAATCAGGGTCCATTTCATTCATTTACAACATAACCCCATGTATAACTTTCAGGGTTGCCGACTCTTCGCTGTATAATCTCAATCGAGAATATAAGCAATGAAGCCACCATGGCAATGAAAGCCCCAAATGTAATTACCACAAGACAAGCAAGTGGAACAAATCAAAAAAGCCAAACATCAAATTGAAATTGCCAGCACAAGCAGCAAGCCATCACGTTATGTGAACAATACAACCAAATAGTGAAAGCAATAAAATCACCATGGTCTATCTGGATAGCTTCTCTATATAAAGATTTAAGAGCACAAGCCATAATGACAAGAAGGGACTCTACATGCATGTATAAAAGTAAGTTTTGTTCATCACTTCATTATAGCATTTATCTTATATTAGTCATTACATACATGTCTGCAATAACACTTCTACAAAAACAAATTCACAATTCAGTCAAATTTAGTTATTCTAGGATAGGCATAGCTATTAGCAAGGTTGCTAAAATCGAGATCCTACGTAGCATCGGAGGGGAATGCAAACACATAAAGTGCAAGATCATAATACGGATCATAAGATCCTACCAAAATTAAACAATTAAATCTATATAAATATATAGGTATGTAACATACCATAATTAAGCAAAATAAAATATTAAAAAAAAGATGAACCCAGCCCAAACAATTTTTTATATCTCTAATGCTTTTTTTGGGGTTCAAATTTTCTCAAAGCCTTTTTTTTTGTTTCATGATCTTTGACTTAAAATGCTCACCAAGTTTTTTAACAAGGATAGAAACCCAGAAAAAGTAAAAACAACCCAAACAAACTTGCACTCAGCCCAAATGGAAGTTTCTAGCACAAAAAGACCTGTCCAGCAGCAGATGCAGAACCTCTGTTCCCCTCACCAGCAATGTTTGATGACATTTTTCAACACAATCCTAATAAAAAACCCAACACACAAATACTTTCAAGTTTCAATCATAAAATCAAAATTTTTTGAGAGTAGAAATAACAGAGGCAGTATGCAACCAAGCCATTGAGAAGGAAGGGATCGTAAATGAAAGAAGGAAGAGCTCAGCTTCGCTGCTGATCGTGAGCTCACCAAAGATGATGACTTTAGATGAGATCGGAGAAGAGAAGAGAGGGCGCAACCAAGCCAGGCGCTAGGGAAGACCCGTGGAGCTTTGAAGCCTCGTCGGTCGTCGTCCTCAAAGAACAAAGACCAGAGGAAGACACGAAGAACAAAGAGAAGACAGCGGAGAAAAGTGGAGAGGCGAAGAGTGAGAAACTCATTTGACTAGGGTTTCCTTTGGGCTAGGGACCAGGTTATGTCACAGATTCGGGTTGGAGCTTCTCAACCCTCGGATGTGCAGAGCTCGCAAAACATGGCTGATTCCCACCGAGTTCACGATCTTACCCAGCAATCCGGCAGCAGCGAATTGAGGGATGGAATAGGGATTGCCTAGGCTTGCCAAAGTCGTAAAATCGTGTGTTAAAGTGAGATCCTAGCTACCTTGGCTATTAGGTAATCTGGAAATTGAGAGCCATAAAAAAAAACGTGAAATAAAGCTTGGGAAAAAAATTGTAACAAGAAAAGCTCAAGAAAATTGAGCTTGTAGAGGAATGAACTAGTGCAGTCACCAAGCCATTCATAATAAAAATGTAGAACTATTATTGTGGGCCAGCCATGATAAACATGATTCATTGTGAAGGACCCAATTGCTTATTTGGTCAAAAATTTCAGTTAATTGAATAATATTTGCTATAAAGAACCATGTTGAAAAACCAGTCCACAAACTGTTCTGGTTAGAGCGTATCAAGTTTCTTAAATAATTCTATTTGCAGGTCGTTGTCATTTAACATTCCAAAACTATCTACTACTGTAACTCTTCTTATTAACAAGTAATGATTTGATGTCATGTTGATATTCCAATCTCAACACAGCACTAAAATAAAAGATATTCATACAAACTCATTCCAAAAAGCAATCTGCCAGTTATTAAAAAAAAAAAAGAAAGAAAGGAAAAAAACATACCGATGATCAAAAACAAAATTCTTTCCCTTGAAATAACCACCATCTGGGAATTGCTCCAAATACCGTTGTATACCACCATATAACTGCAATTAATCCAAAATTACAAGAAATACAGGTCATCAGCAACAAGACATTCTTGACCGTGTTTCATATAACAACTTCTACAAAAGGATACACTCCTGAAGATTTCCACACTCTACAGTCCTCATATTTCACTGCACACTTATACCTAGGTCCTTAAGACTAAGCAGGCCTTTTTACTAGGGTGGTGTCAGTATGATCAGTTCATGAACATGCTACATGACGCAAATCCATGGCATATTAATCAAATTTTGTCCTGTTTCCAGAAAGGGGGTCAGATAGAAAAGAGCCAAGATAAGAGAAATGCGGGAGTTTACCTGAAACACATTCTCAAACCCAGCACCTTTTGACCTAATATATGCTGATGCCATTTCACACCTGATTCCACCGGTACAATACCTGTAACCAACAAAATAAAACACCATACTCAAGTAAAGAACTGATAGCTGCATGAGAACTGCTATCCCCAATTCACTGGTTAGATATTTACTAGACCATAACAGGATACTACGAGGGAACCATGAATTATGCCCAAAGTGCAATGAGAACTTACATGAGGACATGTTTTCCTTTCAACTGCTCACTATTATCATCTATCCATGAGGACAAATCACTATACTGCCTAACTTGTGGATCCAAAGTTTCAACATTCGGTGCATGGAATTTCCCAATTCTTGTTTCATACAGATTCCTTGCATCCAGTAAAACAAGGCTGTTTTCTGGACTCTCCTTATCTACAAAACAACCATGATTATACAAACAAAAGTCTGAGAGTTCAATGCCAGTTCTGCAAACATAAACAAATGCTCTAGACATTGAAGATAAAATGGAATAATAAGCATGCAAACACAGTAAAAAGGGACATGTGAAATTGAGCAGAGATAAGACATGGACAAGAGTAGCATCAAGGTTAGCAAGTCAAAGAAACTTACCGGCATTCTGAAGGGAAGAATGGAACTCAACAGCAGAAAGATGTGCTCCGGCATTTGAAATTTCCGGTGACTTTAACAGGGGATGAGAGCTGAGAGTAACCAGTTCCTACTGACAAAGCCAAAATATATCATTAAGAAGAGCTGAAACTAATTAGCATTAGCACGCTAAATAAATCAAGATGCCCAAGCTCATGACCCAGCAACTGAAAAGGAGGCAAGAATCAGAACAAAAACAGCAAGGGTAGCAAATGCAAAAGCATAAATAAAAGCAAACAATAAAACAAACTGCTGATCACAATTAAACAAAACAGATATCTTCATAATTGCCAGGTAAAATCTGGAAAAACAAGTTATGCTGACAGAAATAACTCAACACCATGGGGTGAAAAAAAAAATGCAAGGCTAATTCATATACCAGTGAATGTGTCTGAAGGTTGATGCAATGCAATGAATAATAACATTAACATTGCTTGACTTATCCTCTCCTAATACAATAATAAGTAATAAATAACACAACACAGCCTTATATTTTTGCTTCGCATGTTCGTTTTCATCCTTGAAATTGTATATGTGCTTCCTATTAGTCCCTGAAATTAAAAAATTGTCAATGTAGTCCTTTAAGTTGTAAAAAGTGATTCAAATCAGTTCCTTTAGTAATTCAAGTTAGTCCTGGAGAACATTACACTTCTGGGACTAAATTGATAATTTCTTAATTTAAGGACTAAAATGAAGTGTGCATATAGTTTCAAAGACCAAAATGAGCCTTTACTCCCAAAGTGGCAATAGGTCCAAAACGCCTGCCCAAACCCTAATCTAAAACAGCAATTACATTATGACCATTAACATTCATCCTTTCACAAGATCAATAATAATAATAATAACAATGCACAAGTTTAGGCACAGAAATATAAAATAAAGAGTAAATAAGTTATGTAGTCCCTCAAGAAAATTTTGTAAGACTATTGAGTCTCTCAAAAACTGAAATTAACTCGCGATCCTTAAGATTTTAATAATATGACATTAGTCCTGTATGTATTTGATTCTTTAAATATTAATAAAATTACAAATTGACCTGCTAACATAATGTTAAGTAATGTATATATCATTTGAAGTAGAATAGAGTTTAAAATGACTCATTTTGGTTATTGAAATTCACAAAATGAGTAATTTAAATCTCTATATAAGTCATAAAGTGATTTATTTTGTGTAATTTTAAACACAGAATGAGTGTAATATGCTTAAAAATAGCTTCATTTAGCTTAATCTTTAATGCAATGGCCATCATTATACTGTGTCATAGGTAAGTCCACTAACAAAAAACTAAGAAGGATTAATGTGATCATTTTAAATCTTAAAGACTACGAGATTAATTTATTTTTTGAAAAACGAAATAGTCAAATATAAAAATTTTGAGGATCAATAAATATATTCACTCTAAAATAAAAATAAATAGAGGAAAGATATTAGATTAATGAATTCAAGTTTCAATGACCTCAACGATGCGAATGGAGAGAGAAGTGAAGCCACACTCCTTGGCGACCTTGTCGTTGAGTGGCTGATGACAAGTAGCGAGCTTGAAATCGGTCCCTTCGAACAACCTGTCGTAGGCCTTGAGGGCTTCAATGTGGCTTTCCAAACAGGACAACTTGCCGCCAACCTGTACTCAAAATGAATTGAAAACGCTGTTCAGTTTGGAAAGGGAAAAAGAAAGAAAGGAGAAAGAGGGGCATTGGATTGGAGAGTTAGTTACAGTGACATTGACGCCGCGGGGAGAGAGGCGAACGCGACCGAGGAGGGAGAGGGAGGAGCAGTTGGAGTGGTAGAAGGAGACGAGGTCGTCGAGGTTTGGGATGTCGGCGTACTTGTAGTAGAGGAGCATGCCGTGTTGGTCTCTGGTTCCTTTGTAGTCGGACATGGTTTTTAAGGGTTTATGTTATGTGCCTCTCTATTCTATCCGATCCTAGTTTATGGATCTTTTTTAAGGTTTTGGTCATCACAGGCAGTGAGACTGCTGAGAGGCGTCCGTTGTCAGTTCTCACTGCGGCCTGCAGGCGCATGGTTAGTGGCCGAGTGCTATCAATAAAGGTCGAAATGAACCCTTTTTTTCTATTATTAATTTAAGGATAAAATTGCTCAAATTATAATCTGGAATGAGGATCCAAATTTAGTACGGATATGGAGCCAAACCCAAATCCCAACAAACATTATGCCAAGGCAAAATTATTAAATTTGCCTTAAAATTTTACATCGATTAAATTGATCACTGTAAAAAAAAACTTTTAAATTGATTTATAAAATTGAGTAGTCGAATAAATTAATTCATATAAAAAAATTCTCAAATTAGTAAAAGTCAATTATCAGGATAAGTTAATCTTCCTTACTTAACTTCTCAGAGAGGCAAATTTCAGATTATTCAATTTGGTAAGGATCATTTGTCTAACTATTTTATTTTGTAGGGGCGGAATTTAAGAATTCTTTTTTATATATGGACTAATTTGATCGATATGAAATTTTAGACGGATGAATTTGATAGTTTTGTCTTATATCAAAAAGATTAAGATGAAATTACTATTTTGCCATTTATTTCATTTTCCCCCTCTCTGCCTCCAATCCATCTCCATCCGCTCCCTGTTCATCTGGAGCCTCCTTCCACCCTCCCTCCTTTCCTCCACCACCAACACTCTCCAAACCCCACAAAATGCCAAACCCAAACTCATTTCAAATCCCGAACCTTCGCCAACGCCAGCGACGACTCCTCAAATGGCACCATCGTTGAATCCCCAAAACGACGCGGCAGAAAGAAGAACCCCGAACCATCCAAAAAACAGCCGAATCTCGGAACCAAGGAACTGACACCAAGGGTTTACGCCACCAAGGGGAAGGTTGTGTTGTTTCTGTTGCTGCCAATCCTGGTGGAAAGGCGCTGACTTGTTGTTGTTGCCAGCGTGGAATGGCATAGAAGGAGGGCGCCGCCATCACGCGGCGTTCGTGTGTGACTTGTGGCCTACCTCTGCCGCTGTTGCTGACCACGACTTGCTCGCAGAAGGGGTAGCGTGGCCACCGTTGAGGAGGTGACTGGCTTGCGATGGCTTGTCGCCACTTCTCCTCTGTCGCTGCCTGCTGCACATCACCACCAAGAAGGAAGTTCTTCCCGCCAGCTGCTGAAGATGAGGACGGCGTAATGGTATCTCGCCGAAGCTGCTAGTAACTCATCGGCTTGCGGTGGTTTGTGGCCACTGCTCCTCTGTTCTCTGTTTGTCACAGGTTGGTCATTACTGTTGCGTAAAACGGGGCTTCCACAATAATCATGGCATTTCCTTGTGACATAAATTCTAAACATAGATAAAACTTGTAATATATTGTTCATAATGAACATATGGTATCTGTGTGATGTATTCTGGGTAGGATTGATCAAGAAAATAGGTTCATGATTTAGGATCTTTGTGTTTGTGAAATCAAGGTGATGTTGAGTTGTTTTCTTCTCATTCCTTTTTTTTTTACCGTGATTGAGGAGTTTTCCAGATCTATAAACTGTGTGGTTATATCAAAAGGACCTTAGTTGCATAGTGTGCCTAACTGTTTGTGTTAACAAAAGAAACAAAATTTGAGTCATGTGAAGACACAAATTCTTTTGAAAATTTGTATTGGCAAGTATCATGTTGTCCAATTTGAAATAATCTAAATAGATAATAATTTCAAGCATCCTTGCATCAAGTCAATGAGAGAATCATGGTGAGATATCATTAGGAATCAATTTACTTGACAATAGAGGTGGTCTGACATGGATTTGTTTCCTGTTGTGGTGATTTTTGGGATATAGCTCATTCTCCGACCTTGGTGGGGTGGGCTTGTTTCCGGTCCCACGGTGGGTGCCAATGTTCTAACCTGGAAATCCGATAAGGCGTAGGTTCCTCTAATCGTAGAGAGTTTTATAGTGAAAAATGACCTCATGTTAATCTTCCCTGAATAAAGGAGATATTTGAAGGATGATTTAGGCCATGTCAGATATATTTTGCACCAACAGAAGATACGATCCAATATAGAGGATATAGTTGAGTAATGAGAGAATAATCGGAGATCCTATAGAAGATTTAGGGGATATCTTTAGTTAAATCAAGGGAGAATCTCTGAGATCTTATGCGATATAGTTGATTTGTGAGACCATTTGTCCAACTTCTTTGAAGTTGGGCAGGTCTGATCCATTTTTCTAGTGCAGTACATGAACCCAGACTTGGTTGAAGGAGTTGTTCAAGTTGAGGAGGACTTCATGCTAGAATGCGATATCTAGTGTGTACATCAGCGGATAAGTTCTACCTCCCTGAGTCTCCTAGGATCCACCCATGTTGTTGGGGAAGCCCTGGAAGGGCGGAGAGTCTTGGAGTGCATGTTGAGTGTTGTTGCTGTAAAATTTTATAGAATAGACTCGCTATAGTGAGTGTGTGAGCTTTACTCGCTATAGCAAGCGTACCGATGTAGCACAATGCAAAACAATCCAGTTTTGTTTTAGTGAGCCCCCATCCCTTTTTAAACACCCCAACTTGGGTTCCTCTCCATCATTCTGAACCCTATCACTCCCAAACACTCTTCTACTCCCTTTTCACTCAAATCCATTTCATCCTTCCTCTTCCCAAGTGATTAAAGGTGAGATTTTATGGGTTTTTGTTGTTCCTTTCCTTCACATTTCATATCTTGGTGAATGAGTTATTGTTTGTCTCCATTGTTGTTAATTGGGGGTGCTCCCCATTGTGTTAGGGTTATGTTTGAGCAATTTAGAGGTAGTTAGAATCTAATCTTGAGTTTTATGGCTTAATGGTAGCTATTAGTGCCATTTTCACTCTCAAAACGTTATAGGTGTTAACGCCACTCCTTCCTCCCCTTCGGTGAGTGGGTTCGGAACCTATGACCCTTATGTTGGTCATTAGAGTTAATATCTTAAATTATGACCTGATTACATGATTTTAGAAAATGTTTCAAAGAGATTAGAGATCCTGATTAGTTTGCTACATTTAACGAAATGATGATTTCCACTAGAGCATGAAATTTATGTTTTAATGCAAACTCATGGGACCATTATTGCTAAATGATTTATTAAAAAGCTAGAGTATGATTATGACTTGATTTAGAGATTTTTTTTAAATTTCCATGATGATTTCAAGAGCGAAGTATTTATATATTATAGAGTTTTATCCTTAGAATAGAGTTTTAGAGAAATGATATGATTTCGCGATTTAGAGATTTGACGGTAGTTATAGAGAAATAGTCAGTGAGTTAACGGCTGGAATCCAATCACTAAAAGTTGTCCCAAGAGACAATCTCATAGAGTAGAAATGAAACCTAGTTAGGTGTCCAATTTAGATCCTAAAGGATCATAGAGTATAGAGCTCGTTATGACATGGTTGACATGTATGACCAGAAATTATATTTTGTTATGCAAAGGATAAAGAAGATTTTGTCTTCTAGTAAAGTCCTGTTATTTATATTTCAGAGATTATTGATGTCTTTCAAAGAATAATTGATTTAAGAACTATTATGTACATGTAATGAAATGATTTCAAAGAAATTACATTAAGTGGTTTTGATGGATTTATGTATGTATGATTATTTATTCTCTTGGTTGTCCATGAAAGGATTATACATGAGGGCCTACTCACTCAGTTTTAGATGAAACTCACCCTCTCCCTTTCCATTATAGATACATTAACTGTTCGGGTCCTTCTCATCCACCTTCTTCCCAGGAGTAGTAGTTCAGTTGGTGAGCTTCACTTCAGGGTGAAATACTGTTTTTGCATTTTGATTAGAGATAGAGTGCTCAAGTGTGCATGAGGGTTCCCAAACCATAAAGATAAAGTGCATTGATTCATCATGATTATTTTATATCTACATGATTTGATTTTCATGTATATTTTTATATAGAGAGCAACTCATATATTTTGAGTTCAGAGATATGTTCAGAGTTTGGGAAATGATTTATTTTCTAACTTAGAGAACTATGCTAGAGTTGATTATGATATATAATTGATGATGATTATGTTTTCAAAGAGCCAAAGGTTTATTAGAGATGGAAATGATGTTTTATAAATGGATTTAATATTAAATATGCATATAAAGAGATTTAGAGGTCACGAGGTTTACGTGGGAATGGGGATTCCCTATGTGCCGGTCACGTGTCCAAATAGGGTCGTGACATAAAATATAATGTGTTGGATCTGTTATGTGCGTCTCTTTAGTTATCACAGTGATGATTATGGGGGAACGTATGATGACATGTGTCGTGTTCAAAATGATGGACGCTTACATCTCATTAATTTGAGATCATGGGGTCACATGCTCAACGTTGGGTTTAAGTGATTAGCCCCATGCCATTGGATAAGATGAGCATCTCAGATGTGTTACTAAGTGGAGAAAAGTGTGTCTAGCCGTTGGATGAGTTCGTCTTTGTTCAAAATTGTAGAGAAAAGTTTCAAAATTCATTTCTCAACTTTTCTTGTTGTTGTTCTTTGCGTTTTCTCCCTTTGTTGCTCGTCCAAGCTTCGATTTCATCTTCCAGATTTCAATTTCTTCAATTTTCAATCGATGAGTTTGATTCATCTCTACTTTCTCTTTCATTTAATCGGTTTAGTTTTATTGGAATCCTAGGGTAGGCTACTTTGTTTCTTCTGCTATTTTTTTCTATATTGGCTTTGTTTTCCCTTCTTGAGCCTCGTCTCCTCTTTGCATTGGTTAGGTATTTATATATGGCTAAAGGAAATCGTACATCTACTTCTAGGAAAGGAAAAGTTGTAGTGGATAAGGCAGAACACGATCCTTATGGATGGGTTAGTGCGAGGTTAGTGAGGTTGGCTCGGTGTTTGATGATGGTGAGGCTATTCGGGTTTAGGAAGTATTGCTCACCCAACTGAATGCTAATGCTCCTGAGGAAGGGGACATGGAGGATCCATGGCTCCTCCTCTCTCTGTAAGGGAAAATGGAAAGAGGGATAAGTTTTATTTTAAAACTGTGAGTGATTCTTACCCATAACCATACATAGGACAAGAAGAAGGATGCACAATAGTAATGCAACATTCAAAAACCATTTCATTTATAATACACAATAGCTATGAAATCACAAGTTTGCTGGAAATATAAAAATCATGTTGTTTCTCAAGGAATCACTAAAAGAATAGACTATCTATAAACTGTAAGGTAGTACTAGTTCTTAGCAAACAAGAGCATCTAGTTGAGATCTTAACGGTTTCTGGTGAACCACGTCCTTAGTAGTGTTCTCAATAAACATAACTTGCCTGCGAGCACTTGATATACCAAGGTTAACGATTAACTTCGTTAACTTATAGTTATTTCTCTCAGGAATTCCCTCTTCTAAAATCATATTGGATCATAGAAAGGGTTCTATAATTTTTAAGTTGCTCAACTCTTAGTTCTCATGAGTAAACACAACATTAATGTTTTCTTTCATCAATTCTATCGACCTCATATCATAACCAAGTCTAAATCATGGAGAAAAATAATATAATAACCATCATATTCCAAACATGGTCCCATGCATTTGAAAATCATAAATTTTCATGAGAGCCTTCAAATACATTTTCTAGTTCTTGCAAAAATACATATAAACTTGTATGATGCCCAGCACAAGTGTAAACTCTCTAAACATTTCATAATACTAGGAAAATAATGGCATAATGACCAAAATAAGTAGGTCATGAGATCAAATCCACTCACCTAGAAGGGTGAAAAGTGAAGGACCAACACCAAGGGAGCTCTAGAAGTGGGGATGGCACCAATGTCTGCCATAATAGCCATAAAACTCATAAATAATCTATAGGTATCTCTAGATTACTCTAAACCAACTCTAACAACAATAAGGGAGTACCCCCACTACCTAGGGAAATCTACCCCAACTCTAACAATATTGAGAAATAATGACACCCACTACCTAGGGAGGAAGAGAATGGAGAAATCTAGCATAACTCAACATTAACACATACCTTGAAGCTTGTGGAAGGTAATCTAAGTGGCGTTGAGAATGGAGGGAGTAGAAGAGACATTTGGGGGTGAGCGTTTGGAGAAATGGGGCTCCTCACTAGAGCTAGCAGGTCGCGATCCGTGGACTAACCCGTTTAACTCACAACCCGCACGAAAATGGACCAGAAAATTTTTAACCCGCCAACCCGCGGACTTTTTGATTCTCTACACCTAGCCCGCGAGCTAAACGGGCCTAGCCGCGATTCCAGACCTCCAATCCGCATAAAATGATGAAATGTCCAGTCCACAGCACATGCACATCGATACCAAGCCCATTGTCCACGGCGTTCATAAAACGAAACGCTTAAGCCTAAGCAAGGTTTCAGTGGCCCAATATTCGCAAATACCAGGGCACGTTTAGTGGCCCAATATTCACAACCCTTGACCCAAGACCCTTGTAGTTAAAGAGTGAAGAGTGAAGACACACTAAAGCTAGGGTTTTAGCTTTCACCTCTCGCTCTCTCTCTCTCTCTCTCTCTCAACTCACACTAAAGCGACAGGACACGCATCTCTCTCTCAACTCACCCGGCCACCACCCACCTCCTCCAGCGGTCAGCACTCCGCCAAGGCCTCAACTCAAGCCCTTCTCACTCTCGCGGTCTTGCTCACTCATTGGTCAAGGGCTCCGCCACTCACGACCTCGCGAATCACGGCCTCGCCCCACAGAGCCTCGCCATTGCCCCTCAGGCCTCGCCCCTCAGCCTCAGGCCTCGCCCTCAGGCCTCACCGATTGCGGCCTTGCCCTCGGCCTCTTGGATCGCCTGCCCCTCGCCCCTCAGCGCCCTCATGACCTCGCCCATCACCGCCTCACGGTTCACGCGGCCTCACCCATCAGAAGTCAAATCTCACTCGCCACTACTTTAATAATTACTACAATATCATTTGCACAAATCCCTAGACTTGTCTTTAAACAAGAATGAATCTAAGTCATTGGATTAAGATGACAATACAATAATTCAATCACATACATGATGTACATTCTTAACCACATATATTCATATAGACTATTCCATGCTAAAGATTAAAAACACCTATTAAAACATAAGGTTACATGATGTAAATCTATGATGCATACATGCATTAAAGGTTGGAAAATTTTCACTAACCATGCATGCCTAACAACAACATTTTTCATAAAACATGGAGCATTTTCATCCCAAAATTAGGCCAACATATTTACATGAAACATGGAGCATTTTCATCCAAAATTAACCTACATGTTTGCATAAAACATGAAGCATTTTCTTATTCTAAAATTTGGCCAACATGTTTGCATAAATCATGCTCCAAGCATTAGTTCTCTAAGTGCTTCATTCTTTTTCCTTCCACTATAAATACTCTTCAAACTCTCTTCCATTCATTCTATTTCCAAGTCACAAAGCGACCTCACCATGCTTTGCAAGAGCTACATCCTCTAACTCTTATAAAATACATGCACTCTTACTAGTCTTCAAGCCTTAGAAACTCTCTAAGTGTTCTTCTCTCATATCATTTCTCTACCATTTCTTCTTATGTTTCTCTCTTTAAAGACTTATCTTCACTTTCAAAACTTCATCCAAATAGTTAAATTCTAAGACCAAACTTTCATTAGCCTTCACAAAAGTTACAATCTTTAACTCTAGTAAAAAATATTTTCTTAAGCACTCAAGTTTTAGGTCCAAGATACAAGGAGGGTGATCCACTTCAAGGAATCTTGCTCAAGCTCAAGGAAGAAAGAAGAACTCTTTTTAGACCCTAAATAAGAGGTAGGAGTTTCTTCTTTATTTGTTCAAGCATTGTTGGTGACTAACCTTGTCCATGGTTAGAATGTCTCAAGCTTGTATTATTAGCAAGAGTTTTGAATGGTTGTTTGTGAAATATATTTTTATGAATCACTATATGCACTTCTCTTATAAATATTTTTATAATATTTTTATGCTTATATATGGCTTAAAAACATGGAAGATGGTCCTTGTGATAAGGGATTAACAACAAATATGAAAATGATAGGTGCTGGATTTTTGGCTATTTCTCAGGAGCTATTTCGAAATATGAAACTCACAAAATATGAAGCTTTTGGGAATAAAGCTATTTTTTCTACAAATTAGACTTAACAAAAAACACTCTAAAAAAAATCACCTAAAAAGGAGTTGTCTAGCCCAAGATATAAATTTTTAAAGTAGAGCATAAGATTGGAACTCTAAATCTGACCTTGCAGTAATAAAATAGGTGTAACTCACTCTATAAAAATGTAAATGGATTGATTTCAACTCTGTTGAAAAGCTAAGACACGTAGAAACACATCCATGTATGGTATGCATAAATCTTTTCACCATGAAAATACTGAATGAGAAATATAATTTTGGGATAGTGTGTTGAGAGTCTAGAAAGGGGTAACTTTACAAGGGTACTATGGCATAACCATAAATGTATTTTTAATAAAATTTTTCTTAATAGAAGGTTAATGAGATAAGAATATGAGACTATATTTAAAAGGCTAGGATAACAAGTATATAGAAAGTTACAAATTTTCTTATAAAGGACATTAAAAATTATAAATAGAAGATTCAAGTCTTGTAAAGAGATTTTAAGGATCTAAGTTGCAATAATCTTCAAACATAGTGGAGCCTAAAAATATATAAAGAACCTCTAATAATATTTTTAAATGCAATAAGCAAATAAGGAAATGCTAAATAGTACAAAGAAAGATATTCATAATGTATACATACCAATCAAGACATCCATGACCCCTTAGGAACACTAGGGACTCGACTTGATAGCTTAGATTGCTTAATACAAATCGTTTATGAGGAATCTATATGAAATTATTTGCTGATTACTATGAGATATATATGACATGTCTATTGTTTTGGCATGAAGTGATATAGTAATATGAATATACAGTGATGAGATATGAAACGATTGACTGTGCCATGATGATTACATGATGATGTGCATACATTCATGTTTCAAATGAAATAACAAATGATCAAACTCACTGCTTAATCCTCAAAAGGGGGATTAAGGTATTGGTGATTTCACTCAGTGAGAATAAAATTAAAGCTTGTAAGAGTAGCAATGATAGTCTGGAAAAGTGGACTTGAGCTAAGCTCACGACTTAACCCCCTAAACCGTTGAGATCACGGCAACGAAAAGAAAACCATAAGGCTGTGGTGACGGCCACAGTATGAGCTCATTGCCCTTTTAGGGTGGTCTAAGGCATGGATGCATTTATCCCGTGAGTAATTCAAAAATATAATAATGGGAACCCGAATGTGTGGTACCCAAGATAATATAAATGTTGAGGATGAGTAATCATGAAATGCATGCATCTTCTAAATTATTATTTCCCATTAGTGATTTTATATGATATATTTGGATGCATGATTGATGAATGACTGAATATATATTTCTGATAATGTTATAAGAATAGTTAAAAGCAAATGCACTTCGGCTAAGTACGTTTGCAAAAATTTAATAATTGAACCATTTATATGTCCACTTTTTATAATAAACCCGAAGTGATTGGGACGGCAACGATGACACGTTAAGTGCAAGTAGGAACTCCTATAGAAATCTTATATTTCTTACTCATATGTTTCTTTCCATTGTCATTATCAAAGACAAATGAGTCCACCTGAAGCAGAGCTGTAAAAGGAGGCAATTACGTAAAGATTTAAAACCTTCCAAGAATTTGCACTCAGAGTTTAGTTATGTTGTAGATACGAAATATATACCTGTAGTAGTAGAATTTATATTATTTATTAAGAACTTATCACTATGGTATATGTCCTGGTATGACTTATGTATTAAGTAGTTAGATTTCAGCTTATGTAATGGTAATTTTACATTTAGTCCTTTATTTTGCTGTATTGAATTAAGTAAGTACGCAAAGTAATTTTGAGTACCATCTATGTAAGCGCTATGTATTTTAATTCTTGCTACAGGCTTAAGTTTTTGAAAAGTAATTTAAAAGAAAAAAAATTATCCACTATTTTTATAAGTTAATTTCAAAAGAAAATGAACACAAGGCATAAGTGACAAATAATAGAATCCAAATGCAAACTTAAGCTTAGTTGGATCCTTTTAGGGTGTTACACTTATGTGCTCCGGGAACAATTTGGATGTGGATCGAGGACGGCCTGACGCGCATGTTAGAGAGTGCCAAATGTTAACTCAGGAGCTTATCCAAGGACCACGGTCATATGTGCTTCAGGACAGCTTAAATGTGGATTTGAGGACGACTCATTGTGCACGTCAAAGAGTGGCAAATGGTAGCTCAGGGCTTATCCCAAGGACCACTAGTCTTATGTGCTCTCGAGCAGTTCGATGTGGATCCAGGATGGGCCAATATGCACATCAAAGAGTGTCAAATGGTAGCTTGGGAGCTTATCCTAAGGACTGTTGGTCTTTTATTGTGCTCCTAAGTGCCTTGTAGCTCAATAGTGAGTCCTGGAGATGACCCTTGTCTAGCACATAAAAAATGGTATGGAGATGTCATGGATAAGATTTAGATAACAAATGAATAATCTTGAGATGAAATGATATGTCTTGCATAAAAGCAATCTTTATGAGATGTAAGTGGATATGTCCTGTACATAAAAAATCTTCAAATTATAAATAAGATGATTTTGAGAGTAATAAAAACATATCTTGGAAGACAATAGCATAGCTAGGCCTGAAAAGGGTGTAGTGCCTAGTGGGGATGTCGACTAGGGTTTGTTTGGAAACTCAACCTGAAAAGGCAGAATGCCTGGTGGATGCCGACTAAGGCCTTACTGGACCTCGGCTTGAAAAGGTAGAGTGCATGATGGGGATGCCAACCAACACTTGTCTAGAAACTCGACCTGAAAAGGTGGAATGCCTGGCAAGGATACTAACTAGGCTTTACTGAACTCAGCCTGAAAAAGCGAAGCACCTAATCGAATTGTCAACTTAAGGTTCAATGTTCGATGATCTGATGCTACAAAGTAAGTCAATATAGTAAGTAATATGCTCATGATGATAAATGTAATGCCCGAGGCTCGACGAGGACGGGGAGTGATCGTCCAAGAAGACACGGATAAGGAGGGGCTCTGGAGGCTATAAGTGGAGGGATACATGAATGAACCACACCAGGATGAGAGGGATCCTAAGACTATAGGTATGTGACTATATAGTTGATGATGACTTATATGAATTAATTAGTACTACCTATATTAGCAAGATGCATCTTCTTTCGATAGCCCATCACTAAAAAACTCCAACGTTAAGTGTGCTTGACTTGGAGAAATTTTGGGATGGGTGACCTTGGGAAGTTTTCAGGGAGCATGTGAGTGAGGACAAAGTACACTAAGAAAACCTGTGTTGGTTTGTGGGACAGTCGTCAATCCATAAAACAGCATAGGATGTTACAATAAATCAGAGAGTTATATACAATGCATTTATGAAAAACTGATAAGGTCTACAAAAAGCTCCCTGTGATCTGTGATGTTCTTCTTGGGGTTATGAGGAGTATGTTGGGAGCATATAGTATTCCAACATCACATAAAAATCTTTGGATTAATACGTGTTGATTTTGAATTGAAATCTTTGGAGCCAAAAAGGCATGATAGTAATGAAAGTAATATCCTTAGCATCCACAAAATCTTCAAATCACAAATAAATAGGTGATGACAATAATAAAAATATATCTTGTTAGAGATCGGCCGATAGGCGATGGTATAATTTAGCCACAAGGTGGCGATGTAGCTTTACCAAGAGGCGGTGGTAGAGCACGAGATGTAGCGATGGAGCTTGGCTTGTCAAAGATAATCCTTTGCATCCAAGAATATTCATATCAAAGTTAGTTGATCATGAAAGCAAGATAATAATAATCAAAGTTGTTTGAATATGAGGATAATACATGTCTAGCACTTAAAAATTCTTCACATCATTATTGATTGAGAATTGAGATAAGCATATCATATGTTGAGTGAAAGTGGCTGACTATAGTTGTTAGGCCAGGCTAATATTCAATTCTTGAAAAAAAAAAGATAATATATATTTATATGGCATCAGAACACCATAGCATGCATTGGTGTAGTGGTTGTAAGCACTTAATTTTACTGCAAGGGTGCTGTTTGAGTCCCATGTAATACACTATGCATCTTTTCACTCTCTTTTTTTGAGTTTCGGTTTTGGGCTAGAAGCCTAAGAACTTAAGGAACCTTAGTTCCTTACCCTTCATGAAGCAGTGCCCATGCCATTAAAGGGAAGGCTGTGTTGTTTCTGTTGCTGCCAGTCCTGGAGGGAAGGTGCTAACCCATTGTTGTTGCAACGTGGAGTGGAGTGGAAAGAGTGTGCCAGCTTTACATGACATTCGTGTGTGACTCGTGGCCTACCTACACTGCTGTTGCTGACCACGACTTGTTAGCGGAAGGGGTGATGCGGCCACTGTTAAAGAGGTGGCTAGCTTGCAATGGCTTGTCATAATTTTTCCTCTGCTTGCTGCACATTGCCTCGGAAAAGGAAGTTCTTCCGGCCAGCCTGCCAAAGATGAGGGCGACGTCTAGAGTTGCTGGCAACTAGTCAGCTTGCGGTGGTTTGTGGCCATTGCTCTTGTGTTCTCTGTTTGTCACAATTTGGTCATTGCTGTTGCGTAGGATGAGGCTTCCATGATAATCATGGCATTTCCCTACAACATAAATTCTATACATAGAGAAAACTTGTAATATATTATTCGTAATGAACATATGGTATATGTGAGGTGTATTCTGGATAGGATTTATCAAGGAAATAGGTTCGAATGAGAAATTCCTTCCTTCACATTGTGGAATCCCTCTCAAATATTGATCCATATTTCTAATAAAGATTCAAGGCAACAGATAAAAAAGGCTTATCCCCAAAGCAAAAATGCACATCCACCATGCGTATGTTGGCATACGAGTATCAGGTGATGTTGTGCGAATAGGCAAAAGCACTGCAAGTGATTGCTTAAAGAAGTTTGTCGAAGATGTGTAATTTTGGGATTTTAGACCAAATACTTGCCAGAGCCATACTCAAATTATGTTCAATGCTTGTTATAGATGGGGGAGGATCGTGGCTTCTTTGACATAATGAGAGAATTAATTGCATGCATTGATATTGGTGTGACATTGTATAAAATATTATATTTTATATTATATAATATTATCATTTGTTTATAGATGATTTTAACTACAAATAAATATAAATAAAATAAACATTTTATCAATTATTTATAGATAATTTTAAAATTATAATATTATCATTTGTTTAAAAATACCTCAAATTATAAATAAATATTGAATAAAAATAAAATAATAATTTTGATTAAATATTTTGATATTTTTTAAAAATATTATTATTTTAAATATTCATTTATATTAAATGTTATTTATTTTAATATTTTATAATCATTTATTATTTCAATAAATTACTAAATGTAAAAAAACTTCTTTATTTTATATAATTTAATATTTTCTATTATTTTTATCATAATTATTTAAATTTAACTTAATAATAATATTAAATTAAATTGTTTTTATTATTAATCCTCACTTTTATATTTTAGTTTTATATTAAAATTATTTATTAGCTATTAAATTATTTATCTTTTGCTAATTTATTTATTATTTCATTTGTTATATTTTGTTTTATTTAATTATTAATTATTTTAAATATTTATTATTATTTATTTAATAACTATTTTATTTATTATATTATTTATTATTATTTAATTAAATATGAAAAATAAGCTCTATATTAAAAGCTACTCAGGCTTTTTCCTACCTTTCTAGTTTTGATTAAGCTATCCATTGTTTTAATGTATAATTGAGATTTGATGGATAAATTTATACAATACTTTAGTCGTACCAACAATAATAAATCATTATATATTGTATTAATTTATCCTATCATGTCTTATTCAAGGTGCCAAAGTAGCCCTAAATAGTTACCATAGGGTTTCAACTATAATACTTGAAGTTGTGGCTTTATCAGACCTTTGGATACAACATGCTTTTTTGGAGTTGTCGATTCAAACGACGACATCAATGTTTTGGACCATTCACCAATGTTTGATGAAGTTCTAGATGGTCATACCCTTTAGGTAAATTACACTATGAATGGTAACAATTATACTATGGGATACTACTTAATGGATGACATATATCCTGAATAGGCAACATTAGTTATAACAATCTCCCAACAGTAAGGAGATAAGCAGAAATTGCTTGCAAAGTACCAAGAAGAACAATAAAAGGATGTGAAGCGAGCATTTTGAGTGCTACAAGCTCGCTTTGCAATTATACATCATGATCCAACACGATTTTGGGAGAAGAGGAAAGTTGCAAAAATTATGAGAGCATGCTATATTACATAACATGATTATTGAGGATGAGAGACAAGTATGCCGAAAATTTGATCAACTCCCTCTTACAATGATGTGGACAACAACATATCACAATTTAAATTGGGGAGGAAGCTTTTGCTTTGTGTTGGAGATATATCCACAATAATATCCAACTTCATGATAGACAAAAATATCGACAACTACAAGACTTAGTGAAACATATATGACAATTTTGCGATGGCCATTAAATAGCTTATTGTAGTTCTTTAATGTTTAATTATGCACTAGTGTTGTCTTCATAATGTAATTTTTAAAGTTATGTAATGTTCTTGTTGTTGATCATGTGATATTTTCTCAAGATTTTTGGATGAGTCAAAGAATATTTACCATTAGAAGTAATGACTAAATATAAAAAAAATTTATCTACGGTTTAATTTTTAAAATTAAAATGAATTTTAAATTATGAAAAAAATTTAAAATTTATATTTTTGTTCAATTCCAAATAAAATAGTATGTTGAAAAATATTTATAACAAAATATTTGGTAAATATATTTATATATTTTTTAAATTGAAAAATATGTAAGACCAAAGTTGGAACTCAAATTAAAACCTCTTATTGAAGAGAAGAATCTCACTCCTATCTTATTTTAATATTTTATGTTTTTTTATTAGGTAGTGCTTATATGATAAATAATAGGGTCCAAAGTAGGATATGAAATGAGACTATTTTTGAAGATACTTTGAGTAAGTCCACTAATATTTTTTTGAGTTATATTATTTATAATCATAATAAAATTGCGTTGGTGGAATTTAAAAGCATTCATCATTTAAACAAATTTTGTTTGAAATTTAAAATTTCCCTCTCAAATAAAATTGAAAAATTCCCCCTTTTTTTTGGGTCTAAAAATTCACGCTCGCCTGCCCATAAAATTGTCTCATTACATGTTGATTTGATTTGAGCTGGGTGGGATATCTGTTACAATGTTACTGTCCAGTAACACTTGGCATGCTGAAAATGGAGAGCACATAAGAAACGATCCATCACCCTCGTATGGTCCCTACATAGCAAAACTTGATAACCATCAACATCACCAACTCACCCTTCGTTCAAGCTGCGCATCATCACATGTCTCATGAACACAAAAGCTTGAGTAGCTCTGACTACACTGTAACACTTCCCATATGGAGTGGTAATGAAAAACAGCTGTAAATTTTCAAAAAATGAAAAATCCCCCCAAATCCGTTCCGCCGAATGAAGTGGACCCCACTACTTCCCCAGACTCTGGCTTATTTATATTTTCCAATATGATCCAATCTCATGTTTTGGCCATTGAAAAGCTATTGTAAGCAGCTTCATTTTCTATAAAGATAAGGATATAAATTTAAATTTTAAAGAGTGCATTTGTTATGGGAGGAAGTAGCCTTAAATACCCTATTCTTAGAAATTACAAGAGCAATATTTTTCATAATTTCATTCAAAAAAAATCTTAAACTTTGGCCTTATGCCTAAATTTCAAAAGGAAACAAAGAAAATGAACGTGCAAGGTTTTTTCTTTTATAATTAGTATTTTTTTATAAAGATGCACATATTTATTTTGATTTTCGAAGTTTTATGCTTAAATTATTAAAATTTAAAAACAATAATTTAATTATTGAAGTTTTAAAAAATAATTTCAATTAATTTTTTTATAATTTAAGTTAGTCTATATAAATACTATTTAGAAAATTAATTTAATTTATTTTTTAAAATTTTAACAATTAAGTGATTAATGTTTTTAGTACAAATTGACTGAGCTTAGAATGCTCATTCATCTTTTTCTTTTTTTTTCAATAAATAGCACATGTGAGCACATAATCAATCATTTTTTCATTACCATAAAGTACTAGTGCAGAGCACGGCAAGTAAATGCCCCCAAATAAATATCCGAATTCCATGCCACCCTAACACAACTTTACAACACGCTGGAACTCAAAAGACAGCGCGAGAGAACCGATAGAAAGCAAAGCAACTTTCCTCTCTACTCAAAGTTCATACACACACTGTTTAGCCATTATTAGTTTTTATTACTTTCAAAGCCTTTTCATATGGCATCGGCATTCCGCTGGTTGATGTTCGATTTCTCGGTCCGATCATCGGTGATGCGGTGGCCGGAGACAGTCGCCTCGTACATAACGCCGGCGTGGTCGCCGCGCTGGTTGATAAGGTGGTCGGGCCTCGTGGGACTGTCCATTGTGGATGAGTTGGTTTGGGGAGTCGTCACGGCGTTCGAGTCCGTTGCTCTCGTCTCCATGCTCTGCTTCTTCTTCTTGTTCTGTGGATGCACCATTTGAATTGAAGAGTGAGTGGGGTTGTGGATCCTCGTGAATCTTGCTGCCGAATTTTCGTTTGTTTGCTTCTTCTTTTTTTTTTTTTGTTATTATTATTTTCTTCCTCTCTCAGCACTTATTACTTACACCCCTTTTTAGCTTTCGCCCTTGTGTTTTCTTTTTGTTTTTTTTTTATTATTAATTTTGGAATTGAAATTTCGCGTAATGATGTTAGAAAAGCATCTTCTGGACTCTAGTGTATGGAGCCTAATTCACAGGCAGTGAATGAGCTGGTGAAGGTTAGAATTTCGTCCCTATCATGAGCTGGTGGGTTTTTCAGCGCTTTGTCATTGTGAAGTACTGAAATTCGCGTTGGCCCTAATTTGACTATTTTTCTCTCTTTTAAAAAGATAAACCTACATCAAATGCAGGTTCAACTGCTCTCTACCTTATGTTGATGGTAGAAGTGGTTAATTTTCGTGGGGTGGGGTGCGGGAATTCAGGGCGCACGATGGGGTAATTAGGAAGAAAAATGTTATTTCGATATTTAAAGTACATGTTTAATTGAGATAGTTATTTTATTATTATTGAATATAATGATAGTTTTTACTTTTTATACTAATTTATTATATTTAATAGTAATAAAGTAGGTGTTCTAATTAAATACATACGTATGAATGATCAATTAGTAAACACTACATTACTGTTGGTTTGAATTTAAATTCTGGTTACTAGACTCGCAACTCACTAGCGAGCCGTGTAGAAACTATTTCTAAGTTCGTAATAAAAGAAAAACAAAAAGAAAACATTTCAAAGTTCGAAAAGCAATTATACGACAAACAAATAGTTACTAGTAAAGACAATAGTTTGATATTTTTTCTCCAATATTTTGTTTTGTTTACTAATTCTGCATTAAGAGTCCAAGAGATTCATTTAATTTATTTCTTGATCTAAAATTTAACTTGTTTTAATGAACAAAAGGTATTTGTCGTGATAAGAAGTGACTAATCCTTTAAATATATAAATTTAATAAATGTAGGTCTTGTCTTTAGTCACAAAACTCTTTTTATATATATGAATTAAATTTTTGATTAGATACTTAAGACTCATTTGGTATGCTTGATCCAATAAGCTAATAGTATAATCCTTGATAGTATAAAATTTGATAAACTTTTAATATTATATAGCATTTGATGTAATATGTATACAACACTACATTTTATATTCTATGATATTATCATTTATTTATCAATAATTTTAATTATAAGTAAATAGTAAATAAAAATAATAATAGAGTAAATTCTTTATTAATTATTACAATATTTATTAACTAAAATTTTAATTTATATTAAATTTTATTATCTATTTCAATATTTTATAACTATCTATTATTTCATTAAGTATCAAATATAAAATACTCTCTTTTATATATTTTAATATTTTTAAATTTTTAGTTATAATTTTTTATTTAAATTTAAAAAATAATATTAAATTAAAATATTTTAATTATTAGTCCATATTTTTACATGCATATTGCATATTATTTATTACTAATTTATTTAGTTTACTAGTTAATAATTTATAATTTAGAATTGACTTTTATACTATATATTATTTATTTAGATACTTATTTTATATTAGTAATTTTTACTTATATAAATATTTATTATTTTATTTTATTTATTAAATAATTCTTTTTCATTATATTATTTATTATTATTAATAAAAAATAAAAGAGTTATTATATGTTAAAGGCTAATTAGGCCTAGTATAATCTCTCTAAGCATGATTAAGTTATACGTTATTTTGACATATAAGGTTGTAATGATAGATAAACTTATACAATATGTTATTTATATTTAATAAATAAATATGAGTATTGTGTATAATAGTAACTTATCCTATGATACTTAATACAGCATGTCAAATGCACACTTAAAAAACTCAACTCATTATTAACTGTGTGCCAGCCCTCCTAATTAAATTTAACTTTTATATGAGCTGATAATTTTGTCCCACACTTTAAAACAAAAAAATTGTCCCTCAAAAATGTAAGCTGGAGTTTCGCCGCTAACGACTAAGCCAGGAGCAATTTTGGCGGTACGTCTTGATATTGGAAAATCAATACTATTCATCCCGAAAATTCATCTAGATTAGTCTACGTTGGGCCCTTCACTTAGATTCCGCCACGATGCTTTCGTACTATTCAATCTGTTTTTGTCAAAGCAACGAAAGCGAACCCGATCACCAGAAAATAAAAAGTAACGAAAGTGAATCATAAAATAATTACGTGATTGAAACTCTTGATCGAGAGAATGATCAGATGTCATGCATTCATGCCCATGCCGCTCTTCATAATCTGGTGGGAAGAAAATTGTGTCCTTTCGAGGATTGTGTCAAGTGGCCATCCATCCCCACACGCATTAGCTTATCTTTAGATGTAGTCAAAGGCAAGGAAGAGGAAATTGAACTGGATCAAATAAGATACTGAATTAAAAATTTAGAGGTTTAATCAATTTAACTGAAATTAAATAGAAATATAATAAAATATATATATATATATATATATATATATATAATAGAGGAATAAATTAAATTATTGCAACAATTTCTAAAAATGAAAAACTATTATAATTGATATATAATAAAATATATATTTAAATAAATATGTAAAAATACAAAATGAAATGTGTCATAAAATAATTAAAAATTACATTAGACATTAACACAATCTATACAATATAACATAGTTCATATTTTAATCAAAATAAACATTATTCATATAGATCAAATATCTCAAGTATTAAGTATACAACTTCCAATAAAATATCAACTCACATACTCATAACCAAGGTTCTGAAAATATATAATTATAAGTCCAACAAATAAAAATTATTAACTAGGCCAATAAACTTATATAAACCTGCTATTAGCCCAAAAGGCCATCAAAGACTTGGCTAAAAAAAACCAAACAATGCCATTGGCAAGAAAAGAAAGAAAAATACAAAAACGTAGACCGACCAAACATAAAACGGAATGAACTAATAAGTAAACCGTAAACCGAAAGGAAAAAAAAAATCCAAGTAAGAACTAAACTAGGAACCACATTAGGAAGCTGCAAAGAAAGAAAAGCAGGATGCGGGTTCATTTGTCATCCACGCAAAGAAGGAAGAAGGTGAAGCAAATGCATGGAGCTCAAGGTGGTGGCCAACGATCGGAGCTTGCGGTCAAAGTGGAAGAGGGCTTTGTGGATCTGATTTGAAGAGAAAGAACAATGGCCATGGTGGTTTGCAGATTTGAGGTCATGGCGGCTAGGCCAGTGACATTCATCATGCAAGAATGGGTTGGCCACGATGGTTGTCCAATTGATGGCGATTGTTCACTGTTCATAGTGGCTATGGTGGTGGAAGACTGTCCCAGCACAAAACAAGTTTGAAGATGGGGTTGGCAAATAATTGTTAATGGTAAGAGGCTACCCTATTTTTTCTGGATATTTGCCCATGTCTTATGCTTTCCTGATCTTTGTTGCTATGCTTGTCTATGATCCCATTTTTTTTTTTAAATTAATGGTAAAAACTGGCCAACCGCCCAAACAGGCCCGGTTCAGTTGATTCACCAGTTTTTAAAGTAGTTTAAGCGGTTTAATGCCGGTTTTTGAAACATCAATTTTTTTAGAGGCACTTGGACCCAACACAGGCAGGTTAAAGCAGGTTGATAGTTCTTTCTCTAACAATGATCAAATGGCAAGGTATGTTTGATTAAGAAGTAAAAATGAGGATAAATTTGTTCAGTTGAGTTTTTTGTGTTATTTATATATAAAACTCAACTATGAAAAATTTACCCCTATTTTTTCTTATCAACCAAACATACTTTAAAAGAATAAAGAGTAAAACTTTATTTTATTCCTTCAAAAATATATTCCTTATGAATTTAGTTATTAAAAGATAATTTTTAGTCATTTAGTATTTTAAAGTTAAAACTTTTATTAGTTTTACATCATTTAGGTAGCGTTTGGTAGAGGGACAAGGACATAAATAGGGCTATAGAATGGAGACATAAATAATAAACATGTATAGGTTATTATTAGAAGAAAAATATTCAATTTCTATCTTTGTATCCTTCCACTCCCCATATTTTGGAGGTAAATTTTGCATTTTTTTGTCCTATTCTGTCTCCACCATCAAAGGTTTGTATCTCCAACGTCTTTGTATTTTTATTTAAGAGGTAAACAAACTCTACTTTAGTTTTTATTCATTTTAATACCTGTCTCTAATAGTAGAAGATGATACAATATATCTAACTCATTTAACAGATTAAGGTGGAGAAAATGATTTAAAAAATTAGGAAGCACAAACATAAGATAATGATGAATTAGTGTTTATTTTAGTTCTGACTTTATAATTGTGAGTCATTTTAGTCACTTACTTTTGAAATGAGTTGAATTAATCCATGACATTTCAAAATTTAAGCCATAATAGTCCATTAGTCCACATTTATTTTACATTTTATTAATTAAATGATGATGTGTAACGTTAAGTGAAATATTGACATACTTCATATTATCTTAAATAGAATTAAGTTTGCAGTTAAGCCTACAATGTAGTGGTTTTTATACCTTTGAGTGGGTGGTCTTGTGTTTTATTCCCACCTCCCCTTTCCCCTATCACCTCTAGGAAGAATTCTTAACTTTAATGCCTTTGTAAAAAAAAAAGAAATAGAAAATTTCAAAATAACTCATTTTATTGTTTAAAATTATATAAAATGAATCATTTAAATCTCTTTTTTAAGTTATAAAATGATTTATTTTATGCAATTTTAAATAGCTAATAAGTCATTTTAAACTCTATTGTACTTGATATATATGATATGTCAAAGTATCACTTAATATTACACATTAATATTATTATTCAATTGACAAAATGTTAAATAAAAGTTGGATGAGGGACAAACTTGATTCACATTTACAACGTCAATGACTAATTTAACTCATTTTAAATGTTAGAAATTAAAATGACTCACAAGTGTAAAGTCAGGAATTAAATTGAGCATTAACTTGATAATGGTATATCTTTCTAATAATCAATTCTTCTAATTTTAAATTATACTAGCAATAATATGAGTTGTAATTTGTATAAGATTAAATAATTATTAAACTAAAACCCCAAATCAGTTCCTCAGGTTTATAATCGAGGACAAATTAGTCTCATAGATTTAGAAAATCTCATATTAGTCCCTCAAATTTTATAAAAGGGGACAAATTAGTCTCTCTATAAAATTGTTGTCTAACTTTCAGAAATGTCCATGTATTCTGTTAACTTACTTACATGCACTGTTAATTTTCACAATGAGTCATAATTTGCTTTATTTTTTGTTCTGCGTAGAATAAATGCCAACTTAAAGTCAAAATCTTTCTTCTAGTAGAAGCAGATAAAAAAATGTCTAAACGCTTCGTTTAGAGGAGTGAAACAAGTTATGATCTACTATAAAAATTAACAGTACATATAAATAAATTAATAGTAGCATAAGTAAGTTAACATGATACAATTCATATGATAATTTTATAGGGGACTAACTTGTCCCTTTTATAAAATTTGAGATACTAATATGGAATTTTCTAAATTTGAGGAACTAATTTGTCTCCCATTATAAACTTGAGGGACTAATTTGGGATTTTAGTCTAACTATTAAATATATGTAAGAGAAATTTTGAATTAAGAGGATTTTTATACAAGCTAAATAGAAAGATTTAGCATTAATTCATGACAAACATATTGACCTGACTTGATATCAACCTTTTAAAATAAAATTAATATGATGTAAGTAGTATTTACTTTTAAATTTTGATCATATAAATAAGTAAATAAAATATGGATAGACTATCAGGGATGTTTGGTTTGATATATTAGGAATGATACTATAAGATTATGCTATGCATTATGTTTTTATTCGTTGTTTGATGCAGGCAACATGTTATAAAATTTGATACGTCATAACCACCTTATACGTCAAAATGCAGTATAATTTAATATAGTATAGGGAGATCGTATTAGGCCTTATTAGCTTTTAACGTATAAGATCACTTGTATTTTTAAATATTTTATTAAAATAAAATAATTATTAAATAAATAAAAAGGTTTTTAATAAAATTATTTTATAATAAATAAATACAAATAATATATAATATCAATTTAGTTATATGATAAAAATAAAAATAGAAATAAATATAATTGAGAAACAATAAATAAAATAAAATAATAAATATTTAATAACAAATAAATATTTTAAATAAATAATAAATAATATATAAATTATAAATTATTAACTAATAAAATAAATAAATAAATAATAAAATATAAAATAATACTATTTTTATTTATATAATTTATTAAAATAATAAATAATTATAAAATATTGAAATAAATAATAAAATTTAATATAAATTTATATTTTAATAAATATTTATATAAATATAGTATTTAAAAATTATTATAATAAAAATTTCAATTTTATTAGTATTTGATTTTATTTATATTAAATTAAAGTATTAAAATTATTGGTAAATAAATACGATATTATAAAATATAAAATATAATATCTTATCCAATATTACAAACATGTATAGTATTAAAAGTTTATCAAATCTTTCCTATCAAATTTTATAATATTAGATCTTTATCACTTATTTATGTGACGAGCAACATGGACTAAAAAAAATAAAAAAAAGAGTAACACGGACAACTAGCAACCCACTTACAACGGAGTTTATCCAATAATTGACTAGGCCAAACCACATACTCCTTGGTCGCTAATCCAAACTACATTCGAAGCAAACTTAACTCGATCTGCAATGGGCTAGGCCCAAAAGAGATTCCAACAAAATTGAACCGCGTAAGGGCCAAGCGTAAAGCAAGAGAGTAGCACTAGCACCGGTCTGCTCACTGCGACGACGTCGTTTTACCCCAATAACGGCGCCCACAAGACCCAAAACCCCGGACTCCTCCAGCGGCAGCAGGGAGGCAAGCTCATCGGGCGTTGTATTTACTGTCTTTGGAAGAAGAAGTAAACAAGAACCAAAACTGCCTTCGAGAGCAATATGGCAATGGCATGGTTGCAGAGAGCCATAATCAGAAACGGAGGAGGAGGATCCGATTTAGTCTCAACAGTAATGCTCCCGCATTCCGCACCTCACTCCTCTAGATTCTTCTCCAAATCAGCCCCTTACGTTGGTACCCATCATTTCCGTCATTTATGATTTTTCGTAACTAGGACTGCCATGTAATGCCAAATGATTTGATTTGATTTGATCGTCGTTGTGGTTATTGGTGACAGTTAAGGTTGGGATACCGGAGTTTCTGAATGGAATTGGGAACGGAGTGAATCCCATGTTGCCAAGCTTGAATCCGAGCTCGGTGACTTCCAGAAGCTTCTCGTTACTCGCACCCTCAAACTCAAGAAGCTCGGTATTCCTTGCAAACATGTAAACATCCTTGTTCCTTTTACTCGCTTTCTCTGCTGTGTGCTATTGTTATGTATCCATGCCTGATGTGTTCTTTTGGCTATTTTCTTGTTTACGTGAGATGCACATACATATATTATTATGATTCTTGTGAAGCTTTTCAAAATTGAGGGCTTTGATGCTAAAATCATCAAAGGGGGGGCCTTCGGTAAGTCCTTGGGATTCATAATGCTTTTCATTTCGTATCTTAGAGATGTAATAAAGTAGTTTATCTCCTAACAACTGAAGCTTTTAGGAGAGTTTGTTGTTGACACTGTATTAAGAGTCTTTGTGGCCTAGTGTTTATGAGTCTGATCCGTGTTGCTTCTATTCTTTCAAATAAGTTGAATTTCAACACTTGGTAAAAATGGGCTTGTGGGGGGTTGTTAGAAATGTAGTAAAGCAAATCATGAGCCTTCCTTTGACAACTTACTTAACTTGCATATGTAAATCTCTGTTGAACAGAGAAAGAGAGAAAAATAGGATGAATCAACTACACAACATATAGATGCTATGCAATAAATACACCATAATTACAAATATATGATTTCCCTAATTACAGATATAATACTCCTAATTATAGATATTTAGATTCTAACACTCCCCCTAAGCTGGAGCATATAGATCATATGCACCTAGCTTGTTACATAAGTAACTTATTCTAGGACCTCTCAATGACTTGGTGAGAACATCTGCCAATTGGTCATTTGAATTGACGAAACTCGTGGTGATGTCTCCAGATAGAATCTCTCTCTGATGAAGTGACAATCAACTTCAATGTGTTTGGTCCTCTCATGAAAACTGGATTTGAGGCAATGTGTCTTGATTGTCACAAACAAGTGTCATGTGCTTGGTTTCCCCAAATTGAAGTTCTTTGAGGAGTTGCTTGAGCCAGATAAGCTCACATGTGGTTGAGGCCATGGCACGGTACTCTGCCGAGCACTAGCCGTGCAACTCCAGTTTGCTTCTTACTCCAGGAGATGAGATTACCTCCGATAAGTATCCAGGTTGGAACGCCTAGAAGGGATCCTGCCAAAGAATACCCAACTATCTCAGTATGTCCCTTATCTTCATAAATAAGGCCCTTCCCCGGGCTCCTTTGACATACTTCAGAATACGTATGACAGCATCCCAGTGAGCTTCACATGGTGAGTTTAGGAATTGACTAACCACACTTACGAAAGAAATGTCTGGACGGTGGCTGTGAGATAGTTCAATTTCCCAACCAATCTTCTATATCTCCAGGATCAGACAGTGGCTCCCCCTGGCAGGAGCTTGACATTAGGATCCATAGGTGTATCAACAGGTTTTCCAGCAGTAAACCTGTTTCCTCTAGAATGTCAACGCATATTTTTCTAGAAAGAACTATGCCATCTTTGGACTGTGCAACTTCAATGCCTAGGAAGTATCAGTTTGCCAAGATCTTTGGTCTGGAAGTGATTGCATAGGTGCTTTTGATCTGTGCTACGCCATGAGTGTCACTCCCCTAATGACAATGTCATCAACATACACAACTAGGTAGGTGCAACCTCTCGGAGTATGACGGTAAAACACAGAATGGGTCATACCAGCGCGAACCACGGTGGAGAACCTTCCAAACCAAGGAGGAGATTGCTTAAGACCATACAGTGATTTTCGACGACAAACCACGGAAGACTCCCTGAGCAACAAACCCAGGAGGTTGCTCCATATAAACTTCTTCAAGATCACCATGGAGGAAGGCATTCTTAATATCCAACTGATGAAGAGGCCAATGACGGAGCGGCCATCGACAGAAGCCATCTTGGCAACGGGGAGAAAGTATCACCATAATCCAAACCAAATATTTGAGTGTACCCTTTGCAACAAGACGGGCCTTAAGACGATCAATTTGGCCATCAGGCCCCACCTTAACCGTAAAAATCCATCGACAACCAACTCCAGATTTCCTGGAGGGAGAGACACCAGTTCCCAGGTACCACTATCCTGAAGTGCACACATCTCATCAATCATAGCTTGTCTCCACCCAGGATGGGAGAAGGCCTCTCCAGTCTTAGGATAGACACAGAAGACAAAGAAGACAGACAAGCATAATGCAAAGAGGAGAGACGGTGGTAACTCAAAGCAGTATAGTGAGGAGATGGGTTACGAGTGGAACGAATACCTTTACGAATGGCAATGTCAGGTCGGAAGGTGACGGAGGATGGACGGAGGAGAGTCCACATAGCCAAGAAGGCTGGAGGAAGGAGCGGGAGTAGGCGATGAGTGGATAGGTGCAATTGATGGTGGAGGTGGGCAGGGCTCAGCTGGTGGACGGGTGCGACGATGGTAGACCTGAAGGGGCGAGGCATAGGTGGTGGTATAAGGGGTGGCAAAGGCATAGGGAGCACGGGAAGCGGGAGTTCCTCAGAAGCGGGAGGAAGGATGGTCAGATGGCTCAAAGAAGGGTATAGTGTCAAAAAAGGTAACATCGCGGAGACAAGGTAACGACGAGTAGAGAAACAAAAACCCTTTTGAAGTGTAACCAAGAAAAACACATTTAAGTGAACGTCAGAAGTTTGTCAAGACCATGAGTTAAGTTATGAACAAAACATGTGGACCCAAAAACGTGTGGGAGGGAATGCAAGGGGTCATGGGGAAATAAGATAGAGTGGGAACTTGATAACCCAAAACAGAGGAGGGCATGCGATTAATTAAATAACATGCAGTTCGCATCCCCAAAAACGAAAAGGGACATGGCTGTGAAGAAGAAGAGTACGTGTTGTTTCAATGAGATGACGGTTCTTGCGCTCAGCAACCCCTTTGTTGAGGTGTATGAGCACAGGACGTTGGTGAAGAATGCCATGAGAAGCTAAATGCTGAAAATCATGAGACAAATATTCTTTTGCATTATCACTACGTAAAGTGCGAATAGGAACACCAAAATGAGTTTTTATTTCTTGATAAAATTTGGTAAAAAAAAACAACGTTTAAGTAAAAATAACCAAGTACAACGAAATAGTCATCAATAAAAGTAACAAAATAACGAAATCCTAAACTAGACACCGTGCGACTCAACCCAAATGAATGAACTAAAGTTCGACCACTAACACTCAGGAAAATGACTCGCGTATGTTTCCCAAGTTGACACGACTCACAAGGCAAACTGGAAGTTTGGACAAGCTAGGCACCATGCGCTGCAAGTTGGCAAGGCTAGGATGACCTAACTGGGCGTGGAGGGTGAGAGGATACACTGATGGGGCGAAGCCAATAGAGGCCACGGACTTCATCCGTATGATTCTGAATGAAATTTAAGGGCTTTAGTTTAGAAAGGTTAAAGGGAGAAACAGGAACATAAAGGACGGAATCATAAGGGGATGGGCAGTGCCCACCCCGTGAGACCGTGTGTGAGAACGTTGGCTAAAGTGAGTGGGTAAATATCCAAGTAGTGTGGAAAATAAAGCTTTATTCAGATAAGTGCGGCGGAATGACAAGCAAAGGAATTACCAGAGTGTGCAATTTTGACGTTGCTCAAACCACTTCATCGCGAAGCTGGAGACGTTGATGCCTGAGGAAGCGGAACACTAGCCTGGGCAACATTAACAGTCGGGCGCAAGTGGGGATGCAAAGTATAACAACGATCAATGGAGTGGCCCAACCTATGACAGTGATCACACTTGGGCGGACTTTCGAGAACGGCCATACTATGCGTGACAAGAGGAGGTCTGTGGAAGCTGGAGGAAGGAGCAACTCAGATGGTTTTCCGAAGTAGAGAGGCGGACATGTGGAGAGAGTGGGCACGGTGGGTGATGCTGTCACGGGTTACTCGGGAGGTAAACCATAAAGGGCCATGAGCATAAAGAAAGAGCTACGTTGCTCCAACTCCTTTGCCGGGAGGGGGCAAGAGTTCATTGAAATCATGGAGAGCAGATGAATCTTACCCAAATAAGATGACATAGAACCATCAGCTTCGAGGAGCAATGACACTCATAAGATCCTGACAAACACGATAGAGACGTTGAGTGTCATTGGTGAAGAGGGTCTTTGCCTGCGTATTCGCAAGTGATATGAGCCAAAAGATCTGTTTGATTGAAGGAGCAATGGTGGACTTGAATGCTTCGCTGGGCATCAATTTTAACCCGACGGGGCGAAGCACGGATGTCGTCCGTCTTGGTGAGATGGTCGGCATAGTCTTGCCCCAAGTAACCAAAATCAACGCCCAGGTATCAATTGGTGCCATCAAGCTTCTTGGAAAGAGGCACACTGACATAGTGAATGCTGGAGGCTCGTCTCGGAACACCCTTATCGTTGGGCCATGGGTCACAAAGCACAAGGGCATGTATTTCCAAAAAACGACGTCTGCAAAGTGCACGGATGGCGAAGCGGAGGCAGTTGACGCGCAAATCAGAAGGAATGGGAGCGCGTTGGAGGCGCGGTTTTGCAACTGGGGTATTGATGGCACTTGCATACTTTGCTGAAAAAAAATTTCAACTGAGTATCTTCTACCATGTTGCTGAATCCGTGTGTTTCAACTGTATATATAGATGCTATGCAATAAATACACCTACAAATATATGATTTCCTAATTAGATATAATACTCCTAATTATAGATATTTACAGATTCTAACAATCTCTAGTGCTTTTGAACTGTGAGCCTCTCTGTCCTAGTCATTTCCCCTGCATTTTATGATTTCTTCAGGCTGTGCCATTAAGCAATTGACCTGGCACTATTTGCTATTAGAAAAAGGTGAACTTGTACAACTGCTAAAGATTAACAGTGTGATTGGTTAAGGTTGCTAAAACACACATTCCCATGCACTTTTGGCTAAAAGCTGCCTCTTACAAGATTTTACTGAACACGAGTTGGCATTCATAAGAATTGAAAGACAAACGGGCTGTAAGTGATTCACTTTTTTACATGTCTGTGGATGAAGGTGTTTGTCTACTGTCATCTTCATCCAGGCATATATGTGTTTGGTATCTAGTTATATAATTCTATTACAAACAGCTTTGATGCATATAGGTAATTACAGCTACCTTGTGTCTCCTAAAATATTTGGGGGAGTCTGACACTAGGAGTAATCAAGGCTAGGCATTATCGATGTAAATTAATGAGATTTGTGTTTGTTGTTGTTTTCTTTTCTTAAAATTTCAATTTTTGTTCCAAAGATGGGGAATCTTTGATGCTAGTGTATCTTGCATCTTACACTGGTATATCCAAGATGGATGTGCACCAGATAATTCTTAAATCTGTTGTTAACTCTAGATATTGGAAGTGAAATGAAGTCAGGTAACTGCTGACACAGTTCTGATTTTGTCTTGGACTTGTTGATGGGGACTAAAATGACCATTTATTACTTTGGTACGACTGGAGGTTTTGTAAGGTTAACTTGATTTAAAGATGACATTAATTTGACTTAGTTTGGCCACAAAACATACAATTGTATAGTCCAAATAACAACTATTGCTAAATCTAGTTTCTGCTTTGCAGAGGAAGTTAATATTGAAATACGCACACAAGTACAGGCTGGGATTGTGGAGACCACGTGCTGAGCCCATCAAGGCCTGATTAGTCTCTAAGCAGTATGGTAAGACCAAATCCTGAGTGTGTAGCCGCGGCACTTTGTGACAATGCTGGGCTTTGCATGAAAAGCTCGAGTCATAGGCTTTGGATATCACCCATGTTTTTCATCAGGTTGATATCTTGTGAACACAGTTTGGTATTTACATTAAGTAGAATGGACATCTCTTAATTGACAGTATGTGTTTGTTATTTCATTTCTCCAGTGATATCACTGTATTTTCGATGCTTAATCACAAGATGATTTGACACCATGTTGTGAATGATTTGAATGGATGTTTTCTAATGTATGATAGATAGCCTTGGAACCTCCTTAACTAGGATTTTTTTTTGTGGGTCATGCCTAGGACAAAGGGTATATTTTACATTTCATTGAATTTTTTTTTTCTTTTGGTCCTTTATTTTGCGAAGAAATAATTTTTTTTTCTCTGCTTTTGAACCTCTCTGTATTGATGGGCCAACACTTAGTTTTTAAATTTGCTTAAGGATTGGCCGGAAATGGAGGCTTGTGGTCTTGTTGTGTTAATTTGGTGAAGGCCCATCTTTACACAAGTTTAGCATGAAACGAGTATCACAGTTTCGTGGATTTGGATCCATCTTGACCCTAGAAAATTGCGTGACTTGTGAGGGATGTTCCGGTGCATCTTTGTATGAAAGGCTTACAAATGTTTTTTGTTTCTTGAAAAACAAACAGTTTTAGAATTATCGGGTTTTAACTTTTAATCCATGTCATTAGTCTATCCATACCAACGGAAGGCTACACCATGCAATCCTACATGACAGATGTGTGACACATCATAAGTTTATATGTTAAAACCTTAACCAAAAACTCTTTAGACTCGACCCAATAACCCACCTTATTCGATCCAATGACCAATATTTGCAATTGAATGTTAACTTGTAGGTTTATAATATGCCACACAAGATTATCATCATATAGGATTGGATTATGTGATCATTTGATATCGGGTTCATTGTTTAACAGAGACAGATTAACAATAGATAATAAAATCTAGCAGTTTTTAAATATTTAGAGCAGAATCTTTTTATTTCCCTTCTGCGACCAAAATCAAAATTTGTTTTTAAGGAATGAAGAACATATTTAAAATGGGTCTAACATAACTATTTTTCTTTGAAGTAAGGCACTCAGTTTGAGAAATAAAAGTAACTTTAAACAAACACATCAGAAATCGAGATTTAATCCGAGATTCGGGTTGGGCCTGTGCTAAAAAAAAAACTAGAGATACTGAATTTGCAAGGTAATGTTTGCTGCATGCGAGCGTACGTGTAAATCTGTGGTTAGAAAGTTATACACTTGTACTGAGGTTTACAACAGACCAAAAAAAAAAAAAAAACAAAAAGGTTTACAAATGATTTAGAGTTTATATCTATTATAGTCTCTAAAGTTATCTTGTGAGTGGTTTTAGTTCTTGAAGTTTAAAATAAGTCAAACTAGTCATAACCTTACAAATGTGAGCCACATTAGTTTCTAATTTAGATCTATTAACACACTGTCACAGTTTAAATGCCAATTCTTAATGTTATTGACACCTAGGCATGTCATGTGTCATATAACATGAGATGAAGACTTAAATAACTTATTTTGATATATGAAATTACTCAAAATGAGTTTTGTTATGAAAGTAATGACTGAAGCCCTTTTTTTAAGAAAAATGGTCTAGAATGTGAAATACTCGTGGTTAAAGACTTGGCAAGAAGATTCTTGATATTGAATTTTTGAAAGTATGCAGTATTGGTGCATAAATTGGGGTAGAAACTAGTAGGGCACCAAAGGAGAATCACATTAAATTCAAACTTCATTCCACCATCAGTCTGTATTTATCTGTGTCGTGAATGGTGGGGTGTGCAACTTGACTCTCGATTCCTCTGGAGACTGGATGCATGCAGCACTGCACTGCACCTCAGATAGAGAGGGGAGAGATGATAGGAACTGGAGAAGGGAATAGGGCACTTTGGCCCATTATGCTAACTTTGGATTGGTGTAAAACAGTGACAGAAGAAAAGGGTAATCGGGAAATGTTACAATCCAAAGGGGTGGCGGGTCACCCAAGCCTCTAATATGGGACCCTCTGCATTGAGGGTTTTTGTCCATCATTCGAAGAGGCCACGTGTGGTTAGTGACACTTGGGGCCCAATCCCAACATAGGTTGTTGTTGTATTTGTGTCAAAAACCTTCCCCTTTGTTTGTTTCCCTCATAATTTTTTTTTCTTTTAGCGTTTCTCAACCAACCACCACCAAGGAACCAACAGTCCCCACCAAGCTTCATTTCATTTCTTTTTATCTTACAACAATCAATAATTTTTGTATTCCTAGTTTAAACTGCTTATATTATTATGTGAAATGATGGAACCTTGGCAACAATAAGTTGCCGTTTAACTCTGAACCTAGAGATCACAAATTTAAATCCTGAAATAGCTTATCGACAATAGAGGTAATACTTGTATATCTACCATTTCCAAGCCTCACTAAATGGAATCATACATTAGGTTGTCATTATATTATTATGTTAAATCATTCAAATATAGAAACTAGTGGAAAGGTACAATATTGATATTTTACTTTCATCAATCATGACACATTTTTTTTCTTTTGAAGAAGAAAAATTCAGTGAAACAGGTGTGATTTAAACTGGCGTTGAAATTAGTTGTGATGTCTGCGCCACCACGGCACAATGTTCATTGAATGAATAAATGGGTGAAGCTGGTTTTGTTTGACACACACTTTGTTGCATGTTGGGTTTGGGCCCCAACCCAATGTGAGCCCTCTTATTTGGGAGCATTGAAGGTGTTGTCGTTGGACTCTGACAACTCAAAAGTGATTCTTAATTTGTCATTTACTAGATGCGCCATTATCTGCTGTGCTTAACTGCTAAACCAACCGAACAAGGCTTATATATTGAAATTCATTGTCATGCAATAATGGTGTAAAAATACTTTACACTATCAGTTAATAAAATACTTATAATTAATTTAATTTGTGCAATTTTTTAAAACTTAAATTAGACATATTTGAAAATGAATCATGTGACAATTTGTTATTACATGACGGTGTAAAATAATTATGCCATCCGTGCATGATAATTCGGCTTATACATATTATGTTGCGGCAGGTGTGGTCTCTACTTAATCTCGAGGTGTTACTTGGCTTCTTTCTTTAATCCTAATTGCAAAACTGAGATTCAGCATAAAAAAATGGCATACATTAAAATTGCCTAATAGATATTTATTATATATGCTGTGTTTTTCATCGACACTTAGTGCTTCATTTTTTTTAATAAAAATATTAGGGGATAAGGAATAGGGATGAAAGTCAAATTCACAATCTTCCACAACTCATTGAAATATTTAGGAGTCTATTATTAGTTTTTTGGTTTTTCCTGATGTACGGGTTTTTTGATGCTACATTTAAATCATTTTTTTGTATTATGATTAACAAGTTAGGTACTATATGATATATGATATGGATAGTTTATCTTAACCTACTCCTAAACTGAAAATTTCCCCTTTTTAATAAATCTAATTCCAATATATATATATATATATATATATATATATATATATATATTATATAATTAAATATATTTTTGGTCTTGAAAAAATAAATGAGTTTTAATTTTGATCTCTAAATTTTTTTCAAGATTAAAATTAAAACTTGCTTTTCAAAAATTAAAGAGATATTTAAGCCTATATTTAACTAGCGGACACATACCTGTACTCAATAATTAGGGCGTTAATTAAAAGTTCAATGTTGTTTTTTCCCTCTCTTTTGGCGGATAGCTTTCATTTTGATAAAGAAGGAACAAAATATTATTTCTATTCTCTAATAATAGTTGTAATACGATATCATTCCATTTTAATATATTAAAAAATTAATATATTTAGTCATAAATTATTATCAAATATATTAATTTTTAATATATTAAAATGCCACAATATCCTATCATGGCTGTTATTAGGAAATGAAGAGAGTATAAAATAAGGAGAATATTGTTTGTCTGGTTGGCTGAGGATTGATGAATATGCAAACGCTTCCTTTCGACCCAACTTGGACATGTCATTATTTATTTAATTTTTTGTTAAACGTGACATGTCATTTGGCTGCACATGCATCAAGTTATACACTTGCAGATTCAGGTACCTCATATGAATTTCTGAACAGGAAGCGACCCCCCAGAAAGCAGGGCATGTCCGCACACCACGTGCTGTAATATTATCCCCAAAAAAGAAAAGCTACTCAATGAGACAGAATTTCCGAAATTTTTGGAGGTTTTTTTTTCTTCTTAATTTATGTATAATAACTTGGATCAGGAACCGAATTAAATGAGATTATGCTAAGGCAACAACTAGAATAAGACATGGTTTTTTTATAATGATGATTGAATACTAGCCAAACATACTATTGCATTGTTCATTTTAGTTATATGAGCACCCAATCAATATTAAACCAGCAAATTTAAATATTGAAACCTATAATTTTTTTTATTTCTAATTTGTTCCAATGATCATTTAACAAATACATACTCAAACTTAATAAAATTTACAATTCTTCCATCCCAACCCTTGAATCCCTAATTTGATTTGATTCTTATGCGCAAAGACTCTTCATTGCTCTGGCACACATACACCCCTCCGACCACCGCAAGCCAGACTCTTTCCCACTTTGTGAGCCCTTGTCAAACACTTTGATGAATCGAACTAAGACCATTAAATCATTTTTATTCTCATGCTTGCTGTAAGTGGCTTCAAGTCACCAAAATCATTTATATATGAATTGAAATTCGTTTTCTAAATCAAATTTATAATACTCAATGTTGTCTCCATTTACTATCTTCATGATAAAAATAAAAGGAAACACTCATTTTTTCAGAGAAAATGTGTCACCGATGATATGCGACAGAAATTAAAATAGTGGGTTTTGATGGATGAGACTAAAGGAGGAATGATGCCCTAATGCCTAAGCCTGCAAGCTTGAATACGTTAGGCATTAATCATAACATTTTATCTTTTAGGATTATTTGGAAAAGCGGATGTGGCAAGGTTTGGGAGTTTGAAACTATTGCATTGTTGTCCAAATTCACATGGCTAGGTAAATCTCTATGAGGAAGAAAGGTTTCTGGGTGAATTTGGAAGGTATCAGGGAAGGTGGGTCGTGGGGGGCAATGTAGAGAAGTCCAAAATCAAATTAGGGATTTTGGGTAGGGGTTGGTGATGGAAGAATTAGGAATTTTATTAAGTTTGTGTATTTGCTAAATGATTCTTTGGAACAAATTAGAAATTAAAAAATTATAGGTTCCAATATTTAAAATTGTTGGCTAAATGTTTACTAGTCAATGACATAGATAAAATGACCAATAAAAACTTGCCACACAATGATATGTTTGAGTACTATTCAATTATCGTTAGTATTGAAGTAATCACCTTTTTACATCTATAAAATAAAAAATATTATTTACATATCTCTCATTTCAATTTTTTATTAAAATGTTCTATTTTACTGTTTTGAAGGAAAATTGTTACAATCTACAACAATTTTTAATTACAAAGGAATTATTATAGCCTATAATGATTTATATTGGGAGTGTGCATATTTGGAATTTTTTAAGTGAGCTAACCCATGTGGGTGAGGGTCTATTCATTTCAGACCTAAGACTAACTCATATGGTCATATGTAGGTGAAAGTTAGGGCCAAATCATTTTTGAAAAGGTGAACAACATTTAGAGTTTGTGGGCTAGTCTTAGCCCACTTGACCTAGGGGCATTAAGCTTTATGGACTTCTTGTGTGAGTTTTTTTTTTTTTTCACTTGACGGGTTTCTTAGTCTTGGCTCATATGAGCTATGGTTTAATAAAGATAAGTCAGCCTCATTTGAGCTTTATCACTAGATAACTCAAAACTATTAAAAACTATTATCGATTTTGATACAATCAATTGAATAAGAGCTCAAATCAATTGGAATTTGTGTTAATTTATTGGTTACGAAGGATGGACCACCAATCGGTTGAAACTATTAATAACTGCGATTTTGATATAATCAATTGAATGAGAGCTCAAATCAATAGGAATTTGTGTTAATTATTAGATGCTTTCATATGCACTTAGGTTGTTAATGTTGTAGAACAATAATTAGGGAGAGAATAAGGGAGAAAAAGAGAGAGAATAATATTATTGATAGTTTCCAAGGTACCATGCATAGAGCATCAAAAGGGCAATTTATCACCAAATGGTGAGATATACAATATTACATCAAATCATAATAGATTCTATTTAATCAAATCAAATCTCAACCAAATCAGCTAAAGATATGAACATTCATAATCAAATAACATTTCATAACACTTTTCCTTGGATATCTATCAGGGATATGACTCATTAAAACCTTATTAAGAAAAAAAATCCAATGGAAAAATATCTTGGTGAAGGAAAACAAGTACAATATAATTATAGTGAGAACTTGGAACTGTCTTGTTAAAAACCTTATTAAGGAAAAATTCAATGGGATAAAAATCTTGATCAAAGAAAAAGAGTACAATATTTCTTCCCTTCTATGAAGTATCACTTAATATCTCACAATTAGTGCTTTATGATTTTGTGCACCACTACTTAAAGAAGAAATAAATAGTGAATCGATCATTTTAACAAATTGGATATCAATTCCCTTTTGTAGTTGAGATTTATATGCTATATTGTCTTCATGTAAAGTTGTGCAAGTTTCTTCAAAGATAATCCACATAATTTTTTGAGCATGTTGATCCATTACCCTTAGCCTGAAACATTCACGAGCTTCATATATTGCAATAATTTCTTCATGATTGGAAGAAGTAATGTTTATAGTCTATCTTGTGTATCTCTAGGATATGACCATGTCTGCATAAGTAAAAGAAATATGTTTCATGTCTGCCTCTATGCAGATTTGATAAATATCCTATATGTTAATATACTTACAGAAAATAGTTGTGATTTATCTATATAAAACTCCATAAAAGTTTTCTCTATGTAAATTGATCGACAAACAAACATTTTGTTTGTTAAATGCTGAATCTGCATGTAGAGACAAAGTTTTATCCTTTGAGACCTTTCATCGTATACTCTTTCTTTTGATCTTTTATTGCTATGAGAACTTCTTTAGGAGTTTGACTAATCAATTTACACATCAACTATAATGAACATAGTTGCAAACTTCGTAAACACAATTTAAAATAGCATAATAGATCAAATCAGAAACATGATATACTAAATAACATGATAGGTCAAAACCAAAACATGTATAATTTATATTCAAGAGTATAGAAATTTAGAACATGTCATGGATGTACCATCAATCCATACAACAACAATGACAACTAAGCCACTTCCCATTAAGTGGGATCATCTGCATGGATCAAGCGATGTCATAGAGTTCTATCATATACCATATTCACATTAAAACTATTGACATTTAAATATCTTTTGATTATTTTTCCAATGATCTTCCTTGGTCTTGCTCTACCTCTTTTCATGTTACTATTCTCTATTTGGTCAACTTCTCTTGTTAGGGCCTCTAGAGATCTTCTTCAAATATACCCAAATCACCTTAGGCGAGATTCTACAATCTTCTTTATGATAAGTGCCACCCAATTTTCTCTCAATATATTCATTTCTTATTCTATCATGTCTTGTGTGGTAATTCATTCATCGCAACATCCTTATCTATATTATATATAGCTTATTTTCATGTTGATCTTTTACTGCCCAATATTCAATCCCATACACAAGGTCGATCTTATCGCCTTCTAGATTTACCCTTAAGCTTTAGGGGTTTTTTTTAAATCACAAATAAAATTTGAAGCGCCTTTCCACTTTGACCAACCCACTTGGATCATATGGTTAATGTTTCCCTCTATCTCTTCATCACTTTGATGAATGAAACCCAAATATTTAAATTTTGTGACTTGCAATGTGATATCATCCCTAAGTTTCACTTCGAAATTAGAATGTGTGCGTGTCTTGGCAAACTTCAGGCCATATACTCTATTTTACTTCTGCTTATAAGAAACCCATATACCTCCAAAGCTTTCCTTCACAATTCTAACTTTTTTTTTATTTCTTCTCTTGATTCTACTATCAAAACTATATTATCTGCAAACAACATATACCAAAGGATTAGGTCAGGAAGCATATCTAAGACCATTGTGAAAAGATATGGAATCAAGGTTGACCCTTGAAGCATATGTATTCAATCCATAACTTTTTTTTTAATAGAGAAGAAGAAAGGTAAAATAGTAATTGAGAGAATAAAAAATGGAGAAGAAGAGAGAATGGTATTATTGGTAGTCTCAAAGGTACAATACATTAAGCACCCAAAAGGGCTATTTATATCTACAGGGTAATGGATAAGGATGGAATAAAATCGTAATAGGTTCTATCTAATGAAATCTAATCTTAACTAAATCAACTAAAGATAAGGACATCCATATGCAAATGATATTTCATAACACCTCCCCTCGGATGTCTATCAGGGATACGCCTCGTTAAAACCTTACTAAGAAAAGCTAAAGGTCTAAAAACTAGGCCGTCATTGAACGGACGAATTACTTTTCAAGGTTTAGAGATTCAACCGATTTAACCAGGGGTTCGGAATATAATAAAGTATATATTTATATAAATATATAAAATTAATTATATGTTCTACTCTATTAAAATTTAATTTAATAGATTAGTTTAATTTATGTAGTGTGTAAAACATCAAATACAAAGTTTTTTTCCTTATATTTCTCTTACAAAAACTAACACAACATGGTACAAGATAGAAAAATGAAAGCGCACAAAGCCCAAGGTTAAAACTTAGAATGAGAGATAAAAAATGTAATGGTGGGACCATGGTATCTAAAACACATGCATCTCATTGCTTAAAGCCTTTGCTAAGAGATAAGGCCATCTTCTCCTCTTATATCAAATGCTCCATAGTTACGATTATGAATGACGTTCTCCGCCTAGGAGTAACAAAGAGGGACCATTAAGAGGAGTACATCTCCATCTATAACTATGAGAAGCGGCGCAAAGTGCACCTATGGGCAAGCAGGCGAGGAGGTGGTGGTGGCCAAGCGAGCGTATGGTGCAGCGGCAAATGTAGAAGACGTGATGGCGACGTGCTTGCAATCTTCTTTTCTCTTCAGTTGCAACCTACTACAAAACCACCAAAGGCCCTCCCCTTTGTAATTCTATGTTGAATCTTATTCATTTTTCGTTTTGCTCAACTTATCTTTGTTCATCTTTTGAAAGGAAAAATTGCATAACCGCTTGACCATTTTGACCGATTTTCGCATTTCTCGATTTCCGCCCATTAGACGGTTCTTTAATGATTTTTAGAGAGGCCAATTTTTATGGGCGTATACAAAAATCATACTTAAAGAGACAAGTTAAACGCAAAGGCTCTAATCCAATAATTATTCCAAAATCGAGTGCAATAGTTAATGATTCTATAAAAAATGCATAATGAGGCATAAATCAAAATCCTAATTAATCACATCAATAACACAGTAAAACTCATGTAAAAAGCTAAGAATTAAAAGCAAGATAAGTGGCATAAATACCCTTTATCAATGGGTCACTCAGACAGAACACAGGACTGGTCCTTTATTTAACCGGTCAGACTTAGTTCGTTCCAATTTTCAGAATATTGGAAAAAACCCATTGGGAAAAAATTTTAGTGAAGGAAAAAGAGTACAACATCCTCATAATGGGAGCTTGGAAACATCTCATTAAATACTCATTTATATCCCATGTGGTTTGCACCTTCTAGGTGTCCAGACTATAGGCCCAAAAACTTTACATTTTATGAGTCAAGTTCAGCCTATGGGGCTATTTAGACTTATGATTTATACGTTAATACTTATCAACAACTTCTAGTTCAATATTCTCATTTTTATGCATAAAGTGTAATGCTACATTATTTGCAAATATATTGTTGATAACAATTTCTCTTCAATTTCGTATTTTCATGTAGAGATATAGTTTGTTGAGATCTCTTCAATTTTAATGTCTTGACAATTTTTTAGGTACCTAAACATCTTTTGACATTTCAATCATATCAAATTTTTTTAACTACAAGAAGTCTCTATCCTTTTTAATAGGAAGAGTATTGTTTGCCCTGTTAACATCGTTTGCCCTTCTTGACCCTTTTCTTTTTTGAGGATTTTTATTTTTGGAATCAACTAGTCAACCATGCTTATAGTATGCGATATTTGCATCCACCATTTGTCCATGAAGGACATCAATTTGGATTTGGAAACATGACCAAAACGTGAAGGACAAAGTCCCCATAGAAGCCTTTGGTAACATGATACGTTAACATGCATAACAAAATATAATTTTATTCCAAAAACTTTACTCAACATAAATTCCCAATATCCAAAAATCAATTTAAACACAGTTCATAAAATTTGAAATGTTTCCAAGACATAATATCTAAGAATCAAAACGAGTAATCCTGAACTAGGTTGTAGCCAATTATAATTAAATAAAATAATAGTAAATTCAAAATAGAATAATCATAAAATAATATATGGTTTGTAATCTTGTCTCCATGACTACTAGAGCACTACTGTAGCCATCATGAACTTAACTTAAGTCTCACTTGAAGCAAAGCTAACGAAGAAATGTAGCACTCCTAGGTGGATTCTAAGGTGCAATTGAACCTATTGTTGTATCTTTAAAAGAGGAAAATGAGGGCGAGTTTACGAAAACTTAGTGCACGGATTGAAATAACTTAACTATACTAAACTAATAACTATAACTTAAAAGGCGCCTAACTCGGTCTCATAAGGCTGACATTGAACTAGGTTCAATAATTGTAACTGAGGGTTAAGCTCGGCCTCTAGCAAACCATTTGGTACAAAGATTAGCGATCGTGAAATTGTTAACTCACTATTATGTTTTTCACTAATTATTATTCAAGCTAACTTACAATTAAACTGAATAAATTTGAAAGCTTTGAATTCATATAATTTTGACAATATGACTGCCAAGCATAATTGAGGTTCTAATTTCATGCCCAAGGGATCATCGATTTGTAGACATAGTGATTTTAGAAACCTATAGAATATGTATCAGACCATTGTTATGAATTGTACTTTGTTCAACAGTTTCAATAACACATAATTGGGATTCTAAAATTATGATTCAAAAATCCATAATATGAAAACATGATAATTTCATCAAGTTCATAAAACATGTCTGTGGTTGCAAATCAAGCTCGACTCAATAGTTCAAATAAATCTCTTCTTGGAAAAGTAAAATGTTTGTTTCATGGCATGCAAGCATATCAATAATGGTCTCATGGTTTTCCAAAATACAATTTTCATGATAACTAAAAATATAACTTTCTAAAAGTGGCATAAATCATAAAAAGTCCATACATGGCATAAATCACTTTCAAATTTTACAAAAAGTATGTACAATGCTAGGAAGATATGAATAATGATAAAAAAATATTGTCAGGAGCTTAAGCACATTCACCATTCATTGTCAAGAATATGCTTCCAATGCCAACTTGACTTTGGGAGTAGGAATGACATGGTAACTACCATAGAACATATAGAAAGCATAAACAACTAATGCAATTAAATAAGAATAGACTTTGGAATGACAGGGGATAAAAATGACACAAGAAAATCATGCCTAGTAAGGTCCTAATTCATAAACTTGATATAAAAGGGAAGAATACTAAGAAAACCATAAAAACCACTTACCAAAAGCTTGAAAAGGAAGAAGAATGTGCAAAAACATGAGAGAAAGGAGGAGGAGTGTGTTTGGGGCGGCTAGGGTTCATTTGTTGATGTAGGGGATGACTATTTATAGTGTGGGGTGTCACTTGAGTGAAAAATGTCATTTTTGTAGGGGGTTTTAACAATGAGGTCGTACCAACTGGAGACTTCTTTCGACAACACACCACATCCTGCAAAACTTGCACACTCACCTCGATGACTCACTAACTGGCGAGGTGACTGGCCTCGCTACGACGTGGGTATCACTACGACGACAAATAGTTAGTCATGGCAAGCCTATCTATGATATGGGTGCAGTTTCTACTCTTTGGGGGGGGGTTTCAATGATCTAGGAGGGTTCTAGGGGACCTTAAGGTTGTACTAAACTCATCTGACCTAGGGCGTTACATGATAAATTCCTAGTAGGCTCAAAGGGGATATGGGCTTGAACCTTCGAGTCATAAAGTGTGTTGAGAACATTAATGTTATATCCAAGAACCTTTCAATCAACCTAGAGGAAGGTTATTGGACCATTTTACAGATTTCCTAATAGTCATTAGGAAAGATCGACAGTTAAATCCGTTCAAAGCTCTGACTAGATACATCCGTGACTTGAACATGTTGAGGAGATCATAGGGGTTCGAGGTGCCATCGTACCCTTCTAATATTGTGGGCCATTTGACTTCCATTGATAAGGCTGCACTCATGATGTACCTGAAACATGAATACCTGTCCTCCTCTTCAACGTCGAAGAGATTTCCAAGCTGATTTTGTGACAGGATGATAGGTGTTGGTGGCACACGAATGAGAGCAATCTGTGGTTCGCCTTGACCTTATGCTCTTAGAACTTGAGCTTTTTTCTTCACACTTGGAGTGGGCTATGTTCGATATCACCGTGGCTCCGTCCCTAAATCTTCGTGGAAGTATGAGACATGTGGTGAGGACTTTTATCAACATTTCCATGTTCTCCATACTCTCTCCTGTGTCATTCATATTGGTGACGCACCAACTCATTCCTGAGGGCTAGAGCTCACGGCCAAGGTGTTTGTCATGGCGGCACTACTTTTCCTCATGGCACTCCTCCTCACATTGCTGCCTATCCTTCTGCATGACCTTCATCGTACTAACATCCTTGTCCAAGCCTACTCTTGGATAACCTCGAGCATTTCTTGAACTAATGAGTGTTTTGTTCTCCATCCTTGGCAATAGGAACCATAGGTTGAATGGTCTGACTTTGCTGAAGCTCATTCCTCATGATTCTGATAGGTGTTAGAACGAGAGGCAAAGTCAGAGGTGGTATGAACCTCGATGCCATGGAGGTTGTTCTGGGGTGGTTGATGCTCGCCTCTATGAACTTCATATGCGATTCTCCTTGCGGTGGACATGCACAAGTTAACAGGAAACTTGACATGGAAAAGAAGAATGTAATTAATGTTGTGTTCCCATAGACGGCACCAATGTTGCGAGATAGAGATTGCCTCGAAATTACTCCAATGATGGATTCTACGAAAATGAGAATGATGTCAGGACCTTCTTCTCCAAAAAGGTGGTATATACCTACAAGGACTCTATCGTTAAGTTGGGAAAGTGTCACTAATGGTGTAAGAGTGCATATTGAACGTAAAAATTATGCTTGAGTTCCTTTGAGGCATTTATTAGGGATTAGAAGGAGCAGTTACCATGCAAAGATGCATGCAGTCATGCTCATGTTGTGATCCATATCCCTAAATGTGGGGGAGAGGGTGCAAACTCATGGAACAAGAAGTTGCTTCTGCTTGACTTTTGAGATTGGTGAACTCAGGTTTTCAGGATAGAGTCGAGTTTTGAATGACCAGCCCAACGTGAAGTGAACTTCTTGGAGATGCATAGTGGCAATAGTGGGCCTCATGGAATCTAGTCCATAACAAAAATAATTTACAAAATTAGCAATTATTAAAAGAGAAAATATTTTATAATTAATAACATATTTAATTTAATTATAAAGTATGGAACTATTGAAAAACGACTATTACTGGTAGATTTTTTGCGTTACTGGCATAAAATTTTATTACCAACGAATTTTGATATATGGCAATAACATCATTGGGAACTATTATCAGTGGATTTCTTTTCCGCTGAGTAACCGTTTTCAAGGGAATTATCAGGAGGTTTTACAAAAAAAAATCGTTGGAAATATGATGGAAAAATTTGTTGAAAATTTGTCAATTGGGACAAATTACCAGTGGATTTTCCCAGGACATGGTTGAAATAAAAAAAAATGAAAACCCTAAAAACATTATATTCTTAGATTACCGACGGAAAAATAAGCTAATAAATTCAACAATTTTTTTATTATTTTGCTTTAATGTTATAGGTGGAAAAATCTACCTGGCAATTTTTTTTGGTAGGTGAATGGAATTTTTATTTTATATAATTATTAAAAGCTAATTTTTCTTATTTAACTCTAATTATATATATAAATATATTTGATAATGAAAAATTAGAAAAATATGTTTAATAAATCATGAACATTACGAATTTAAATTCAAAACATAAAATAAATGCAAATATTTAAAAGTTTGCAAACATAATGAAGTCAACAAATAACAACACCATATATATATATATATATATATATATATATATAACATATAACAAATACAAAAGCAGCACTAATCATGAGAAGTTGCCAGCATCATCGTGATCACCACCACCGCCACTATCTTCATCATCATTGGAGTCTAGTGGTGTGGAGCAGCTACCCTCATCTACTTCCACAAAGACATCATCTCCTTCCTCACATGCTTTTTTATTCTCTTTTCTTTTCCATCTTTTTTTCGATCTCGCAGCTAGTGTTGAGTCTCTCATCCTTCTCTTGCATATAATGAAGTTCGACATTGAGCTAGTCAACTTGCTTACAGACCTCATCATCATCGTGCGGTGGAACCAATGCGAGTAGACGCCCCAATGATAGGGGAAGTGGACAAAGTACTTGCATAAAATGTTCCTATGCTGTAGATACGGTTCTTGTAAGGACCCCGACTACCTCTTGCCACAATTGATTCTCATCAATTGGTGGGCAATCCGCACCAGCTGTGATCTTTTACTACCACTAGGTTATGGCCTCTTGAAGGCGCTACTCATAGGTGTGCTAAAACAAAATAAAATTAATTAAAATTCTATCAAATAAATGAAATAAAAAATAAAAAATATACAAACAACATATACAAACAATAAGTGTTCAGAACATTTATATATCTAAGCATTCTTAGAGCGAGGTTGGATGCATGTGAGCCTTTCTAAACAACTTACTTTGTGTGGGTGGTCCGTTTAGCTCCTTGGTCTGCAATTCGAGTAAAACATGTAAAACATTAATAAATACAAAAATAAATTTTATAAGAGAAATTAAAAAATGTTTGAAATATTGAGTAAATCATTAGGAGACGCGTAGACTCGATGGTAGTAGAACCACCACAATGGAGGGAGCCACCGTTATGTGAGGCTTTGCTTGTCTTATCGTTCACAGACTCTTCTTAGAAATGTTGACCAACTTGGTACCGCCACAAAGTGTCCAGGCTAGCTTGAGTCATCCACCTAGGATTTTTGTCCCATCGCTTTCAAATGCCAATATACATGTCTTGTAGCCTCTTGGCCACTCTTGATTTAAGAGCTTAACCAGGTACTCTTCATTATTGGGATGGAATTTGAAGTGGCTCTACACATAGAAGTAAAAAGTAGGGTAGTTAAAGAAAATTTCTAAAGCAAATCATATAATTTTGTCATAAATTATTTTATTTTGCCGTCCAGTCAAGAAATCAATGTGCTTCACCTTCTTCGTCAACTTGTTGAAGTACTTGGCTGGCCAATTATACATTTTCTAGATGGTGTGTGTCACCTTGTGCTTAGCCCTACGTGGTTGGATGCCAATTGCATAGCAAAAAGTGCAAAACAATGCCATTATATTTCAAGAAAATGTACAAATTATTGCAATACAATTCATGAATTGAAAAATTAAATTACTTATCTATTCTTACCCGTGCATATGAAATATATCTATTGGCAGTCGTTACCCGTGTCTGATTATATTGGGGTCTGGGTGGGCTAATCCGTTGCAAGTGGTGGAGGTGGAGGCACTACTTCAGCCACATGTCCAAGAGTGGGTATCATGATAAACCTGATAGACTTGGAATGGTGGCATGGAAGGGCTAGAAGTGGTAGTGTGGGCACAGTGGTGGATACCTGACTAGAAGGGGTGGATGTTTGATCGATTGGGACACTCCCATTGCCCTTGCTTTTCCCTCTAGATATGATATCTGAAAAGAAACGACAATACACGAAAAATCAATTGAAAATATGATAATTTAAAATTAAAAAAAATGCAATAAGTATGAGACGAGATACATCACATTTAATTTGAAAGTTGAGGCTATCTTCATCACTTTTAGTCTCAACATCATCCTCAAATTCATCTTCTTCATCCTCCATACGACCATCCATTTCATTGTTTTCTCTTACTAATTGATTATTAGAAGAATGAATTATCTCTACCTCCCTAAATTAGAACGTAAACTTGGTAGTGTTCCCATATCAATAACTACTTGAGAAAGAATTGGATCATTCACTTGATAAGCATTGTCGAGTATTTCTTCAACTTCAGCTTGACCCCTAGGTTTGGTTTTCATGGCCATCTTCCAATCTTTTTTGCACTTTCCAGAGTATGGTGCATAATATACTTGTCTTACATTTTGGGCAATAATGAAAGGGTCACATACACTATATGTCTTGGTATGATTCACCTCAATAATTTTATATTGGTTGTATATGCATGTTCCTTAAGGATGTTTTGAGTCGTACCAGTCACAATTAAACAACATTACCATTTTTCGAGGTTTGTCACCCACATATTCAATCTCGAGTATTTGTTTAGTCACTCCATACCAATCACCCTTCTCATTGCCTACATCACCTCTAACACAAACCCTACTATTGTCTATTGTTCTCTCTTGGCCCTATTCAAACATATGAAACTTATATGCGTTTACATAATATATTGGTCAACTATTTGCTTTGTTAATAGGATCCCAAGCCAAACATTTTATATAAGGATATGATACATTACTATTTCCATCAAACACCTATAGGAATAATTGAAATTCATACATCAATATAGAAAATGACAACTAGAACATGTGTATGATTTTGGAGTGAATGGTAACTAGTTAGTTGGGTCACATACAAAGGATTTGAACCATGTTGGAAATTGTTCAAGGGTATGTTTCTTATCAACTTATTCAAAATACCTATAAATAAATTAAATATTGCAAGTAAAATAATATTTGATTTATGACGTATATCAATAATTAAAAAGGGTATCTTGATGTCACTTATGTTTTGAACATTGTACTTCATCATAGTTGATTAAGATATGAAAATGTGCAGCATGTTTCACTCTCTTTAATAGCCAATAGGGTTGTGGTTTCCCTGGAGTACGTTTGGGCTTAATGAATACAGATGTAGTTAAACTAAACTTTCATCCCTATTATCAACTCAACTAGCCCTTATTCTTTTAGACTAAACATGTAGCTCAAAGTAGGAGAAAAAGAAAGATGTCTCATTGCATATATGTCTCACATATTGATCTTTCTATTTGAGTCCTATTTTTTAGTTTTCTTGAAACTCCCTAAATTTATTTTGAATGGATACATCCATCTGACTAAATCAGCCCATACACATGTGCTTCGTATACCAAGTGTACGGGCAAGTGTTGCATGGAATCAATGAACTCGGAAGAAAAACTCTCTAATTTATATAGAATTACCAGGATATTTCTCTCCATAATTAAGAGATCCTTGACCTTCAAAGTGGACGAGCATAAGTCTCTAAAATATTGGCTTAACTTAGTCAATGGCTTCCAAACAAGAAAAGGTAATTCTCTAAATGCAATAGGAAGTAAACACTCCATAAATACATGACAATCATGACCCTTCATGCTAAAAAGTTATCCTTGATGCATCCACCAGGTTTGAGGCATAACCATCAGACTTTCTTACCTTTTACCCACCTATACAAAGCTTGTTTCTGCATGGAAGTTAATGTGTAACAAGACTTCAGCTTAGACATTTCCCATCAACTTTTATAAACTCAACTTGGATTGCTTATAATACTCTGCCAAATCATACATTACTTTCTCTCTGTCCTTGGTCCTATCAATGTCCATCATTGTGTTCATGATTTTATCACACACATTTTTTTCAACATGCATTACATCAATATAATGATGAACTATATTATCCCCCTAATAAGGCAGCTCCTAAAATATACTCTGTTTGGTCCAATTATGGTGTGCCTCATGTCCTGGTAATCTTATGGATTTACCCAATTTAGTTTTCTTTGAAAAGTCTCTAACTCTTTGCCATACCTGGTTACGCTTAGCCACAGAAGGCTCATCACGTTCAACCGTTGTCTTTTTAAATGCATCTTTCTTACCCTAAATTCATGATCTAGGGTCCAAACCTCCGATGATAGGTTAAATCATGAATTTTTCTCATTAATTGTTTTTCAATTGTGAATGCGTTTATATCCTCTCATACAAATTGGACATGCTTCATCAATTTCCCCTGCATCATCCAAATCACATAACAACATTCCGTAGGCTATGAAAATCATTGATAGTCTATGATCCTCAATCGATGCCCTCAGGATGAAATTTTATTTCATGGAAATATCATAAGTCTGTATATCTAATACCACAACTCTCTATGTTCATCAATCAATGATTGGAGGTAAACACCAATATTAGCTTTAGGATTATTGAAGCTAGGGATTATACACATTAGAAACGGGTAAGGATCTTTCATATATATTTCATGGGGAAGATTGTAAAGTGTAATAACCACAGGTCAATAGGAATAGAGTTTGCTAAACCGGTTATTTCATTTGAGTAAACCCATTCTGCATAAAGCCCCAACCTAACACTCCTAGAATCTATAGCAAAATCAGGACAAGTTTGGCCAAAGTGTTTATTTTATTCTTAAAGTGTCATCTCATGTAAGGTGTTGAATTTATAGAAGCATACAACCTCTTAAACCATGGAATTAGGGCAAATAGTATATTTTTTTATAGGGAACATTCTTATACCTTCCATTTCTAGATCTTTGGGGTTTGAACCTAGGGACTTTCACAAAATTGGCATCAGATTGGGTTTGCATCATCCTGTAGTACAACATACATCCCTTCAAACAATAGTATATTTTTTCTAATTTCAACTCGAGTTTTGAAACTAATTTCTTGACTTGATAGTAATCCTTTGGAACAAAACTAGGTTGTGGACTAATTTCAGTCATCAATGTTGTCCATTGGTTAAACAAATTTTGACTTTGGTTAGCTTCTGACTCTATAGATAACATCTAACTACTAGAGCCAACTCTAAGTGTACACATCCTTCCCCAAAGGCACCTTTGCAACCTCCAGGATAGAAAAATTTCTTAGCCTCAGCATTAAAAGCCTCGATAGAAGATTCATAATTTTCATGAACTTGAAGACCAGCGTTATAAATTATTTCCTCATATCATCTAGAGCTATCCTCCCAATTAATATTTCTCGTGTCATGCTCACCAATATTAACTCTACTTGAACTACCTTTAACATAGATATGTTCAACACTAACATATTCAAAATTTTGAGTGGCAACTTCCCCATGCATAGTCCAAACCCAATTATCTACCGTAAACCATCCTTATACAAGTGATATCAAATGGTGTCTATATCAAAATATTTCCTATATTTGCACTTAGCACATGGATACATATCTTTTTGCTTATTCATAAATTATTGTATGTGACAAGCGGCCCTTACAAACTGTTAAACTCCTACATAATATTCAAGTTTGATTCCCTTTTGATTGGGGTGCACCTTATCATACATCTATAGTCTGTTTGTGGGAAACATGGTTCTTAAATGCGTAATTTAACCTAACAAATTCATTTAAAGTTTTAGAAATTAGAATTTTATTTAATTATAAATATCTTTGAACAAACCTTCTTCTAAAAGTAAAAAGTCTTTTAACTAAATAGATTGTCCTATCTGACTTAACAAATTTTGGCAGAACCCCTTTAAATTAATATTTCACTCTTTAAATTAAAAAAAAAACTAAAGATCTTTCCTAAAACTAGGACATCCCAAAAAATTGATTTCAATTACACATATATTAATCCAATCAAATATACTTCACAATTCAATCAAACAAACATTTAAAGATCTAAAAATTATTCTAGAACACACCCCCTTATAACATCACAACATGCATATCCTGGAATATCTGATACATAATCAATCTCCAATACAAACAACACAAACAAGTGAGGAAAGGGGTTTTAAATCCTTCCCTTAATTCATGCAATCCCAATTTACTACAACTCTATCATAGAAATCATAAATCTATATCCTATATAATATTAAAGTATACATATGATAAAGATTTGGTGACCAACGTTTATAGCAATGCACAATACAAAATCAAAAGCTCCTAATCGAATCCTAAAAAACTAAAAACATATGCAAGATATAACTCCAAGATTTCAAAAAATTGATTTGCAAGGAATAAAAATTCTGAATTTTTTTCAAAGGTTTTCATCACTTCGGCCTATGAAATTCCAACATGTCATATTGGTGTTAATTCTAGCAAGTACTGGTCAAAGTAAAAGGCTTGTCCATTGAGGGAACTTTATAATTCATAAGAGGTTTATAAAGGAATATTTAGTGTTCAACAAATGAGTTAGGAAGTTGAAAAAAGATGTTTATGGAAGCATCCTTAAATTGGAAGGGTACAATGGCACATTAATTGATTAATCTTTTAAGGTTTGTCAGGAATTGAAATCATATCAATAATTTGAATGGGAATGTCATTTCCTGACTAAATGAGTTTAACAACAAAAATTGAATATGATTCTACTCAACTTTTTCGATTATCATATATGTAAGTAACACATTCCAAATTTCCACTTTTTTTCCTTTTTTTTTCAACTACCCTAATTTCTCATAATCAAAACCAAAAAGGGCATTTATGATATCTGTATAAGAAACCATTGAAACCATTAAACAAAGCAAACTCAAAATGCTCAAAAATCAACCAAAAAAAGAGGGAGGAAAAAAAATCAAAATATTTTCATAAATGTGTTACCAATAGTAGTGCATTTGGTCATGATAGGCAACGGTGGGCAGAAGTGGCTATGGCAATGACAGTATGCAGTGACTAGGGATGAGAATAGGTTAGGAGGCCTGAGGGGCCTATGGCCTCCTGAGGGGCCTATGGCTTGGCCTATATTGGGCCTGATTAGGCCTAGCCTATTTAAAAATAATATCAGGTTAGGCTTCTTTATAAGCCTATTTACCTTTTTAGAGACTACGCCCAGGCTGATTGGTTAGTCTATAAAGCCTGTAAGGCTAACCTATTTAAATATATTACATATTTATATTAATTATATTGTAAAATATCAAAGATAGATTTTGAGACTGGGATACTTTGCACACAGGGCGTGCATCCTAGCACTAGTCCACCATGTTTTTAGTGTTAGCTTTCACGTACTTTTTAATTTTAAAGGTTAAAATAGTTCTATTTAAATTCAACTTAAAAACCCTAATACTCTCTTCAACTCCATCCACTACTCCATTTCCACTTAGTATTCCATAAAATCATTTTGCCCTTACCGTCTTTTAACTTTGTCACTTTTCCATCACAACCACAAACCCCATTCTTTGCTCAATAATGGCCACCAGGCTAGACTCTCTCTTCATCACTGTGTCCATGACAGACTTTTCTAGACCATTGTTGAGGCAGGCTATTAGTCCGCCATCGATTTGAAGCACAACATAGTGTACTCGAAAAAATGGGTCATCGTCTAGCAATGTAAGCGCCCACCATATTTCTATGGTGTACCGTATGGTCATCTTAGCCCTTTTAGTTCATCTCAAGCTCCTGGTCTTTGCTTCTTCTCTTTTGTTTTGAACACATTTTCTTCCCTTTATTATTAACTAAGGCAACCCAAACTATTACAATGTATCTATTTGATTTTTTGTTTATATCAAATTTCATTGTTTTTTTTTTTGGTGGTGTTGATTTGGTTTGTGAATAATCATTTCCAGGCATTGTTTTTAGTGGCGTTGATTATTTTTTTTAATCAAAATGGTGTTGGTTGTTTATTTTTATTTTCAGCCAATATAAACAAGCTTAAGGCCAGGCCAGGCTAAGGCCTAAGAGTTGTAATATAGGCCTAACCCTAAGAGGAAAGGCTGGCCTAGCTTGGCCTTTTTCCACCCTAGCAGTGACAGTGACAGTGGTGGATTTGCAAAAAAAATAGAAAATAAAGCACCAAATCAAAAAATAAAATCGATTAAAAAGTACCTAGAGCACATCAAGAGCAAGACAATAGTGGTCTCACCACAAAAAAAAATGGTAGCCTAGCGGCAGAGCAATGGGTGGAGACACCCCTTTATGAGAAAGAAAGTGACTATAGAAGAATGAAGGGAGGTTGGCCGCATTCGTCATATTAAGACAATTACCAGTAGATTTTTAACATTTACGATGTAAAATCTCGGTAATGGTTGCACAAAACGTATCGTTTCACTGACTTGGTTACCAATGATTTTTCGAGTTACCGATGGATATTCTACCAATAACCTCTCCCCTTAAGTGCATGTGCGACATATGGCGATGACTATTACCAACGGATTCTATCCGTTGCAAATCTTTATTTTTTTTATTTTTTATTGGCTAAAAAAGTTTGCAGGAAATACTAATTTTTGAAATAAAAAAATTTCCTAATTACCCATGAAAAAATTTGCTGTTCATTGTAAAACAAGATCTTTTTTGAAAAAAAAATGGGGTTCACATTTACTAGCAAAAAAATCCATTGTTAATCTTGTCCAAGATTTTGCGATGTATGGTGCCAATATTATCGACGGATTTTTGATGGAAATTCTACCTGTAATGATTTTCCTAATATTTTTTTTAGCTTGATCATTGCTTTTCCACTGATAATTGGGCGAAAAAATTTGCCAGGTAACTCACTTTTTCCTAGTAGTGTAGGTCATCACTTAAGTTTATATAGAAAAGCAAAAAAAAAATAGTTTATACATGTTTTAAGTCCTTCTAAATATGAGTGATTTTGGTTTTAGTCCTTCAAAAAATTTTACTTTGTCTTTGGTTTCTCATTTTTTGAACATTTTGGCTTTAGTCCTTAGTGTTGACGGCTCTTGACATGTTAAGTGAAATTCTAGCTAAGCAAGTGACATGTGGCATTGTTAAATGACATGGAATTTTTTATTGAATAAATAATTAAAAAAATAATTATGTGGCATTTTAATAAAGGATTAATTAATTTTTAAAAATTAAAAGAATAAATCAAAATATAAATAGAAATTAAAGGACAAATAAAAAACAAGGGCTGAAACTTTTTGTTTACAATGGACGTGATTGTCACATTCACACATCCCACTTGCTAAGCTTCAACTATTTCTCCCCAAATTCTAGGATTCTTGAAGACTCAAATAGTACCAACACGCTCATACTCCTTTAGAGTTGCTTCCATTTCTACTTAACAATTTCAATTGCATTCATGCTTTTGACCAAAAAATGAATAAAATTGCATTCATGCTTAAAGCACGTGCACAATGTTGCTTTGTGGATAGCAAGTTCTGGCGTCGAGGGGAGGAAAATTTCAACCTCATTTGTCTTTATTTATGTCTTGGATGCCTTTTGGTGTAGCATGTTTGTAAGATAAGACAATGATGAAATTAAATTCATCTCTCTGGCAAATGATGACTTATTTCCTTTGGTTTTGCTAAAACTTCAGCAGAGAGAAAAGATGACGGTGAGTAGGGGTGGAAAAAGGTTATGCCAGACTTTTCCTTTAGGCCAGGCCTATATTACAACTCTTTGACCTTAGCCTGGCCTGTGGCCTGAGATAGGTTTTTGTTTGAGCCTAAGTCTGGCCTAGTCTGAAGCCTGTTTATATAGGTTGAAAATAAAAATAAACAATCAACACCATTTTGATTAAAAAAAATCAACACCACTAAAAACAACGCATGTGGAAATGATTATTCACAAACCAAATCAACACCACCAAAAACAAAAACAATGAAAATTGATATAAACAAAAAATCAAATAGATACATTGTAATAGTTTGGGTTGCCTTAGTTAATAATAAAGGGAAGAAAATGTGTTCAAAACAAAAAAGAAGAGGCAAAAACTAGCAACCTGAGATGAACTAAAAGGGTCAGGATGACCATATGGTACACCATAGAAATACGTGGGGGTTGCTTACACTACTAGACGATGATCCATTTTTTCTAGTACACTATGTTGTGCTTCAAATCAATGGTAGATAGCCTACCTCAACAATGGTCTAGAAAGAGTCTGGCATGGCCAGTGATGAGAGAGAGTCCAGCATGGTGGCCATTATTGAGCAAAGAGTGAGGTTTGTGGTTGTGATGGAAAAGTGACAAAGTTAAGAAACGGTAGGGGCAAAATGATTTTCCTGTAATACTAAGTGGAAATGGAGCGCAGATGGAGTTGAAGAGAGTATTAGGGTTTTTAAATTGAATTTAAATATAACTATATTAATCTTTAAAATTAAAAGTACGTGAAAGCTAACACTAAAAACATGGTGGATTAGTGGTCAGGATGCACGCCCTGTGTGAGGCCTGATAGGCTTTATAGACTAACCAATGAGCTTGGGCCTGGGCTATTAAGGCAAATATGCTTATAATGAAGCATGACCCTGATATTATTTTTAAATAGAGTAGGCCTAATCAGGCCCAATAGGCAGGCCATAGGCCCTTGGCAAGCCGCTTGGCCTATTCTCATCCCTAACGGTGAAGGATAGTGAGAGGAGTTGGGAATTCCAGGGTTATTAAACATCTGCTTATCACATAAGTTATTTGAATGAGTTGTCACTCTTGTAATGTTACAAAATGCCACATGTCACTTGCTTAGCTGGAATTTCATTTCCCATGTCCGCAGCCAAGTTAATAGTAAGGGCTAAAACTAAAATGTTTGAAAAATGAGGGACCAAAAATAAAGTAAAATTTTTTGAGGGACTAAAACCATGATCATCTATATTTAGAAGGAGAAAAAACATATTTAAGCCAAAAAAACACTTTAGTGCTGGAAAAAAAAATACATATTCACAAGTTAAAATTTATAAATGAGATGTCTGTTGTTGATAAATCATCTCCTTTCTTGAATAAGAAAATACAGTTTATAATATTATTATTTTTTTGAAATAAAAATCACATATTCACATATAGTGTTTTTGTCATCAAACTGAAATTGGTACTAAAAGCTAAACTTGTGAGAACACTTTGTAATTTTTTTCTAGAAAAAGCAACATTATAAAATAGTTGAAATACATTTTTAATTGTTATTAATATAATGAATTTTTATTTTAGTTTTTATATTTGTTTGTTTCTATCCAATTTTTCAGAATGTTTGACTTTACTCCTTTGTTGCATTAGCTGAATCGTTAACTCTATATATATAAGGACTAAGAAAATATTTTTAAAATATCTACAAAAATTAAATTTAAAATTTCCTATATTTATTAGTACTAAATGCATAGGAATTAAAATTAAAATAATATAGGCTAAAATCAATTTTTTAAAAGAAAAATTAGATCAAAACTAAATTTTTTTCTAGGTAAAACTACCAAAACCAAAATTTACTATATTTTTCAAACCAAAAATATAATTAAATCTTTAAAAATAAAATCTTTTGATTGGATAACTATAAGATTATTTTAATCAGACAACAAAATATCATGGGTCAATACCAAAATTATGATGCTTTAGGCTCCAAGGCTCCTAAGCACATATGATTACTTCCCCTGCCTTGATGAACGTCATGTGCACCAAAAGTGAACTGCTTGAAGCACAATTCAAGATTTTAGAACCATGACATCAATGATGACATTAAGGTAAAGCTCTCTTCTTTTTTTCTTTTTTTTTCTGACAAATAATAAACAAAACGTAGATTCATGACAGAAGCTAGCTAATGGTCCCATTTACCTTGTTGAACGAGTTTAACGCCTGTCTTCAAAGGGACATAAAGTAAACCCAAATTTTAAAGGCATTGATGGAGAACTAACCGGATTTTATACCGTACAAGTGGATAACTGTGCTACTAAATGGACCATAGTCTATTTTGAATATATATATTGGGACTATCATAAGAGAAAAGTAATTTATTATAATAGTGAGATAAATAAATTTTGACTGTATAATTATATATAGATTATTATGATTAAAAGTTAATTAATATAATTAATATCACATGCTCATTTAAAAAATACATGACATATATTTTAATCTTGATCATTAATGTAAGATTTAACGATCAAAATTTACTTCTCTCACTTTTCCAACTATTGGGGTTTGAAACTTTAGAAGCTTTCATAGGGAGGGTCATACCGTTTATCACTTTGACTTTATGGATGTAGTTCTTGCTCGCTAACCTTTTTGTTTATTTAAAAAAAGAAAATAATCACATTTGTTATGAAATCATTTCCTCAAAGTTTAAGCTAATTGGTAGAGGAACATAATAATTTTATATTTAATTAATGCATCCCTTTATGTGAATGTGGGGGCCGATTTATTCATTAATGGTTGCAGCATGTATCCCCACCAAAATTTGATCACTTTCTTAAAATTTTATGAGTATATACATATTTTATCCTATTATTTTGTTAAATTTAACAGCATAATAAGATAAATATTGGGTGAAACTTCTTGTTATACTTATGTATTATTTTGCTTTCATTACCTAAATTTTTTAGACCTGTCACTATACAATGATAGATGATAATGATCAAATTCCTTACCACCATTTGATTATAAAAGTTATGATATTATTATATTATAAAATTTTCAATATTAAGCATATAGATAATCTCAACATGATATTTTGTGTTATAACGAAAACATGTGCCATACCATAAAGGCATCAGAAATTAAAAAAATTTGAAAAGTCATCACGGGATATGATTCTCGTCATCATCTCGCATTTAAGGTCATCAAAAGTAGAAACTTAATGAGACGAAAAAGTTATTGTTGGTATTTGTTTTTTAGCATATTTCATAGAGTAGCGTTTCATATTAAATTTTCATGTAATTTTATCGTACATGATATTTTACGGTCGATTCAAAAGATATAGCATTTAGACAAAATGTGTTTCCTTATTTTCATTTCACCTGTCAAGTTTTTTTTAAAATATATATTCATTTGTGATATCAAGAAAGCATTAAATTTTTATTCAATATTACTCTTAGTGTTATTAATTGTGTTATTACTTATTTTTATTTTTAAGAGTATTATAATCGAGATTCATTTATTATTTAGCCGGAATAATTTTGTCCACTTACATATTTTACTTTTATCAAGGTTTATTTATTATTTTTAATATTTATATATATATATTTTTAATAGATGAAGTGAAAAGAAAGGAATATTTTTTGGTTTTTGATACGGTGAAAAAAATTGCATGAAAAAAGAAAGGAACATGATGTAAAAAATTAATAACAAAAATCACAAATAAATAACAAAATATTGCACGAAAAATTTGACATGAAAAAAATCATTTTCATCACATAAATTAGGTCGTGGGGGTGGTGCCTTGGATTTTAGAGGCTGTTTGGCCTCTCTAATTTAGCCAAGCATTGGTCAGGAAAAATAAGAAGGAAGATAAAGGTAAAAGAGAGAACGACAGGAGGGAAGAGAAAATAGAGAGAAGAAATGAGAGAGAGAAAGAGAGACGGCTTCTTAAATGGAGGCACATGGATGCATGTGAAATGTGGCGACTAATGGGATTGAAAAAGAATAAAATGAAAGCCCGCAAATAATGTGATTTCGTGGATGTTAGAAGGAGCAAGCTAACAAATACACATTATCTGTGGACGTGGTCACTTTAGAAAAATATTATTTATATATATTGAATAGAAGACATTATATCAACTCATTCTATTATTAGATAAAATATGGACTTTATTTCAATAGGTTTACATCATTAATGAATAAAATATGAGTTCAATATAATATTTTACATATGATGAGTCCAAATAATAAATTTCATATTTGCACACATATATCGAGAGTGTTTTGGTTTAAAAGCAGTATTTTTAAAATAATACTTAAAATTTAACTTTCTAAAATTTAATTTATCAGAATTACTTCCAACTTATTTTTAAAATCATGTCGAAATTGTTCATAAAAATTTAATAAGTTTTTTTCACAAAATTTTGTTCTTATAAAACTAAGTGATTCGATTTTAGCGCACCAACATTATAAAATACCATCCAATCAAATTCTTTTATTTTATGTATATGATTTTTGAAGTGATGGAATGTATGTCAAATATATTTGTTGATGTGATAATATATAATTGTATAATTGTGTAAAAAAATTTATACTATAATATTTTAAAATTAAACTCTAAAATAAATACAAAAAATGCACTATATGTTGCTTATTTTAAATAATTTATTTAAATTATATATGCATGCATGTTTTAGGTGTGGGTGTGGCTGCAGGGAGAGGGAACCCTACATACATATAATGAACAGTAATTGGGATTGCCATATGGGCATGGGTATGTCACCATCTGGTCATCTGGAACTTGATAGTTGGATTATCAAGGTTCCACACGTGTCAGCCTTTAATTAGGAAAAGGGTATCCCTTAAAAGTCGCTAATTCACCCACTGTGGGGGAGGGTAGGTCCCAACCCAAAGAGTCTTTGTCTGGGATCTGACCCTAAAGTGGCTGTTCCAACAAGGGCAATGTGTATGCAAATATGCAATACAAAAGAGCCACTGAGCGTTTCTCGTCCTTAAAACGGCATGTGAAAACCCTTCCCACACTCACACAGTCACATGCAAGCCAATGTGCAAAGGGGTTCGGTGCACTTGATATTGTAGGGCCTCCGAGGCACATGATATATATGAGGTGAGCCTGACGCTGTTTGAAATATTTGCCTCATTCACTAACTTTTGAATATGTGGGGTTCTATTTTTTATTCTTTTTCTTTCCCTTTTTTTTCAGATTTCTTATCTCACAAATATCCAAAACACTCATAGGATCTTCCCTTCTTCAGCTTTATGATTTTTCCTCACTACTCATATCTCTCTAATCTAATGTGCATCACTTAATATGAATCTTATTTCGATTGTTATACTTACTCTAATTAAACTACACTTAAATATTTCAAATTTCAAAACATACAGCATAAGATTAAAATTTGTGATTAGTTAAATAGCTTGCATATTTTCATGATCCCTATATCTAATTAGACATGTTTAGTGAGGAGGGGTCTTCATATTGGGGCACTAGGCATAGATGATTTTCCCAAATGAGCACCCACAACCAAGTACTTAGCTTTCCAATGAATACAGTTAATCATGTTTTATCACTTTGATCTGGCACTAGCTAATTTAAGCAAGATACTGTTAGCATCAACCATATATATATATATCAAAGAAAAATATTATTTGTCCTAAACATTAAATATGCTATGTTAACTTATCTCATCAACCATTAGATGATGTGAATCTTATTTGAATGATCACATCCCATTTAACAGTAAATAAAATATGATCAACATAATATCTTATATATTGAAAATATAAATAACATAATTTTCAACCAAAAAGTGGAGTAGCAAATGAGAATCGGGTGATATATGCTGGCGATGGTGTCATGGGGCGTAGATTACGCATGTCAGGTGGCTATGCACCAAAAGAGGAGCACTTCAGTTTGAGTGATTAGTTAATTGCGAATGCCAATTTTGACTGAGAAGTACGACCTAAGGTCAAACAATTCGGTCGGTGAATTTACTTCAGTTGGAATGAAATCTGGTCAGACCGTACACCGCTGCTTCTGTATCTGTTTTGATGAAAGATCATTAGTAGCCGAAAGCATCTTCTTTCTTTTTGGTTATAAAAAAAGATTTTATAAAGTAACTAATCCATTTTAGTTTGATTAATGAGATAATGAAATGCAATGATTCTTGTATATTCTTATATTTGAATATATGGTTGAATCTATAGCTTAATAGTTATAGTTGTTTCCTGTAATTTTAAATGGATGGTTTTGTGTTTGATTCTCATCTCTCCTTGTATCATCTAGAAAAAATTTCCAATCTTAATATTTTTGTAGAAAAAAAAAGTTTGAATATGTATTTTAAAATTGCTATTACTGTTGCTCTGAACTATGGTACTAGTCTCATATCTGAATGTGCAAAATTTTCTGCATGAGAAGATACAGGTGGAATGGATGTGCTTTCAAATCTCTCAAAAAAGTAGTGTGTGAAGAAACAAGGAGAAACATTTGCCTAAGTGGCTAATCACTTCATTTTTGGGTTTTGCCGTTTTTAATGTTAAGACAACCCCTACATATTTTCAAAATTGATGCTTATTTTATATAAAAAAATTGAAGCTTATTTATTTAATTATTTTTCTAAATCACCTATATTTGAGATTTATTGGATTCCGATTGTTCGAAGCTGGGTCGGATCATCAACTCATTGCGCTTTATTCATCAACTTACTGTTTTCTGGAGCACATATATTATTTTTTAAAAAATTAATTTAATGTATTATTAAATATTTAATTTTGATATATCAAAATTAATATCATTATTTAATTATGTATTATCATATTAATAAATATAAATAATTTTCATATTTACTATTTAAAAAATCATAAAAATAAAATAATTTAATTAAATATCTCAATGCTTCAAACTTGAACAGTATTATTAATATAAAATGTGTTATTTTTTTTACTAAATACTTATAAAACGTGTTATACTGTAAGTATAAATGCTTTTCATTTATTTTTAATTTTTAATTTCAGGCATAAATGCAACTTTCTAGTTTCTACTTGTACACAATCGTAGTAATTGCAATTACGTTAAGTTTGTAACTTCAAAGCATTACAAATCCCGAGGAAAAGTGGTCAATTAGTGATTTTTATCAGTGATAAAAGGCGAAGAATCATTCACAAGTCACAACTTACACCTTCAAGCTCAAACGACGAAAGACTGAAAACGACATTGATTAAGGTGGACGAAGATCTAAAGCAGATTTTTTTTTTCTTATTTCTTTTTCATTTTCATTTTTAAAAGCTTGAAAATAGTACGTTTTCTTTTTTGGTTTTGCAGGCTTGGTACGCAAGAACTATAGTCACACAAATTTTAGCTAAAAAGCTTCTGAACTGGAAAATAATATTCTGAAAAATAAACAAAACCAAACATACAGTACGAGGTCTTTCTAGACTTTGCCATTTACAATAACACCAACTTCTGGAATTTATTTTCAAAGAAAGTTTGATTCAAATGAGTATTTAAAGCAACAACAATTTCAAGATGCTGTTTCTTTTCGACGATAAATTTTTATCATCTGTTTTTTTTTTTTGAAAAAATAAAAGGTTAAGAAAAGAATCAAAACTAGCAAAGTAGGTGGTAGCACGTTCACATTCATGATTCAACTCAATATATAAAATAAAGAATAAAAAAATAGAGGGAAAAAAAAGGGGAGGTGGTGATGGTGGAGCACAAAAGGAGACAGAAAAATAGAGAAAAAGGCATGTACACGATATATAAAATACATGAATCTGAAAACCAATAAAAATAAAAATGAAAAAAAAACGATATAATAATAATAAAAAAAAGAAGAAAGAAAATAATTAAAAAAAATGAAGAAAGACCTGGCAGAATATAGCCTAGGCTCTGATCTAAACAACTCGGGGCGGGTCAACTCAACGATTCACCGGCGAGTGCACTCGTCGCGCCACCGGAAAGCAACTCGGCGAGAGCGGTCATGGCGCGCACTTGCATCTCCAAGGCGGAGATATAATCAGTCGCTTCTTCTAGAAGGTTCGGGAACGAGAGCTTCCGGCAACCGGGAACCAACCGGCTGAGAACGCGCGCTTTCCTCTGCACAGCCGGTAACCTCCGCCTCTCGTCGCCACTCCGCGCTCTCTTCAATCCGGTCACGGCGGCGGAGGAGGAGGGCTTCTTAACCTTCTTGTGGTTTCGCCGGAGATTCGACGGCGGTGGCGCCGAGAGGATGGCGCGGCTCCAGCGCGTCCTGCCCTTGGCGGCGGCGGCGAGGGCTCGGTCGGCGGCGTGTCGGACGTGGCGAGGCTTGGTGGCCGGGGAAGGGTTGCGGCGGAGGACGTGGCGGAGGGCGCGGAGGAGCTTGGTGGAGTAGATCTGCTGCTCCGATTGGGATCTCCAGGGGATGAGATTGAGCGAGGTGCGGTCTGAGGAGGTGTGGTCTCCGATTTTGCGGCGCTTCTTGTGGTTGGAATCATCATCGTGGAGCGTTTCGGGGTTATTGGAATCAACGTTTGGTTCTAGGGATGCCATGGTTATGGTGATGTTGAATCGAAGTTGGTGTTCGGAGAGGTTCGGGGTTTGGATGAAGAATCTGAAGGAAGAAAGAAGATGGTGAAGGGGAAGGGGAAAGAAGGGAAAGCAGAGAGAGCATAAAAAGGAATTCAAGTCACGGGGAACCATGTGTTCTTCACTTACGCATATTTATTGCCCCTCTTTGACCTGCTTTTTAGTTTTATTATTTTGGAAAAAAAAATTACTTGTTCTTATTCTTATAATTATAATAATAACTTCTTAAAATATGAAATAAAAAAATTATTTTTAAATCACTACTATTAAAGGATTTAATATTGATATATTCATAATATAAGAGTAAATAACCATTTTGATTCTAACATTTTTAATTTAACATCAATTTTATTTTTATAAAAAATTTTATATCAATTTAATCATAGTATTTTTAATCTTAACATCAATTTAGTCATTTTGTTGGATTTTCTCGTGGATGAAATGACTAAATTCATATCAATATAAAAAATATAAAATTTCTCAATACCATATAAAATTTATAAGATACTTGATTTTTAAATAATTTTGTACTAAAAATTTATCATTGCTCACTAATTGAATTTATTAATATTTTAAATACTTATGATTAAATTCAACCCTTATTTTCAAATAATATTGGACCCTTGGGTACCAAAACAAAAACTAAAAAAAATATTATAACTAAATTGATGTCAAAACTAAATATATTAGAACTAAATTAATATTAAAATTTTATTATGATTAGATTGATATATGAAATTTTATTAGGATCAAATTAATATCAAATTGAACAAAAATGTCACCACCAAAATAATTGCTGACTTATAACATAAATTGTTTTACACATTTTTTAATTATGTATTATCATATCAATCATACTTGTATATATAAGATGTTTAACTAGATGGGAACATAAAGGAATTTTATATCAACAATATATTAAAAATAAATTCTACAATATTTAGATGAAATCTCCATCTTTAAATAACTAGTAATAAATATATTTTCAACGTTGATTTTGGCTTTTAAAAGGTTGGGACATACATTGGGTGAACATTGCTCGTTCTAGTTTCTTTTTTTTTTTTTTTTACGTTTCTTTCTGGATTGTTTTCTTTGTGGGTCACGAGTAAAAAAAAATTGTCATATTGTACTGGATTTATTCAATAATGGAACACATTCTATAAGGCACGGCTAACTTTTACAGCAGTGGTTTTTACGACCGTTTCATCTCATGTAGGTCATAGTTTTATTCTTCAATAATCAATAATCAATTTATAGATCAACAAGATGTTCACCAAATAACGGTGCGTTTATTTCAGATTTTTTAAAAAATAACTATGAATACTAAATTTTATATATAACTAAAAAAATTAAAAATTAATTTTTTTTTCAAAAACTACTAATTTTAGCTTTTACAAAAAAATTAAAAACTGATTTTTTTTGAAATTTCAATTATTTTTTAAAAATTATCTAAAAATATGAAAAATTGATTTTTTGGGCAAAAAGTGATTATTTGTCCAAATAATCAGAAATAAACGCACTCTAAATTTACATAGCTAACAAATTATTACAGTAATTATTTTATTCTAACATTCTCGAATCGTATCAATACCTTTATACTTGAGTAGTTTTTTTTTTTTTAATTCGGTACACTTACAAATGAGCAGTTAATATTAGTCATGGATATGCTAACTTAATTGGAATATATAACACTTTTGTATTTTCATTTAAAAAGAAATAAAACATGTGACTTAATGTTAATCACTATTATTTTAAGGGTATAATACTTTTGAAAAATAAAAAGATATGAGACAAATTTCCTGTATTGTTTGTGTGTATATAACTTTTAAAATAAATATTAAACGAATAATTAAAATATGTTTATTAATAATGTCATGATATACAATATTTTCTTATATTTACGGTAAATTAAAATCAAAGCCATGCGGATCACCAAAAACCAAAAAAAAAAAAAAACAAAAAACAAAAAATCAAAGCCATGCATTAGGGTGGTGCCGGTATAAGTAAAATATAGAGGTTGGGAAGAAAGTTACCTTAGAAGCTTAGCCGATGAGACACAATTAACTAAGCAGTTTAACATTTGAGAGTTTTGACTAGGTAAACGAAATGAAAGATTAACAAACAACAATGTACTTTTAATATATGATTTAAAAAATAGAGAAGGATAGAGACCACACATGGCACTACCCATGAGGAAATTTTAGGTTTATATGATTGGACAAGGTGGGCTAGTGGACAACTTGCCACATTAATTTTATCGTATATATTCTTGTGCAGTCCTAACTAATTGATAAACCCTTTTCTTCGATTTCAGCCCTTCGAGCCCTTCCTTTATTTATATTCTAAATTTCGGTTCAACAAACTTCAAAATTTTTAAATTTATCAGTCACGGGAGGCACAAAGTATTCCTATTTAATTTAATTGAAGAATAAAGAGTCCACTTTCAAAGCAAGTATCCAATTAATCACTATTATTTTGTGCCTCTTACGGATAAGATCTCGCATGTTGCCCTCAATCATCTTAACTTGCTTGCAAAGATAGAGGAGAGAGAGAAAAATATAAGAAAAATTAATCAAGAAGATTAACGTATCATTAGGTTAACCGAAGTGCCTGCTAACTTTCATTTGCTACAACATAATAGTAATCTATTTGGATACCTAAGTAGTGTTTGGTAATAAGTTTTTTCCCTTTTTTTTTCGGTTTTTTGGGAGCTCTACGTCACCTTGCAGGTAAATTTTTTCTAAAATAGAGACATATACAGGTAAAACTCTTTTATCTCGTACCTGCAAAGCGAAAATAACATTTTCAATGTGTCTCAACTACATCTACGTGAGGTGAACATTTTAATTCTCATGAGAAAAAACAAACAACACGAGGGTGTTGGAAGGATTCGAATCAAACAGTGCGCGTGCGTTGCTGTCTCTTATCCAACGGTGAAGATTGATGGTCAGACTAGCTAGTCATCAGATGGTCACGCTAAATGATAAAGTTTTCTTTCCTTCATTCTCTCTATTTTTTGGCAGGGCATGTATGACAGGCCTCATGAATTCGGGACAAATGCGTGGCATGTGATAAAAGCTATACAATTTGTATTATTAAATTTCCCTGTGTTTCTTACCTTTATCTGCAAGGATTGGACGTTCACCATTTGAAGTTTCTTTTTCTATTTTTTCCTAATTTTAAAAATAGTGTAAGTTTTCCCCATCTTTCGGTCATTGGCTCTGTGAATGAAACAAGTAAATTCAAGGTATGTGTTATGGGGACTTTATATCTTTAGATTTATTATGAATTTTTTATTTATTTATTATTAGATTAAATTATTAATAAAAATAATATTTATTTAATACCTAACAATATGAGATTTATGATAGATCTAAACATAAGAAGCCTATCTTATAATTTGTCTAAATTCAATAGTAATCAAACACTACAAAGTATAAAAGTGGAAAATATGTCATTAGAGGTTAACTGTTATGGTCAACCTTCCACTCATTTATTGACATGAGTTTAATTTATATGAGTTTAATCATCATTGAATATGATGATGGTTTTATTATCTCATCATCCATCACATCTAATAGTGATAGAGTTAGTATTCACTTAGATCTATTTTTTGATGTTAAAATAATATTGTTAAATGTTAAATACTATATTACTTAATCATGGATTTACCTTTTAGTAAAATCAATACGTCGAGTCAACATTTATATAATTTATTACCACGTGTAACGTGTCTTGGTGTTTATAAACCCAAATAATACAACTGTTAGTGAAATAGGTAAATAAACTGACGAACTATGTACTAAATAAAACTCATACATAAGTACTGGATTTGCTCGCTAAAAGAAAAATATTTTGAAAAATTCTTATATAAACATAAGTCTAACACATTAAATTTCAAGTAAATTCTTAATAAAAATAGATTTTGTCAACTTTATTAAATATACACTCATTTATTTATGAGTTTCATATTATTTTTTGAGTGTCTAAGAAATAATTCTTACATTTATATCTATACAAGAATTTTTAATTACTTTTATTGAGTTGGAAGGGATTGATGACATGGTACTGGCTTATTGGATAGCAAAATGGTGTTGGCACCTGCTGATTGGCTTCTGAAATGGGTCCAAACTGGTTTTGTTTTTAATTCCTGGCAAATCATTAGAGGGTGATGCACCCAAATGGAAGCCAAGTTGGAGAAAGAGAGGCATGTGGTTGTTTTCATCGCACTTTCTGTATCACCTGGCCCTCTAGCTATTTTGTTTTTTTCTTTCTTTGTTTTGTTTTTTTCTCTTTCTTTTTCTTTTTTATAATTAAAAAAAAACTTAAAGATGGGGCTTTTGGACTCATTTCCTCTCATATAGTGTGGCCAGGTTTCATCCACATTGCCTACCCTCTTTCTCTCCGTGGAGAATATTGTTCTGTTCTGCTCATGTACACTTGTATTATTTAGTTCACACTCCATTGTGGCCATGACCTGATTCAATTCGACTGGTAGCTTTAATTTGATGAGAATATATTAAATTATCAGCAACAAAGTATAAAAAAGGTGTGGTGAGAACGGAAAACTGGAAACAAAATCTGTGAGAAAATCTGATCAACCTTGTATCCAAATAACATGCCAGAGAGCTATGCCTCCTTGAAAGAGACAGGCTTTGCTGTCATCAAAACTCTCCAAGACCCAACTGAAAAATATTTTAAGCAACAATGGAATTGGTCTTGGTCTAGTGCTTTGGTTTTCCCCTTCAGCCAAAAAGGAAAAGGACAATATATATATATATATATATATATATTATCCATTTCTTTGTAATAAAAGCTATGAATGCGCTATGTGAGGATAAGAATTAAGACTAAAACATCTTCATTGTTCTTTCATTGAATTTTTTACCGGATAATTAGTAGTTAATTAAGTGTCTTACGTTCTCACTTGTTAATTAATGTGGAACACATGGTCAAGGAGTGAACCTTGATTACTTATTATATAGATTGCTTTCTGTCCCTGTGCATGCCTTTTGCAATTTTAAAGTTGTATTTGACAGAAATGATCTCTGCTCAATGAAGCAATCAGGTTTTGTTTTACCTTTCTCATAGATTTGCTACAAATCTATGATTTTCCTGTGGGGTTACCAGGATATATGCAACTTGCAAATCTTGAAATTAATCTCAGTGAGAAGATGTCACTCATACTTAATGATGATACCTTTTTTGTGCAAAGCTCCTATTCCAATTTAATAGTCAATCAATTTGACTAATTCTCTGATGCACCAATAATTCCATCCCATCCATCCTGTTAACCATGTTTTGTTAAGAAGCCAATTTGCTTTCTACTTCCTCCTTTCAAGCCATATTATATTATTGATTATTGGAAGTTTAGCTCAACGCCTCAAAGCACAAGTACCAGTACAATATGAAAGCTTAGTTAAATCAGGTGGCCGCATATATGACAAACAACATTCATTAGTGATGCCGCTTTGCTTCCCAACATGGTTTTTCTAGCATTGAATAAAACATGATAATCCGTTTCTTATTTTTCAAATGCAGATACAGAGTACATATATGATACATCTTTTCGCCAGTTAATTATAGTTTAAGAATGGTTGACCTTGACAAGCAAACCAATAGCTGACTCATCATAAGCTTGATACAGAGCAAAACTATTGCCAAATGGGTACTAAAGAACATGACATGGCACCAAAATTGGTGAGTTGTGACCAATTCTTCTTTACTGGATATACAATGATTAAAAGCCATATTCTTCATCTTATATCAGGATTCAATATTTAGGATATAGGTGGTTTTCCACCTGAATTGTTTTTACCTTAATTCGGTAGAATTCTTCCACATTCATTCACTCTAGATGAGCTCATAAGAATGGTTCTACTGATAACCAGCAAACCAACCAACGTGTAGAGTTTAATGTGGTTTGTTGTGATTCAGGGCCAAGAGATGTTGTGATATATATGTTGCAATTTGTTGTTTGCATTGTCATGACAATGATAATCAACCGCTCCGCAATAATTCCAGAAGATGACAAAATTTCAAAACGATGTATAAATTGTCTTACTAGGTGGTGAATTATGGACTTATAGTGGATTGACAATCATGGATGGGATCGATGACTATTCAGATGTGGACTGTAAATATTAAATTAATACTAAGTACATCTGACATTTGAGATTGGGGAGCTTAATAATTGCCAAATAAACGTGCCAAACCTTATTTTATTAGACTTGAGTATTGAGTGTTTTCCTATTTGATTATCTTAATATATTTTCTTTGTTGAAGTCCTTGAACAGAGTAGTAACTTTTCCCGTTGGAGTAAGTTTTGAAAACTATCAATTATATTAAATTTAAAAGCCAAAATTGGAAGAGTTAAATAAATTAAATATTTTTTAAAATATATTTATTTTAAATTATGTTCTATACGTTGACGAAATATGGAGAAATTAAAATAGTCACGTCGATGAAATCTGCAATAGTTTTGAATTAATATGAAATTTTCACATAAATATGACGTACAGGATGTAAAATCTTAAAGATGGACGTTTGTATTGTAAATTAATATACTTTACATCGGAGATTCATCTAACGTTAGTGATGATTCAAAGTATTGGATACTCATTCGTACGTGTAAAACGAATTGAGGGTTTTGAATGGCATGTTCAACACATGTCCTGATGGGATTTAATTTTTTTCCACATCAATACAAATGTTGATTAAGCCATATAGAATAAATCCACTAACCTGATGCTTTGCACCAAACTTCTAGACAATAGTTAGGCAGGAGCTTAATTTGGGATTTGGTGGAACTAACGCGTTTCACTCTGTCTTTATCTTAATATTATAACCCTGGTTCTACAAAACAAAGCCATTTCTACACACTAATCAATTCCTTTGCTAGCTACCTTGGGGGCTGATCTGCTTCTCTTCATTCTAAGAACCAATAAAACATACGCATATGTCCAATTATGACTACCCTACCGTCATTATATTATTATTAATCCAACGCAACTGCGCCCGAGTGTCTGCCTTGCTACCCAATCCATCCCTTGCTTATCCACAAAACAACCATCATAATAATGGCTCCGCCATTGGTGAATCACCAAAAAAATATTTATTTTCTTTTTTAATCTTTTTGGTCGGACTCCTTATTTTCTTTGGTTAGAAAAAACCCCGACTTTTTTTTTGTATTTTTTGGCCCTAAAATACTCCTTTCTTTTTTGGTCCAAAAACGCTCCTTTCTTATCACAAAAAAAAAGGATATAAATATCGCTTTTGTTGTTGGTCAAAATGGAAAATCTGTCTGCTTCCCTACCAGACCATAACTAGTTTAATCTTTTTGGATCCAATACAATAACAGCCTAGTTAAGTGATTGTTTTGGGCCAAATTTGAGGGCCTGCCATACAAGAAAACTTAAATAGAACTTGGGTATGCTCGTTTGGACAATCTAGCCCCCCTCCCCCTCTCCCTTCTGCCTCTCTCTCCACCAAAAAAAAAGACCAAAAGCAACAATTGAATCTAATCAGTAACCCAAAAAGAAAAAAATCTGATTAATTTATGAGTGCCCAGTTAATTTAGCGCAAATTAATGTCATTGCAGTTCTTAGGGCAGACAAGCAGAGTATACCGCTAACAATTGTAGTTTCACATTATTTGATAATAGTTGATAGAAAGAGACATTTTTATGAAAGCATGACCAATGTTTATTACATTAGTGGCCTTAATTTATCTTGGTGATTCAGCCCATTTGTGACAAGCTAACCCAATGAAATTATCTAGATTGAGATGGATACTGTGCTACCAACTACCACGAACTATAGGCTCATAGAATCCGCCTTGAACAACACAATCCAACCATAGCATGAAATTTTTGTGTTGACCACCTAACTCTGATCACCATATATTTTGGTTGGCCACTTATATTACTTGCCAAACGTGCTAGGTCCACAATTCACCCCCTATCTTTAGTCTTTACATTTTAGATTTTGATCATCATTGCAACCTTCACCTCCTTTTTGGCCTCTCAGCTGACATAGTCGTGTCTATTCACTAATCATCATTAAGTGGAGACATGTCTTCTATAAATTTACCTCCTTGTATCAGCTCACCAGCATAAGGTACCTATTAATGTAATGTTGAAATTGCATTTTATATCTTTTTTCTAAGCATACTGAATTCTATATATAGTTATACACTTTTCTTGTTATGAGTTGGTTGAATTTCTGTATAGGTTAATCATGAAGGGAGTGATTATATCTCTGTTCATTCTTGGCTTTGCTTCATTATGTATTCAAGGTGACACACACCCAACGATTCATTTTCAAATTAAAGAAGGGGAAGAGAGGGAACAGGGGGCCTTTTTGGCAGTGATGCCACCGGTTTCTATGCCAAACAATGTTGCATAGAACTGGTAAAAGAGTACCCGGTATGACACGAGTACAATAGAAAGAAACAGTATAAATAAAATTAAAACATGTTAAATGTAATTCAAAGTATCTAGAAGTATCATTAAATTATATGATATATGATACGTATCTGATACTATTTGGAAGTATTCATGTATATATCATGGATGCCAAATTATCAAAATGGTAATGCTGCTAGAGATACACTTCCTGCAGTCCCCAGTGATGAGATGAACACAAAAATGACCTAGCATTATTTGCTCCTCAAGACGCTGCCAAAATGTTCTTCTTGGAGGAGGGAAAAGAGTAAGCACAGAAATAATCTCATACCTATAATAATCGGTATTCCTTCTGCATACATTGGCCTAGCACAAATGTATTCTCTGTATTGTATACTTACAGTTAATGTACGTATCATGAACCAATGCTGCTAGAAGTAGAGAAATATTTTGCTGGATTATAGTAATCTAAGTTGATGCACAACTAATAGCCATATTCACTACTATTGTGAACCAATGCTGCTAGCTTTTTTTTTTTTTTTTGGTATTTCTCAGTTAAGCATGGTATCGTTGGTCAAGAAATAGGGATGATATCCTTGTTCTAGATGTACTCAAAATTTTTCACTTCCTTCACAGTTTGATTCAAAATCAACTTAGCTTCTATTGACATGTTCTATTTAACACCTTACCAAAAATCCTTGCATGAACACAATCCGTTTCTGAAATGATGATAGCGCACTCGGTCTCTCATGATAATATCGCGGCTATAGATTTGAGAAACGAGCTTGAATGCAGAATGGCAATCCTCACACACCCTCAGATTCTTCGCAATGCGCAGAGTTGCTCCTGGTTCTGTATGAAGAAGTCCAAAAGCAAGTGCAATTTTCTCACTGTGCAGCTTAAGTGCATTCTCCTTTTCCTCCTCTTCAATGTCAAAGGACACCATGGAGGAGGTATTTGGTGAATAGCCTTCCATCCTCAGCTTCTCCATCACCCTTTCCAACATCACAAATATTTCTTTCATCTGTGGGTGTGAACCATCTCCCATCTTAAACTCATGAACTTTGCCACCCAAATCCATCATGCTACTCCCAGGAATAGTCTGCACTCCTCTTTCCTTCATCAACTTTCTGACTCTAGTAACATCGTCCCATCTTCCTGCCTTTGCATAAATGTTTGACAGTAATGCATAGCGACCACTGTTTTGAGGCTCCATGTCAAGCAAAATCCACCCCACTCTTTCTCCTAACTCAACATTTCCATGTATCCTGCATGCATTCAGAAGTGCTCCCCAAACAGCTGCATTAGGCTTCATTGGCATAGATTCTATAAACTTCTCTGCCTCATCTACTAGTCCAGCCCTTCCTAGGAGGTCAACCACACACCCGAAATGCTCCATCTTAGGCTCAATGTTATACACTCTCTTCATTCCATTCAATAATGCTACTCCTCTTTCAACCATTCCAGCATGTGCACAAGCATTTAGAACACCCAAGAATGTTACGCCATTTGGCTTCTGCTTCTCCTCATGCATCTTTGTGAAGAGCTTAATTGCATCCTCAGCTCGGCCATGGATGGAAAGCCCCCCAATCATGGCATTCCAAGTGGAGACTTCTTTCACTCTCATCTTCTCAAACACTTCCCATGCCATGTCTAGACGCCCACATTTGACATACATATCAACCAAAGCAGTCCCCAACACAGCATCCACCTGAAAAGAGTTCCTCTCCACATAAGAATGTATCCATCTACCTTGATCTAGGGCCCCCAAGTTGGCACAAGCTGTCAGCACACTTGGTAATAAGTACTGTCTTGGCTTAACCTTCTCCTTCTGCATCTTGTGGAAAACTTCCAAGGCCTCCTTGAAACACCCTTCTTTGATATAACCATCAATGATAGCACTCCAAGATATCTCATCCCTCTCATCCATTTCATTGAACAAAGCCCTTGCATTCTCAATCATCCCACACCTAGCCAACCCACTTATCATTGTGTTCCAGGACCCAACATTCTTATCCGGCATGCACCCAAACAACTCAGTAGCTGCTCCCACTCCACCACACTTCAAGTACCCATCAATCATTGCATTCCAACAAATCACATCAGTTTCACCACCCTCATCAAGCATCCTCCTTGCCTCCTCAACAAGTCCAAACGATGCATACATTTGAATTCCAGAACTCTTGATGTGGCCATCCCCACTGAGCCCGTGTTTCACCACATGTGCATGAAGTTGAACCCCTTCTTTAATAGAACCTGCAATGGCACAAGCCTTGAGCAAACTAGGGTAAGTGAACTTGTTAGGCCTAGAGTTCAAGAGCACCATCTTGAGGTAACATGATATAGCCACATGTGGCTCCCCATTCTCTAAGCTCCCTTTGAGAAGTATGTTGCACACAAAAACATTGGGCCTTGGAATGTGATCAAAGACTCTGATTGCCAAGTTGAAGTTGTTGAAGTGAGGGTTGGCATAACACTTCACTATGGTGCCAGATACATAGTGGTCTTGAAAATGACCAGTTCTCAATGTGATGGCATGGACCTGTTTGAGACTTTGGAGAGAATTGAAGCATTTCTTGTTCAGGATGTCTAGGAATGCTTTCTGCGAGAGGTTTGATGCAGGAGTGCTCTCTGTTGATGAGGGCTCCCCTGGTTTGAGGGGAGAAGGAAAATTTGTGGCTGTTGTGCTCATTTTGTCAATGTTATCCAGTTTCTTGCAAAAGGCTACGTGTAACATCAGCGTTTTTATAATGTTTTGAGTTGAGACTATTAAGGCTGAAGTTGTCCATATTCTCTCCACTTGCAAGGACCCATCTGACAGTGAATGCCACAGTGATCCTTTGGCTCTACAAAGATTCTTACCATGCTTTTTGGTTAAGATTTACCATGTATATTACCTAGCTATTAACATGCACTTTTTTTGGAAAAAAAAAAATTCCCCGGGATTTGATTTATTTATGTAATTCTTCAACTGAAAATTAATATTTGATGGAGAATTACATAACAAAATTCAATAATCAGTGTTGTTGGAAGTATATGGGAACTCGGAAGTACCAAACATGATTAAAGAACCTGTCTCGCGAGGATATGACTTTGTTAATGTTAGATGCATAATTCTAAGATATAAACATTTAAAAATTAATTATTTTCTTGGAAACAATCCGCAATAAGATGCGAAAGGATAATTTTAGGAAATAGACACTTGCACGGTTCCACCTATATCATTCAGAAGAGTTAAACCAGGAGCAGGAAATCTTTTTCCCCATTTCTCTTTCCCAAGAATATTGTGAGAAGTGTGCTAGTGTCTATGCAAGTTTCATTGCTCTAATTTGTACCCCAAAAGCAGAATCATTATCTATAATTTTTCATCCCTGAGCACTAATTCGAATGACCTCAATAAATGACTCGTGTTAGTTGTCTGTGTCCCAACCGGAAGGTAGCTTTCAACGGTAACCATGCCAACAGACTCCATTACAACACAAGCCTTTAATTATATATATAAATATGTACAGACATCACTAGTGAAAGTGGTGTGGAAGGATGCTATACAACACTTCCAACCCCCTGTTGCTGCTGTTCCAAAACCACATATATATATAGCAGCTTGGTTTGAGTAACATGTACCAGAACTGTACAACTAGTTAGCTCAAGCAAAACAGAAAACTACTAGTGGATGCATAGTCACTGCCCCAAAAAAAAGCAAAAAGAGGCACCTATAACTGGAGCAGGAGAGTTTACTTTTGTTCCTCGGTTGGCAAATCTAGTGAACAATAACGATCCCAGTCAACTAGGAACAAGGAATCCTTGGGAGGTTTTCCGGTCATTTTAAGAGCTAGGCTGATTGCTGCTTTGTTAAAAGGGTAGTAATCTGCATCTGGTTGCGGAGTTACATGGTAGTCACCACCACCACCACAAAGACTAGGCATCTTCTCTTCCCTGGCATTTTGCATGCTGTGCTGTTTATTTTCAGCAATCATTGATTCCTTAAATTTTTCCTCCTTGCTCTTCTTGCTTTCCTCCACATATGGCTGCATTAAGAGAAATAACAAGAAGTGGCAAATTACAAGCAAACCCAAAAGGGGTAGATGTAACCAAAAAAAATTCAAGAATAGATATTGTGTTAACTTCAATACTATGTTGCACTGATACTGGTATGTCCGTTATGGTATATGTTAAATTGAAAATACATAAAACATAATTAGGAGTAGCTATAAGACTGAAATTATTGGTAAAGCATATGATCCTATACGTTTTCAGTGCTGAAATGTCGACTATTTTGAAGTGTCTATGCATCATAGTTTCAATATATGCAAGTACCTGTTTCTCCATTTCAGACATATTTTTCCATGCATCAATAGCCATGCGCAGGATTGTTTTGCCATCTGAGGCCTGATTACAACTTCTCAATCGAGCACATTCCTGCTTGAGGAAAATCTGGTATGCGTTCCTTTGTCCGCGGAGCACCTCGCCGTTTCTTCTTCCTTTCTTTATCATTTGAGGGTGCCGGTAGAGGCACTGGCTCTTCTACAATCCCAGCTCCTTCTGTAAGTGGCAATCCAAAGTATTATTGCATGAGAAGCTCTAACTTTTCACACCAGCCACCTTTAAACTCACACAATACACCACTGAGTTGCCTATGAATACTGACTTGAAAAGTGTTCAGCTAATTACACACAAGTAACATATATACCCACCTGTCATTTGGCAAGAGAAGTAACTGGCCAGTGTATTCCGCTTCCTCTTGAGTAGACCTATAAAAAAGAAAGAGGTTTGTGGGAAGTAAAAAGGAGTTTTTTAAGGTTAAACACTAAACAGCATTAAGCCTAAAATCAAAATGCAGGAAAGGACTATCAAATATAGTGAAGCTGCTGAAATCTCTTCTGTTATGTTTAGGTTGTAAATGTAAACCATATATGAAGAAACTGCCAAGAAACATTGCACATATTACAAAATGTGACAAGTAGCAGAAAGAATCAATATCTATTAGAATAAACAAATAACCACAAATTGGTTTCATGGATTAACCTGTGGTGCTGCTAGCTACAGCTTGCTTTGCAGGAACCCTGCAGAAGTACAATTGCTCGAATTGGTAAAGAAGATGTGCGTAGAGCTTTTCAACTTGAGCAGATAGCTTTACAATACTGCCTTCCAATTTCAGGGCAGAGACAACTTCACCCCATTTCTTTTCTCGACCAACCTGGAAACATCAAATGCAAAAATGCATATAAGCATAAATAGAAATTAATTTAGTCCTTCTTAATGATGCTTGATTCTAGACCTAGATGTACTTGTGGTGTTTGGACTGCAGCAGTTGAAACATTACAGAGATTCACTGAAACTAAATTTTCTCTCTTCAAACTTATTCTGCAATATTAATGCCACTGACCAAGATGGAGTTCATTATATTTTACTTTGGTACACGAATGAGTTCCATATATCAAAAATTGTTTTTTTTTCCTGGTAACACAAAAATTGTTTTAAAACGATTACTTATGAAATATGATCAGCTATTTATTGACGTAGCATATTTTGAAAAGTATACCCAATCCGCGAAATCCCCTGATTTGGATGAATTGGCTTGACATTTACAAGAAAGTCGCAAAGAATATAGACATTTATGAGAAACTAACACACATCTAAAACCCATGCATGCATGTGAGGCCAACGATGATCACGGGGCAAGATATACCTGATGATATCCTCCTCTTCTGGTCACTTCCAAGTAAACTAGGTACAAATCCAGCAATGTTTCTCGGACATTGAAACTGCAAGGCAGAATTGGAAACAACATCATTTATTCATTCTTACCTTTTATCCATCGTACTTAGTCCAAATAAGTTCGTGCAAAATTATATGCAGAATCTTATCTGTAACACTCTTGAACAAGAAGACACTTTCTGAGCCGTCACTAAAATATGAGTTGAGAAAAAAACTTGGACCCACTTAAATGTTTAAGGATTCAGGTATCTCTTAAAAGGTTTACTTGTGTTTGATTAGAGGATGAAAATAAGGTAAATTTTTCAAGAATGAATTTTACGTAAAATTTTTATCTATGGAAATTTTATCATTTCTTTTATCCTCCAAACAAACACATCTTAAAATAGGAGAAGCAAAATCTCTCTTACTAAAATAAAAAAGAGAGAAAGCATTTTTTCTAGAACCATAGAAACATGTAAAGACTATGTTGCCTTACCCGTATTCGATATGAACACGAGTACGAGATACAAAATTTTTGAAAAAAATGGAGTACGGGTACATTTATATATATAAAAAAAGATATAAAATTTTATAAATTTTATGTAATTAAAACTAAAATTTTAACATAAAATTGATCAAAATTATTCAATATTACATTCTAATTTTTTTTTTTTTTGTTCATGCAATTCGAGAGCAACCAACAACACCGTTACACCAGTAAAAATAATAATGCCAATAACCTTGCCCAGTAAAGAAAAAAAAATTAATAATGCCAATAATCTCACCACCCATCAAACAAATATTAAGGGGAAAAAAATAAAGAGGCCAAGACGGAAAAATGGGAAGCACATTGTAAGAGCAACTTGTTGAGGCTATTGTTGTAACGAGGAAACTCACATTAGGCTCAGTCCAGAGGATTCCAACAACTCACTGAGTTTGATATAGAAGCTGTCCGAGTCACCAAGAGAACGGTACTGTTTTCCAAAACAGTCACCAGCAACTGTGACAGCACTTCCATTGGTGCTAACAAGGCTTTGAAAGCCCTCGACTTGGGCATGTGAAGGTGATGGAGCCATCCCCGGTTCCTTGCGGTGCATGTTTTACACTAGGCCTCAAACATGAACTCAACTTGTTTGGTTTTTCGTGTTTGAAATGTGGTTTATATGGTTGGGTGCAACGTATGTACGAATGTGGAATGGGATGGAGAGACCTTGTGCACCTGCGACAGCTGCACAAGATACGTGGCAGTGTTCTGTTTTTCTCCCTGATTGACCTTCTGCATCGTGTAAATAGGAATGTTAAAGTACATTAGTAAATCGTACTGTTTGAAGGTTTTTTTTCAGTAAATAAAAAGATTTAGATGTATTTATTCTGATTTTTTAAAAAAAATTATTATTTATACTCATAATACTTTAGATATCATATTAATACACTTTTTCTATCTTTGAACGGAATAAGAACTCCCTTCTGTTGAATTTCATATTTCATCTAATAATAAATAAGAATGTATCGACATAATACACATTATGAGTTTAAAAAACACTACTCTTTTAAAAATGGGTAAACAAGTACACATTATGAGTTTAATCAATACTATTTTAAAAATGGTAAACAACACTCACCTAAATTTGTGAAAATAACATTTGACCCCAAATTTATGAGGAATTGATATTCCATCCAATTGTCTTATCTCCTCCGTACCTATTTAACTATGGTTAAGACATATACTTAGGGTGTGTTTGGGCTGCTATATTAAGTATTATAGTATAAGCTTATACTATATATTATGCTCTTATTTATTGTTTAGTGCAAACAACATATTGTATAAACTTATACATCATAATCCCCTTATACATTAAAATATCATATAACTTAATATGCATAAGTATACCAGGCCTAAATAGCTTTTAAAATACAAGAATACTTTTATATTTTAATATTTTATTAAAATAAAATAATTCTTAAATAAATAATAATAAGTATAAATTTATAAATAAAATTATTTCATAATAAATAAATATTGTTAACAAATAATATATGATATCAATCTAGATATATACAATAAAAATAAAATAATAAATACTAAATAGCAAATAAATATTTAAAATAAATAATAAATAATAGGTAATATATAAAAGTAAGGATCAATAATAAAAATATTTTTGGTTAATATTTATTTTAAAATTAATATTTTAATAATTATAATTAAAAATAGAAAATATTAAAATATATAAAATAACTATTTATATAATTTACTAAAATAATTTATAATTATAAGATATTAAAATAAATAATAATATTTAAAATGAATTAAATTTTAATTAATAAATATTTACATAAATATAATATTTAAAAATTATATTTAAATCATTAATAAAATTTTATTTTATTTTATTTAATATTTAATTATAATATTAGAATTATTTATAAATAAATGATAATATTATAAAATATAAAATATTATATATTATACGGTATTACATCAAATAATGTATAGTATTAAAAATTTATAAGGCCTTATACTATTGGCTATTATCCTAACTAGCATGGCAAATGGGCCCTTAGGGCTTGTTTAACATATATAATAGGATAATGCTAATAGTAAAAGATATGATGGGATAATGTTTGATAGTATCAAGCTCGATAAACTGTAATACTGTATTGTGTTGGATGTGTATAAGATATTATATTTTATATTTTATAATATTATAATTTATTTACAAATAATTCTCATATTATAAGTAAATATAATATTAAATTAAAAAAACAACAATAAAATAAAAATTATTAATTATTTGAATATAATTTTTAAATATTTTATTTATGTAAATATTTATTGATTAAAATTTTAATTACATTAAATACTATTATTTATTTCAATATTGTATAACTATTTATTATTTTAATAAATTATATACTGTTTGATATAATTTAAATTATATCAAAGAGAATATAATTGATAATTAATAATTGATAATTTAAATTATATACTCTTTAATATTATAATTGTTAAATATTATTATTTTGATAAATTATATAAATATAAAATATACTCTTTGATATATTTAAATATTTTCAATTTTTAATCATAATTATTTAAATTTTAATTTAGCACTAAATATTAAATCAAAATTTTTTATTAATCCCTACTTTCATATATTACATATTATTATTATTTTTTATTTAAAATATTTATTTTTTATTAAATACATATTATTTTATATTATATATTACTTATCAATTATAATTTTTATTATATATAACCAAATTGATATCACATATTATTTTAAAAATTATTTAATTATTATGAAATAATTTTAGAGAAAATTACCCTAACTTTTCCTCGAAATTTAGTGCAATTACACTCAAGGATCTCTCTATTTTACAAAACTATCATCTACCTTAGAATTCACTAAAATAACACAGGCAACAAAAATACTAGTTCATTAATTTAAATTATAAAAAAGATTATGGGATATATACATAATTATTAACAATGAAATTATAATATTTTAACAATATTTAATACTTTAAATGAATAAAATAGTTTTTTATCATATAAAAATAAAACTTATAATTATAATTTATGATTAAAAATACGTATTTTAGTTAATATATATGTCAAATATTATCAACATATTATAATTTTGTCATTAATAATTATGTAATGTATCACATGTTATCTATCTTTGTCACTTAAATTAATGGATTAGTTTCTGCAAGGGATATCAGATGGCTTTAGTGAACCACAAGATAGGTCGGTGATAGTTTGGGAAAATAAATTAGTGTTGATTGTAATTACACTAAACCTTAGGAAAAATAAGTGTAAATTGTTCATAATTTTATTAAGAATTTTTTATTTATATAGCTTTTACTTATTACTATGAGGGTTTCTTCGGTACCTATATAAAATTCAAGTATACTGATACATCTTAGATATTTGTGGTTAAGAATAAGTCACGTGTCTCACTAACTAAAATTTTTATTGAAATCTATCAAGTCATAACCATTGATTACATAAAAGGGTATGGTACCTTGGATACCAAAACAAAACCCTATTATTATTTATTTAATAATTATTTTATTTTAATAAAATAAAATATTAAAAATAAAAGTAACTTTATATGTTAAAAGTTAATTAGGTCTAATCCAACTTTTCCCATGTTATATTACATTTTACAACATCTTAACTTACAAAGGCATAATAACATATAAACTTATATAATATATTGTCTATACCAAACAATGGTTAAGGCCACAACATATAGTACTAATAGCTTATCCTATGGTGCATAATGGAGCATACCAATCACACCCTTATACACATTCTATTATATCCTATAATTGTATTAATCCTATCCTATCCTATAATAATTGTTTCGATAAAAAAAATTAAAACGTGAATAATATATAAAATTTTTGTGTATAAAATTAATATAGTATGTGTTATTATTTTGAGTGTGATTGTCGTTCCAGTTAATTAAAAAATTAATTGCAGTTATAAATTCTCACTAAAGCATACGTAGAGCGGATTTTATAATTTTATTATATATATCTTTTTTTAGTTGGGTAAACAGGGCTAATGACCAAACAAAAAGAGCTTTATTATATATATCTTTATGTATGGATTTTCATATCACAATAACCTTATAATTGTTATGTATATTCTCTTAGTTTAATAATATCGATGATAAAATTATAAATTTTGAGTTTGATAAAATTTTATAGTTAATTGATATGATGTTCATATTTTTTTTTAAATAATTATGCATGAAATTTCTATGGAAGGAAAATTGCAACAACGTGTCAAAGTTTTCTCTAGAATAGGTTTCTAGTTATTTAATTAAGAAATGAGTGATTGACAGTATTTATGTGTTAATTGATAATATTTATAGATGATATTACCATAGAAACAAAATGCGTGCCACCACCTAGGGGCTGGTTTTCTATTGCCTGGGCAGTGGCTGTCCAAAGTTCATATTGTTTCAACCTATGGACTGCTTGAGGATGGATTTTGGCCTCCTAAGCAGTAGGTTATTAGCATCAGTATTATAACTTTTACGTGATTTTTCATGCCTTACATGTGTGAATCGAATTTTGAGGTGGTCTTCATCAAAATTGGAGCTTTTTCTCTTAACTATCAGTGCCATAAAAAACATCTCCATCCCATATCCCCAACTACTGTTATGCCCAAATTACCGTAGCAACATCAAAATGTGTCAAAATTTGGATTTCTCATTGAAATTAATCTTTTCTTGATATTATGCCTTCAAAGTATATACCATCAAATTCCATACATGGGAAATACTAATTATTATGAACATGAAAAATAAAAATTAAAAAAAAAAATTCCAACAAGAGTAGAATAATTTCAACAACAAATGTTCAAGTTGGAAAATAAACAAAATTCAACGAAAACACTTAAAATCTCAAAGATCCTAGCATAGTTTTAAATGCATTATGAGCTCAGATAAACCTATGAAATAGAGTTATCATCACACCCCAAACCTAAGTTTTTGTTAGTCCTTGAGCAAATAGAAAAATCAAAAGACAAAATATAACACCCAACAAAAGTTCTCAAATAGGAATCGCGTATAATATATGCTCTCATAAACTCCTTATCTCTACAATTTGAAAACAAGCAAAAGAATTAATGGAATCATGCAATCAACACATGTAACCTGTAAATTCCATTCCAAATAATGCACAAACTCATTGTTTAGGCCCATATCAACATCCTGGTTAAAATTATGAAGTCATTCAAAAACCAATGCAAACTCAAACCATATTTTTCATTCCGATTTCCACTAATATCGAAGTAATGCATCGAGTGTTGGCAATAAGTGTGTATGCCCAAGACTTATTCTGTCATAATCTAATGATTTATTGTTATCTTATTTTGATAAATAAAGAATCATTCACATTTTTATTATCATATTTAGATTACCTAGTATGATATTTTCCTTGATTAAAATTAGAAACTTATCACTATGATAGAGATCATGATAATGAGAGATAAGGTTTGCAAATAATTTTAACCCAAATTTTTCTTAATCATAGGGTCACTAAAATTAGGATATTACTAATATAGATAGATTAATATATAAGTGATAATCCTCATAAGAATGGAGATTAATAGTTCTCATGTAATAAATTACATATATAGATGATATATATGAGATATTATCATTGAACAGACTAATTTGAAACTCCTAACGTTTAATATTACCATAAGGTTGTCAATAGGATATTCTTAGCCAGAACATGTTGTAACTATTTCCTTATATATCAAACACGAGTTATCATAGTAATCAACAAGTCATTTATTATACTTTGATGTTAGACACCTAATGCTTTTGGGTGATAGTTCAAAGGATACTGCGTATGGTCAGGACCTATCGGATTAATAATGATAAGCCAAGAAGGAATCTATCAACTCATGGTAATGAGTTTAAATATCCGATGATAAGCTCTATCATTTTCCTCATCTTTAATGTGATCAGTGATGCCCAAATGCTGGAGACGTGGTACCTACAAGGACTCTAATGCTTAAGTTAGTAAGGATTCAAGAGGAATAGTATGTGTGGGAAATGACATGCCATTAAATGATGCTTTCCTCTTTCTTTTTATACTCTCTAGGATTTGTCCTTAAAGGAAAACCCTAATGATAAGTCAATGTCTTTCTAGAAGACCTTATCCTTTTTGTGATTTGCAGAGAATCGTTGGAGTCAACTTTGTTCCAAAAGATTCCCTTTGAGCTCAGGATTATGTGCTCCATCCGTTGTGTGAGCTTTTTGACCTCCTTAGAGGGAGATCGGCTGCATTTTGCTAAACTCAAAAGGATAATGTTATTTTGAAGCTCACATGGGTATAGACGCTTATGTGGGCCCATGTGAGTGTGAGAGGAGTGATGGAGAGAATGAGTTGGGAGAAAGTAAGTGGTGGAACCCATGTATTTTGTAAGTTAGGTGTTTAGACGTTTGAGAATTTAATTTAGGGTATCAAAATAGCAAATAGACACCCATGTGGGCTCATATGAGTATAAGAGGAGTGATGTGGAGAGAATAAGTTGAGAGAAAATAAGTGGTGAAACCCATGTATTTATGAGTAGGGTGTTTAAGAATTTAGGGTGTCAAAATAGAAAGTCCAAGTCACAATAGGTTCGACCTCCCTGTTGTAGTACGTCATGTTATTTTTGTTTGTGATCAAATTCCGTAACTCGTGACCATATTCCAGGGTTTCTCCCATAACAATATTTAATAAAAATGATAATATAGAAAAAGTGGCCAACAAAAAAAATTAAAGTATCTTAAAGTTTAATTATAATAATAATCACAAGTAGTGAATTGACAAGCATATTCCTACTTTTTTAAAAATTTATTAATAATTAATTCATTAATTGAGTTAAAAATAAATTTAATACAAATAATAAAAATAATTATATTAAAATTTATCATTTTTATTTTGAACATGTATTTTATTGTTATTATTTTGATAATGTGTGATTAAAATAACAAAAAATTTGTTGAAATTTTAAAATAATTATTGATCAACGTAGAAAAGTAAAACTCTTAATTCTTTTTGAAAAGTAATGGTATAAAAATATGAGTATTTATTAAATTTTTAAATAGCGAGTTAACATATTATTATATGTAAATATAAATTTTTATGTTAATTATATATCAAAATCAAATTCAGTAAAATAAGTTAAGTATGTGTAGTTTATATGATTTTTTATTATTTTTCAACTGTTGACTTAAATATTGCACCATAAATTAAATTATGAAAACAATAGTATATATTAGAGTAAATAACTCATGTAGTCCTCTATGTTCATGGTCACTCCCACTTTGTCAATTTTTTTATTTAATTTTACTAGAATACCTTTTTTCTTTCTCTTGTTAGTTTGGATGAATTTTTAGAAAAATATTTTTTAATAATATTATTTGCAAAAATAAAAGTTTTTTTACATCTAAATATTAAATTAATTTATGTTTGTATGTGTAATTTTAAACGGTTTTTATTTATTCTTAAAATATTTTTTATATTATAAAAAAAATCTAAAAGATAAAAATTATAGCTTTAAAAAATGTCGGAGTTCTTAAAAGTGATATTGGTGATCTAATCATCTCATAAATATTTCTCTTCTAGAAAGGAAGTGTCATTATACACGTGTGTAACACTTGCCCTAGATTTTGCGGTGTCAACTTTTAGAAGATTTGAACGGTTAATTTATTGCAATGTTAACCTAATTTTTTTATGATCATATAGATGGTTCACTTTCTGCAAATAGATCTCTTCCAGTTTTATACTGGTAACAAAATCTTAATTTAATTAAGGTTTTTTTTTTCTCACCTTATGAAAGACATGCTTAATATAGAAGCATAAATCAAGCAGACAAATATCCGATAGCAAATCTATTTAATTAATAACTTTCGATAACTATAGGTCAAATTGTTCAATTTTCTTCCACCTAACTATACAATTGATTTCTTGTGAATCTCCCATTCAAAATTGAAGTAATAATCTCATCTATCATGGAGTTGCTTCCTCTATAGCAACTATGGTGCGGTTTATTCTTCTAATTATTTGTTTTCTCTCGGTTTGTACTGCACAAGATTGTGGTAACAATCAAATTGCACACACCATTATCGTTGATCAGTCTGGCAAAACAAAATTCAGAACGGTCCAAGCTGCCATTGATTCTATAGCTGAAAACAATAATCGATGGGTGAAAATTCACATAAATCCCGGCACATACAAGTATGTTATGTAATCCTTGTTTTTTTTGGGTTTTATCTAATTTTTTTTTCTTTTTTATTGGTTTCATTGTTTTGGTTTTCTAATTTGTTGAGGCTTTTGTTGTGGGCAGGGAGAAGGTCCGAATCCCCATTGAAAAGCCATGCATCTTTTTGGAGGGAGAAAGCAGTGATGTCACGACAATTACATACAACGACCACCAAAAAACAGATGAAAGTGCTACATTCACATCTTCTCCAAACAATGTGATTGCAAAGGACATTACTTTCAAGGTAGAAAAAGTTCACTTAAAAACCTTATCCCATTAATCATAATATATAATGAAAGAATGACAAAACAATTATTTAGAATTTGTTACAATAGTGCCATGAAATTTTTGTTTTTGCGGTTCAATGGCAGAACTCCTTCAATGTGGCAGCAGTGTTGAGTTTGCAACACAGGAAGGCAAGAGGCCAAGTGGTCCCAGCATTGGCAGCAAGAATATATGGAGACAAATCTGCCTTTTACAATTGTAGATTCATTAGCTATCAAGATAGCTTGTGGGATGTGCAAGGTCGTCATTACTTCAAAAACTGCGTTATTGAAGGTGCTGTGGACTTCATATTTGGTAATGGTCAGTCCTATTACGAGGTATATACACAAGCAAATTTTTATATATAAAAAAATCATTTCATGTTCTTTAAATATATTTAGATGACTTTTTTTATGTAAAAGCGAGATCACTAAAATAAAATAAAATATTTTTTAAGAAATTGCAATTTATATCTTCTAAAAGAATCTATTAATATAAAAAAAGAGGTTTGATAATAAATAAAGTTTTTAATTTTATACCCAAATATAAACTAATATTAAGAATATCTTTTTAAAAGAGATCATTCGAAGAAAATCTTTTTTGAGAAGAGAATTTAAACAAGTCTCGGCTCAATTTCAATTGTGTCTCTCCATGGGTTTTTAGTGCATAATATACCAAAATGTAATGTTCTAAAAACATTTGCAGGGATATATATGGGGGCAGGTAAAAATGGCCAGTGGCAATTTTTTAAAAATAATAATATAATAATAAATTGTTAATAACGATTTTAATTAAATAATAATATAAAATAAAATCACCAATAACAACTTTATTAAAATACTATATCAATATAATTTTTCCCATAATCCCATATTTCAATATGTAATTCATCTAAACACCGTATGTAAAATAGTTTACTCAATTTTACATCTTTCTTCATTCTTTTTTTTTATTCATTTTTATTTTCATTAAGCTTGAGCATTTAATTAATTTGATGCAGGATTGTGTGATCAATGCCACCTCCTCAGGTTTTATAACAGCCCAGTCGCGCGGATCAGGGAATGACCCAGGTGGTTTTGTGTTCAGAGGGGGTTTTGTGGTTGGCGGTGTCGGCGTAAGATCGTGGTTAGGGAGAGCCTGGGGTCCTTATTCCAGAGTTATATTCTATGGAACAAACTTGGGTTCTATGGTTGAGCCTCGAGGATGGAGTGCTTGGCATTACACAACACACGAGTATGTTTGATCCCTTTAGTATAAGTTTAGACAGTATTATTATATTGTTCTCGGAAGTTAGGTTGCCTGATCAATATCTTTGTTCAAGTTTTGAAATTAGTTTTTAATTTTTTTTAATTAGGCGGTCTTAAACGGTGCATTAGGACCAGCCTACATCATAACATGTACTACTAAAAGAAAATAATATCATTTAGTGGATTTGAATAAGTTGAAATTTGTTATTTGCAGGTCCTTTTTTGTTTTTTGTTGCTTTGGTGGTATTTTTTTTTTAATTTTGAATTAATTTGTGAACAAATCCATGCAGGAGTAATCTCACCTATGCTGAAGTTAACTGTATAGGACCAGGGGCCAATATTTCTAAACGCGTCCCTTGGATGAAGAAGTTTAGTGCTAACCAGCTACTTCAATTTTCGAGATCATCGTTCATCGACCGAGATGGGTGGATTGCAAAATCACCATCGGAATAGCTCAGAGGTGTTTGATACATTGTCTATAAGATTAATGGTAATCCAAATTACCACTTAGAAATATTATCACCTTTTAAATACCTGTAATGTTACAATGGTATCTATAGGTAATCTAACTGACAATGCTTCAAAAGATTATCACCTTTTAAATTATCTTGTTTGGTGTATTATATAAAGGTTTAATTAATTTGTTAGTCCCTGTCTTGTTTGTAGGTGTGTTTTTCCTTACTTGAATTCTTTAGATTTGTATAAAGTGGAGATTATGAGTGGGAAAGTTAAACAATTTGTATTGAGCATGATGAGGGAGAGGGAATAAGTATTGGTAAGGTTACATAGTTCGTATGAAAATGTAACTAGGACCAGAATTGTTAAGTTCAATCAATTATTTTTTATTTTATATTAAATTTATTAAGTGAGTAAATAATATTTAAATATTGTTAAATTCAATCGTTATTATCAATTGAAATAATTTATAGACATATTGATAATAAAATTTAAACAATTTAAATTATTATTAATTATTTTTTAATTGTACACCACTCAAAAGATGCACAATATAGTATTAATTTTAAAATGTAATTAATTTACTTATGATAAAAAAAATCCTAATTTAATAACTCAAAACAACAAATGATAATGAATTATAAACAAAAAAGAACCAAATGATGAGTATTTTTTTAAAAAAAATTAAATATTTTTATAATTATAAAATAATATTAAATTGATTCAATATATTTATCATCTTTATATTTGACTTATTTAATTGATCCGTGTGACACACAGGTACTATACTAGTTTCTCTTAGAAAGGAAATACCATTTTCTGTTTAAAAAGTGTTCAACACTTCCCGGACATTTTGCAGTAACACCTTTAACAGGATCTGAAAAGTTTCTTCTAGTAGTGAGGCCTAATTTTATAATAATGTAGATGATTCATTTTCTGTACGTATACACCTCTTCCCTTCCTATTTTATATTAGTATCAAAAGCTTAATTTAAGGATTTTCGTTATCCTAACCTTCAGCATAAATCAATGAGACAATTATGAGATGATAAAATCCAACAATTTAATAACTTCTAATAAATGGGTCAAATTGTTCTGTTATTTTCTTCTCCTTATTGCGTCAAGTCCCATTCAAACTTGAAGCAATTATCTCATCCATCATATGGAGCTTCTTCCTCTAGCAACTATATGGCGTCTTATTCTTCTTGCCATCTATTTTCTCTCAGTTTGTAGTGCACAAGACTGTGGTAACAATGAAATTGCAAGTGTCATCACTGTTGATCAGTCGGGCAAAACAAAATTCAGTACGATCCAAGCTGCCATTGATTCAATAGCTGAAAATAACAATCAATGGGTGAAAATTCACATCAATCCTGGTACATACACGTACGTTACGTAATCAATTTGTTTTAGAGCCGATGTAATTTACTATCACTATTGCCTTGGTTTTCTGTTTCTTTGACGTTTTTGTCGTGGGCAGGGGAAGGTCCGAATCCCCATTGAAAAGCCATGCATCATTTTGGAAGGCCAAGGCAATGATGTCACGACCATTGCATACAATGACCACCAAAAAACAGATGAAAGTGCCACATTCACATCTTCTGCAAACAATGTGATTGCAAAGGACATTACTTTCAAGGTAGAAAAAGTTCACTTAAAAATCTTATCCCTATATCTCATTAATCATAATATAATGAAAGAATGACAACAATTGTTTAGAATTTGTTACAATTCAATGATATAGTGCCATGAAGTTTTTGTTTTTGTGATTCATTGGCAGAACTCATTCAATGTGGCAGGAGTGTTGAGTGTGCAACACAAGAAAGCAGGAGGCCAAGTGGTCCCAGCATTGGCAGCAAGAATATATGGAGACAAATCTGCCTTTTATAACTGTAGATTCATAGGCTGTCAAGATAGCTTGTGGGATGTGCAAGGTCGTCATTACTTCAAAAACTGCGTTATTGAAGGTGCTGTGGACTTCATATTTGGTAATGGTCAATCCTATTACGAGGTACATATACAAGCAAATTTTTATATAAAAAAGTATTTCATGTTCTTTTTTAATATATTTGGGTAACTTTTATAAGTAAAAACAGAATCATTAAAAAAAAGTAAAAATAAAATAAAATCTTTTTGAGAAATTATAATTTCTATCTTCTGAAAAAAGATCTATTAACATAAAAAGTATATTTAATAATAAATAAATCTTTTAATATTATATCCAAATAGAAATTAATGTTACATCCAAACGTAGTAAAAATATATTTTTAAAAGAGATCATTTAAAGAAATTTTTTTTTGTTCTTAACACAATTTCCATTGTGTCTCTATTTTTTTTTCATGGGCTTTCAGTGCATAATATACCAAAATATGATGTTTTAAAAATATTTGCAAGGATATATATGGGGGCAGGTAAAAATAGCCAATGGAGATTTTAAAATAATAATATAAAATAAAATTGCCAATAATAAATTTATTAAAATACTATATAAATATAATTTTCCCTATAATCCCATATTTCAATATATAATTTATCTAAACACCATATGTAAAATAGTTTACTCAATTTTATATCTTCATTTTTATTTTCATTAAGCTTAAGCATTTAATGTGATGCAGGATTGTGTGATCAATGCCACCTCCTCAGGTTTTATAACAGCCCAATCGCGTAGATCAGGGAATGACCCAGGTGGTTTTGTGTTCAAAGGGGGCTCTGTGGTTGGTGGTTTTGGAGTAAGATCATGGTTAGGGAGAGCTTGGGGTCCTTATTCCAGAGTTATATTCTATGGAACAAACTTGGGTTCTGTGGTTGAACCTCGAGGATGGAGTGCTTGGCATTACACAACACAAGAGTATGTTCAATCCCTTTAGTATAACTTTAGATAGTATTATTATATTGTTCTCGAAAGTTAGCTTGCCTGATCAATATCTTTGTTGAAGTTTTGAAATTAGTTTTTAATTTTTTTTAATTAAGTGGTCTTAAACTGTGCATTAGGACCAGCCTACATCATAACATGAACTAATAAAAGAAAATAATATCATTTAGTGGATTTGAATAAGTTGAAATTTGTTATTTGCAGGTCCTTTCCGTTTTTTGTTGCTTGGGTGGTATTTTTTTAATTTTAGATTAATTTGTGAACAAATCCATGCAGGAGCAAGCTCACCTATGCTGAAGTTAACTGTATAGGACCAGGGGCCAATATTTCTAAACGCGTCCCTTGGATGAAGAAATTTAGTGCTAACCAGCTACTTGAATTTTCGAGATCATCGTTCATCGACCAAGATGGCTGGATTGCAAAATCACCATCGGAATAACGTTTATTGTAATCTCACTTTAGAAACAGACCCGAATGTTTGGCTAATCACATTAATGGCTTTAGTTTGGTTATCTTTATTCTGTTTTTTCCTATTATGGTAAAATAGGATATCTATTAAAAAAAGGATATCTTTTTCGTTTATTAGCCAAAATTCTCTACGTCATTCTTAGAAAAAATTAAATTTCAAGGTCTCATTAACGGAGGTTAACAAAAAAATCTCAAGTGTCATTTTTCCCCACATTCACTAACTGCCCCCAATCGATAATGTGGCACATTGCCCTGCATTTTTGGAATTCAAGAGTCTAGAAAGGTCCTTAGAAGTTTTTTTTTTGTCGCAAAATATTTCATAATTGTCGGGGCTAAGCTTCAAACCTATGAATGAAAGTGACTGGGCCTCCAACAGGCACCAAAGTTAATTGTGGAACCCAACGACGCTACATGGCACAATTCATTGCGGCTTATCACCGAATCAATGTCCAAACGCAAACCAAACACTTTAGAGAGGACAAACCAAAAACCCGGAAAAAAAAAAAAAGAGAGGTGAAAACACGATTGCCACGTGTGTGCAAAACGATTGGACCACAATGCCTCCTGGCAGCTTAATAAAGCTCTAATTGTGGTGCGCTGTGGGAAGGAATGATTAGTTTTCTCGAAAACGCAGAGTTAACAGGCGTGGATTTTAGCTTTGGCTACTCGACTAAGGTGACTCCTCATGTAGCTATGGAGGAACGATAACCGCCTCTAACTTTTCCAATTTCTTTAGTGTTATATATATATATATATATATATATATATGTATATCTGTGTGTGTGTATAGATGCCCCTTTAAATTATTTTTATGCTTATATTATAATAAAAATTGAAGGAATTAAAAAAGCTCGACATATCTGGGTCCAATTTTATCACTCGGTCTTTTATTTTTCTATCTCATTCTTATTTTATTTTTTGATTGTTTGTTATAGCTAAATAAGAAAATATGATTTAAATATCTGACATTAATTCTTATAAACTTTTTGCTTAGTTAGATATTTAAATATTATAATAAACAATATGTTATGTATATATGTGTTTTTTGAGTTTTAATTGTGAAACCTGTATTTTCTACCTCTAATTTGACCATTGACAAAAATAGCACTAGACTAATTGGTATTCTAAAATATATATTTTGTTGTCCCTTTCAATTAAAAAAATAGGACCAATTTATCTCTCCTTAATATTTTTGAAGGATTTATAGGACAAATTGATATTCAATGATTTATGAAGCAGTTCACATTAACCCTTAACAAAAACATGAATGAGATAAACAAATCCATTAAAATATTGGGTAGTGACTTATTTATCCTGTATTTTTAATTGCAAGAGATCATAAAATATATTTTTACTTTTAGGGACCAATTGGTTCAACAATACTTTTATCATAGATCAACTTAAAATTTTACGTTTTCTTTTATATATATATATATATATATATATTGTAATTTCCTTATAAAATTTTAAGCTTTACTAAACCTCAAAGATTTATGGTGACAATTTTGTAAATAGAGGATGTCAAATTTAATTACATTATATTTTACAGGATCTGTGTAATTCATCTTAAAATAATAATAAAAAAGCTTCATACTGATATAGTGATGAGGGGTTTAGGTAGTATACATGGGATTTTAAGTTCAAACCTCGTAACGATTAATGTAATTTTATAAGTACAAAAAAAACAAAGCATAACAAAAATATTGTAAAATTTATACTTTTTAATGATCATAATCATGCATTGAAGAGTAATTTTAAATAACACTATTCAAATAATACTTGTTATATTAAAATCACATGATGTATGAATTTTTTTAAAATGCAAACTATTTTACTACAAATTCAGTTTTAACCAAATCAAATTCATCCAAACATGTTTCTAGAATTGCTTTCCAAACACAAATTACATCTTCATTTTCATCTTCATTTTCATTTTGTTTTCATTTGGGTCGTGCATCCTCAATAGTCAATTATCGTTGTCATTCTTTCTGTCCCCATTTTTTTTTTGGGTCATAGAGATGCCATTCTTTTATTTTTCTCATATTTTTGGCATGATAGAGATGTTGTTCTTGGTCAAAACCAAATTTCAAGACGTTACCAACCGAGGCTAACCCCAAAACAAAAAAATCTGGCGTCATTTTCTCTGTAACTTCCTCCAATTGGCCCAATTGATTCTCTATGGCCATATTCCGTGAGTCTTGGCTCGGTTGCAAAACACAGAAAGTGACGGTACGGACACCAAGATTACTTGTGGAATCCTACGACGCTACATGGCACAATTCATTGCGGCTCATCAACTTATGGTAGTCGTCCAAACCAAAAGCAAAAACACATTCGAGAACCAAAAATAAAATAAAAACGCAAACACTCAATCTAATCTCTAAAAAAAAAAAACTAAAACTTATGTCCAAAAAACAAAAACTTTATCCAAAAAATTGTTCCTCCAAAAATTAAAATGCCTCTTGTGGTCCTCTAAGATATGAAACACTGGATATGTTAATCCCCCTTATTTAAAGCTTATGATGGAAGAAATACTATAAGTGTTTTATTCATAGTTTAAAACTTTATAGATAATTGACTCAGTCAAAGCATTAAGATCATTGGGTATTGGTTTAAATGAAGTATTTGGTTTAACTAAATATTATTAATTAAATATATAAATGTATTAAAATTTTGTTACCAAAAATATATATATATATATATATATATATTAAAATTTAAATAAATATAATAAAATTATACAAATAATTAATAATTTAATATATTTAAATGCTAAAGCAATCTGGAAAAAAATAATCAAATAATAAAACCTGACATAATTTATCACAAATTAACTTATAATAAATTGAAAAGTAAAGTAAGATTATAATTTTTTCATTTTTTGTGAAAACTAACATATGTTGTGGTATAGCTGGAAGCATGGATGATGGATCCCAATTCGCAATCCATTTTGCATTTTGACCTTTTCATAATAACATAAAAATAAATCCCATTCAAACCCACCCATCATATGCTCAGTCTCCTTTTCACGGTAGTTTCACATACAACCTTTCTCTTTCTCCCTCATCGCTCACCTACTTTCAGCACCACACCCAACCACCCTCATAGCCACACAACCTTTCTATCCCCAAGCCCTATTTCATGCTACTGCACTTGCAACCTCACTGAACCCAGAACCCATCACCACACTTATCAAGTTTAGCCACTAACCCAAAGCCTTTGTCGCACTCTCCTGTCATCGCCACATTGAGTTGTGTGGGTAGCAATGTTCTGCAGGAAGTGAAGTAGCGTGGTGGTGGACCAGTGATTGTGGTTCTTCTCACATTTTATGGCGACCTTATTCCCGCTTCTTGTGCTCTCCTCTCCTAATGATGATCACTCTTCTCTTTCTCGATATGTTTTTCTTTCTTTCAATGTTGGTGTTGAATCTGAAACAAAAATGTTGATTGAAAAAAATGACCCGATTCATTTTGGTGAACCTTTCTGTTATCAATTTTGCCTTAAACCAGCGAGTCACACCAGTCATCCCTTTAATGCAAGTCGGATCTAATAGGTGACTCTACCCTTATGACTTCACGAAGGGTTCAATTTGATAACTATAGTTTTATTGATGATGTAGAATCTAATACACACACATACACAGAGAGTTGGGAAATATGGAAAAAACAACTAACTAACTAACTAACCACTAACCAAGCTTTAATTATTAACTAACTACTCAATGGTTAATTATAATACTTGTTAGCTCCAGAACTCTTGAGAAAGCTATAATAACTTGAGTTTTGAATGACAACAAAGTAAATTTTGTTAAAATACTTTGAAGAAAAAAATAATGATTTGCTTGAGTTTTCTGGAATGCTTAACAGGATATTTCTCATATACATATAATTCAATTCTTGATACTTTTTTCATATTATCATGATTTAACATGATTATAATCTCATTCAAAGAGATTCAAATTCTTAAGAATGTGAAAAATTATTCAGAAAGTGAATTAGAGTATGTAAGAATCTTAAGAAAGCAAGCTAGAGTGCCAGAAAGTGAAACTGAGTTTTCAAAAACTAGCTTGTGACTTTAGAAAGTGGCATGACAACTTGAGAAAGTGCTCTCACTTAATCAAATCAAGCACATCATCATCATTCTCATATGTGCTCTTCATTAAAGAAGAACAACACTATCTAAAGACCTTCATCCATCTTAGGAAAAAGTTCAGATGGAATATAAGAGGCTCAAAAAGTGTAGAAATACAATAGAAACCATAACATGCATCAGAAACTACACTGGGTCATCAAAAACTGAAATGAAATTTGAATTTCAATGAAGTCAAAGCCTTAGAAAATTATGATAGCGACATATCATCCTTATACTTGAAGAATCATAATCCCCAATGAAGTCTTCACCAGAAACAAAGTTTAGAAAACCACCAATGCTTGAAGAAGTAGTTTCTGAAGTATTTTAGAAACAAAGGACAACAATTCTCTATAGTATACCAGCTTGCCCTTTGACACAACTAAGAAAACCTATCCTAGGACACACAAAGATTGATCAACATGTGTCAAGAGGAGAAAAGATCAAGGGAACAATGGTCCAATTCAAATTCAAGTATAAAAAGAGAAAGTCTTCAAATTTGAAGGAGCTTTTGCACTCCCAACTTTCAAGCAACATTCATACTTTCTGAAGTTCTTTCTTATCTTGAATTCAGTTTCTAAAAAAGAAAAAATATTCTTTCTTGTATTTCTTAGCAAACATTCTTCTTTAGAAGATCAGAAAGAAGTCTCTCAAGTAGCTTCCTTATTCATTTCATTATCTTAGGAAACTTGAGTGTATTCTTGGAGTGTTAAACACCAAAATCTTATATTTCTTTTACCTTGATCAATTAATGATCAGAGTGAGATTAGCTTGGAGAGGCTAGGTTCAAAACTACTTATGAGTGAGGGTTAACTATATAACTCACTAAAATAGCTTGAGAAAGCTAGTAAAAAGAATATCTATCTTTCTCATGTTGAGAAAGAGGCTAATAGTGAAACTCAATAGTTTTGTTGAAACTGGATGTAGACAGAGTTGGCTGAACTAGTATAAAATCATATGTGTGACATTCTCTTTCTCTATCTCTTTAATTGCCGTATGTTATTCTTTTTTGTTATGTGAGCCTTTATATTTGTTTAAAAAATTTTCTGAAGTTTTACTAAGTTTTTAATGCTTCAGAAAGTAACTTTCTGAAACTTATTAATTTGTGTTTTTCGTTGCCTTCAAGTTTAAACACTTGATAGAATTTGTTTTAGTTTTGAAAAAGTAAAAGGATTTGAAAGATTTAACCCCCACTTCTAGTGCTATATCTTCACTTACAACACACCCCCTCAAGTTGGGCCAAAGATATTGAGAGTTCTCAACTTGAACATACTGGCCTGGAACATGGATAAGTGACAAGTTTTGTAAGGACATTTGCCAATTGATGAGAAGACTTAACATGAACGAGGTGAATTGTGCCATCTTGTATACGATCTCTTGTAAAGTAGTAGTCTATCTCTATGTGTTTAGAGTGAGCATTCATGGAAAGCCAAGTTGGAAGCCAAGTGAATGGTTGCACTACTATGACAGTAAGACAAGAGTCGGTCCAATTTGAACTCCAAAATCATTGAGGAAGCTCTTTAGCCATAGGATCTCACTGGTTAATCTTGCTAATGCCCAGTATTTTGCCTCGCGAAGGACCTGGAAACTGTTCTGTTTCTTTGATTTTCAAGATATTAAATAATCACCCAAAAAACACAGTGTCCCATTGTGGAGCAAGGGGTGACGTGGGGAAAAAAAAAACCTTGTCTTAAAGAAGCTTTAAGATATCTCAACAAATGATGGATGTCATCCAAATGAGGTTGTATTGGCTGATATGTACTAGCTCAAATTGTTCACAGCATAACATATATCAAGCCTCGAAATGGTTAAATAAAGTAGGCGACTAATGAGCCTTGTGTACTGAGTATTGTATGGTAGCAAATCTCCATCTGTTCATTGAGTTTTAAATTTGGGTGGATGGGTAATAGCAGGCTTAGAGTCAACAAATCCTGTGTCTTCAAGGAAAGATAGGGTGTAATTGCGTGGTGAAAGACATATATATGCCTTTGGTAGAATTAGCAATTTCTAACCCCAAGAAATACTTCATGGACAGGGTATTTTGAGTTTGAATAAGGACTTAAATAACTTTGGACCTTTTTGTCAAAAAGGTCTTTACTTGCAATGATGATATCATCAACGTAAACCTAAAAAGTTACATAGGAATCTCCAGAACTAGAATGAAAAGGGAGTAATCTATTTGGATTGGATAAAACCTATGTTGGTTATGGTTGTGGAAAATTTTTTGAACCATTGCCTAGAGGCTTGTCTCAAGCTATAAATTGATTTCTTCAATTTAGATATTGAGTTCTCCCCTTGAAGTGATATCTGGATGGAAGGTCCATATAAACTTCCTTAAATAAATCCCATTCAGGATTGCATCATTAATGTTCAAATGTAGGAAATTCCATCCCTTTGTTGCAGCCAAGGAAATAAGGACTCTTATAGTGGGTAGTTTAGTAATCGGGGATAATGTGTCTTGGAAATCAATTCCACACTAAGAGAGAATGAAGTGAAAGAGGAAGAAGGGCTTGAGAAGGAGGAAGAGAGAAAATCAACAATCGTATGTTATTATCATCAATACCATATTAAAAGCTTATGATGGAAGAAATGATAAAAATGCTTATTGATGATGTAGAATCCAATATATATACAATTGGGAAAGATGGGAAAAAAATAACTAATGAACTGACCACTAACAAAGCATTAATTATTACTAACTACTCAATGGTTAATTGTAACACCCCTACTACGTATTTGTTAATGGGATAACACATGTGGTATATTATATCTTTGACATGACACATTAACCTACAAGTTGACATTCAAATGTTGTAGTTTTTAAGAGCATTCAGGATAGTACTCCCTCTTTTCAAAATATAGCATTTTACGAGTGGTAAATATGAGAAATTTTGATAAAGGGCTATACTCATAAACCCCTTAAATGTTGTCATATTATTTAAAGGGTGTCAGTGTGATTTTAATGTATATTATTAATATCATATTAATAAGATAGCTAACAATTATGTCATTCCATTAAGTTTGAATGGACATATCTATAAAGCGATTAATTTATCATACAATAAAAAAATTTAGGAACCACAAATGGTATTTCGTATTTTAGCAAAACACATGAAGTATTTCTTAAGATTTAATATTCATTTTCAGTTTGGGACCTGAAACTCTATGCATGAATTACTTTAGTCCCTGAAATTTAAAATGTAATTAACTAGTCCATGACTTTGCATTTTTGAATCACATTATTCCATGACTTTCTAATCTTGAATCAGATTAGTCTCTTACCCAAATCGTTAAGACATTATCAATGTGTTGATGATGTGTATCGTTAAGGTGTTACCACTATATTGATGATCTGTATCATTAATTGGTGTACTATCTCACTTCTGACATGACATATAAAAATAATGGCTTCATATTGATGTCTGAAATTTACGATAATGAATCAAATAATAAGTTAGAGTTGTCAAAAAGGGCCAACCGGACCATATGGGTTGGCCCACCATAGGGTCGTGGGCTAAGATGGTAAATCTAGGATGGCTCATTTTACTAACAAGTTAGGAAAATGCCAACCTAGCTTAACCCACCTAAGTTAGTGGGTTAAATAGAGTTGGCCCAGGAAAAAAAATAAAAAATCTGAAGCCATAAAAATAATTTAAAAATCTAAAAAATCATTTAAGATAGCTAAAAATCATTCGAAAAACAGGTAGAAGAAAAACCAGAAATAGAAATCCCACAAACTAGAAAACACCCAAACCAAAAAACCCAGAAATGACAAATGAGAAGAACCAACAGATTAATGATAGCAAAAGCAGAACGAAATGCGACCAATGAGTCTATGATAGAGAAACGTGATGCAACGGTGGAGGAGGAGGGGCGGCGGGTGGCGAGACTCTTAGAAAAAGAAAGGGTAGTGGCGGCTCAGAGGAAAGATAGAGAAGAAGACATAGATGAAGAAAAACAAAGACGACAATGAGTACTAATGTGTGATGAAGATGAACAAGAGGGCAGAAGGTAGAATAGTAGAAGTGTAGAATCGCAAAAGCAAGAGGTGGTGACAAGGTGAAAAAGAAGTTAAGGTTTTTTTTCTTTGAGAGTGAATGAATACTACCGATGTGTTTTAGTCTTGTAAGTTAAATTGTTAAGATGTAATTGTTTTTTTTTAATTTAATTTCAACTTTTTTTAAATGAAATGCCTAGCACCACATCCAAGGTTTGAGATATGAGAAGGCATGATTTACTATGTGTAATCTAAGGATGTAAGCAACCTTAAAAAAAAAGGGGGGGGGGTTGGTCCATGAAAATTAGGCTCAAACCTGCTTAACTCATGGGTTAGGTGAGTTAGGCCATTTCTACCCATTTTTATACGAGTTAAATTTTAGCAACCCAACTCATCATTTTGGTGGATTGAGTCGGATTGGCTTGCAGGCCAAAACTCATTTTGATGACTATAGTAAGTATATATAGTCGGTAAATATCTAGTTTTTTATACCTAAATTTCAAATAGTAAATGGAATTTTAGATAAAATTATACAATATGCTTGTATGTCAGATAAGGGTATACATCAACAACACAATAACGATATCATAATAGATTTGAGTCTAAAGACTAATTTGATTCATAATCACAAAGTTAAGCACTAATTAGGTAAATTCCAAACTTAGAGAACAGAGTGAGTGAGCTTTAACTCATTTTGTTAATTAGGAGGCCAAGAGACCCGAGCGAAAGGAAGGAGGAAGGCAAATGTGTGTAAAATGATAGATTGATAGGTCTACACTGCCACGTGGCACCATAAGGAGCTTCTAATTCAAGAGATTCACCTATCAAAGAGGAAAAAATGGCCACATGAACAACACACAAGTTGCACTCTCCGCCCACAGGCACAAAAGACTCATATGCAGCCTCAGAGTGGCACATTCCCATTCCCATATTCCCAATCCCATACAACATCAAAGATAGATAAGGTTTCTTGTGCGGTGGTATCATCAACACCCAATATCCATTTCCTTCTTCCGACCAAAACGACTCTTTCTTCAGAAATCTCAACACAAGATCAATAATATCTATACCATTATAGTTATTTGGTTTTAGGCAAAGAGGGGGAAAAAGGGTGTTTTCTTTTTGGTGATTTTATTGCATAGTTTGTTTAGGGACTGCATGAGTTGGGAAAAACCAAATTGGTTCTTCTTCAAGTCTGGGAGCTTGAAGTTTCACAAGCAACAGTTGCAGCTATGGCTATTGCTACGGCCACCTTCTCTCTCCATTTTGGCAAACTCTCCATTCGTCAAGCTCATTCTCCTTCGTTCTCGCACCCTTCCTCCCGAATACGCCATCGCTTCCCTTCTAGCCGATGGTTGAACCCCATTTACTCTTCTACCCCTCACAGGTAAGTTTTTTCTTTTTGTGTATCTCAATTTGTAATTTTCAAATTTGGATTTTTGACTAAATGGGGTTTGAGTTAGAGCTGTGTTATTTATACTTACTTGAAAGTGAGTCGAATAGACCACTGGTAATGCATGTGTTAGTGGTGGGAGAATTCATGTTGATGAAGGGGGAGTTGAGGGAATTGATGTGGTAAGCGATAATGTTGTCAGGTTGTTGGAGATTCATATGCAAATGAACGGAGATTTTATGTTATGACCTGGGGAATCAAGTGAAATGTTTGGTTAGAGGGTAAAAAATGGGAGTAAAATCTTCATGATTGAGCTTTATGTGTAATTTTACGGACATTTGGAAACCCCTAGTATTCAATTCTATCAAGGAATTGAATTGAATTCCATGCTTCCAAAGCAACTAAGTGAAAGAATTGAATTCCTATGGGAATTGAAATCCAACAAAACTAAGGAATTGAAATAAGACTCAAATGAGTGTGATTTGATGTGAGAATTGAATTCCAACAATGAAATACCAAAATAACTTTACTTGAATATAATGTTTTATTCCTAACCTATTAATGAAGGATAAAATTGTAAAATAATTAAATTAATTCATTTTTAGACTCATTCAAATCAAGGAATTGAATTGAATTCTTTAATTTACTAATTCATTCTAAACATAAAAATTCAATTCAATTCTATCTCATTAAAAGTTTCCAAACGCATATTAGACATTAAACTCAATCATGGAAAATTTGCCCTTATTTTCACCCTCTAACCAAACACACCCTAAAAAATGTTATTTATACTCATAGTCATAGAGTGTGTGTAGGGTCTACACTCCATCCAATAGTGAATGTGTATAGTAGATGGGGTATGAGTGAGTATGGTGTCTTACACCCCATGAATACTAATAACACAAGTCATTACTTAATTCTCCAGTCGTCTCTCAATTTCCCATTAATCACCGTGAATTCTCGCCACCATTAACATATACCTTCCCTTCCAACTGATTTTTTAAGTGAGTACAATGTCATTTTGTTTTGAGTTATGGTTATTTATTGTCCATTTCTGTGTACCCTTTTTGGCTTTGGTTACAGATTTGCTTGTTTTAGTCCCAAATGTTCAGTAACAGATACTGGCATACATTTTGACCATTTCGCAATGGATGAGGGTGCTGAGGGAGGGTCTTCTTCGGCTGTTGAACATGAGTGTCCAGTGCCAATTGTTAAGCTCAAACCTGATATTCTTGAGGCTGAGCCTTTGAACCTACTCGGTGAAGCCACATTTGTAGATACCCTCTTGACAGCATTGCCTGTAGGTTATTTTGATCCACTATAGGGTGTTGTGAAGCATGGCCTTAACCGTGTCTCATATTTGTATGGTGGTGTTATGCAGGTTTTGTCTGAAGAGGAGCAACATGCCCTTGCAGCTACTCCAGCCCACCCTGCTGGGTTACATGGTGGGGTGTTTCTCAATTTTGCGGAGTCTAACTTTGGCATTGTCATTTTTGATAATGTTTACTTGTCATGGTTCTATTACTGAGTCTTTGTGTTGAATTCTGATCAACTTTAGTGAAATGAACTGATAACAAACTAACAGTAATTCAATTTTATTTCATCATTGAATTCTTTGTGGCTAAATGTTATGTTCTTTATTAAATGTGCAACCAATTCATTCTTGCTTGTTGGCAATTGAGTCTCTCTTTTCTTGGATTAAGCACTAGCTTTGAACCAAAATATCCAAATTTAATCTTGGAATGAAAAGCATTACAAAGTCTGTCTATTACATTGGATGGAATCATTTGACGTTGGCATGGCTAGTCTTTGATTTCATACCTATCTATAACAGTGCTAATCATAACTTAGGGTGGCTTGCCGTTGCTGGGTTACTTTTCTCTTCTTCTTTTTACCCAAACTCTAAAGAGCTCTCATTAGCCTGATGTCACAATCCCTTAGAAACAGTTTATGGCCATTATGTCCTTTGGGTTGAGAATAATCCAGCTTGGCAGACTTATTGTGTGTCTCAAAAATCGTTTGATGGCAGTTGAGTCTTGTCCAATGATGTTATTCTGTGTTTTTTAATCGTCTAAGTAGTTGATGACTGCCAAGTTGAATCATCTAAGCTAGCTTCAATGTTATATGTTTTCAGCTTTCTATGCTAGCTGCATAGTTGCAAATTTAGTGGAGCAGCTTTGGAATTTCGCATGGCCTTCTGCCATTGCCTTGATTCATCCAAGCCTTTTGCCTGTTGCTGTGATGAGTTTCTTCACTAAAGTGGCTATAATTGTTGGAGGCCCCTTGGTTGGCAAAGTTATGGACCATCTTCCGAAGTGTCTTCGTACAATTGGTTAACTATCATTCAGGTAAGTTGCTCAATAAGCAATAAATGTCAACCAGGTTATAGCTCGTTTTTTCCTAAAAAGGATCATTCTTTATATTTTCAGGCAGTTGCTCAGATGATATCTGCAGCAATGATTATTCATGCCCATTCTGTGCCTTCTACTTCAGTGTCCACTCTGCTTCTGCATCCATGGTTTCTCATATTGGTTTCAGTTGGGGCTATTGAAAGGTTATCTGGTGTAGCTTTGGGGGTTGCAATGAGCGCGACTGGGTTGTGTTGGTATTGTCACTTAGACTTATCCTCCTTTTTGACACATGATTTGTGATTTGATATTTTGATTTGAGAAAGATGTGTTAAAATAAATATTGTTCTGATCCTCACTGGTTTGTTTCTATAGCTGGCAGGAGTGAATAGGCCAGTTGCACTTGCACAGGCAAATGCTTTTCTAAATTGAATTGATCTCCTGTGTGAGGTATTTCTTTGTTTTTTATATTTGCACTAAGTTCACTAGCTAGGTTATATACTTTCCTGTTTACAGGAATCAACATTTTTTTTTCCTGTTGATTGAAATGTGCAGAAACGGCCTTAATAATTATCAATTATAGGGACTCTGTCTTGGAAACTTATGAAATGTTCATTTACAGATACTTGGGGCTTCACTGTTCGGAGTCCTTCTTTCTAAATATCATCCTGTTACCTGCCTGAAATTTGCTGCTGCCTTGATGATGGCGTTACTGCCTGTTACAGTAATTTATCAGGCCTTTTCTTCTTGTTCTGTTACTCCCATAAGTTAAAAGATGAATTCATTTTCATTCTCTAGTTTCAATTTGCAGATTTTTTTCACATGTTTGGCAAACAGGCTTTCCACTGGTGTTCTTGAACGGCCTAGGACTTCACAAACCTGTTGCAAAACATTAAGTGAAGATTTTGCACCAGATGCTGACAGTATAGGTACTATATAAATTGATCTTTTCGAAAAGAATCATCTCATTGTCTGTATATCTTAAATATACTCACTTTTGTCTGATGGTGAACCAGTGGCTAAAGGCCTGGAAGCCATCAAACTTGGCTGGAAAGAGTATCTGGGTCAGCCAGTTCTTCCTGCTAGTCTTGCCTGGGTGCTCCTCTACTTTAATATTGTTCTTACACCAGGAAGTTTGATGACAGCATATTTAACACAGCGAGGTATGTGAGAATTCCCTCCCTGGTACTTCATATTTTTGGGAAACTTCTTTCACTTCTAGCAGATCGTTTGTTGCTGTATAGAATACATCAAAGCACCTGATTCCAAGTTTTTTAAAATTATATGTTATAATTGACATTTTTTTTGTTTTTTCTCTCTTTTTATTGTGAAATCCTTCATACTCTGACCATGGACTAAGTTAACACAGGCTATGATCCTTTTTAATTACTATTTTCAATGATAACATTCACAGTCTAGCATAAATTGCAGTTTTCCAAGGTTTTTTCATAGATGCCCTCCTCAGTATAAATTTCTCATTTTGAATATGTGATTGTTAAAGTGAATGCTGTAACAAACAGTCAAAAAGACAGAAGGGGAAAAGGTTAAATTTCATGTGATTGTGTCAGGTTTGCTGTTGTATTCACTTCTGTTTGGCCCTCCGTTTCATTCTGTTTCATATTTAAACCAATCATAAATGTCAATTTGTTTTTCTTTTCCTTGTTTTTTGGGTGTGGGGGATTATTTTCTTTTTTGGTTCTTATGCTAAGTCTGATATCTTTTTTGGATTGTTCTACAGGCTTACATCCATCTATCATTGGAGGATTCAGTGGAATGTGTGCTTTGATGGGTGTTGCTGCTACATTTGTGTCTTCAATGCTGGTCAAGCAATTTGGCATTTTGAAGGTTTCTTCTTTAGCCGGTTTTTTCAGTACGTGGTCGTGGATAGGAAAATATGAGAACTTATTCCATATGAGATTATTGAAAAAATTTCTCTTTCCTAGGCTGGGGCTGTTGGGTTGGTGTTTCAAGCTTTACTTCTCAGCATGGCTGTTGCTGTATATTGGAGTGGATCGATGTCTCATCAAAGCCCACTTCTTGCTTTCTTGTCTCTGATTGTAAGTCACTAAAGTGTTTTACTTTGTAAACTATCATTGATGTTGAAGCTTGTTAATTAGAATGGCCTAAATCAGTGCAAGTGAGGTAGATCTGGTAGGATCCAATTTCAGCTTATAGTGGATTAGTAATGTTGAAGATGGTCAGTTCTAAAGCTTTCAATGCTGATTAGATCCTCCAAATTGTTATTCTCAAATGCAACGTGCATTTGTTAAAACTGGAGCTTGTCTTGAGCGGAAGTTGTCTGGAATCTGGACCTTCTTTGTTTTACTAAGGTGACAGGATATGTCTGCCGAATAAAGTTGCAAAATGTCATGCTAAATAAATATTTGTTAAAATAGCAAAAGCTTTGCTTTAGAGTTGAGAGAAGACTCACTCTTAGATGTCCCAAATTTCATAGTTTATTTAATTTTGGAAATTTAGAGAGTAAACCTCGACAAGCGATAAGGTTGTTGTTGTCTTGTAACCTGGAGGTCATGAGTTTGAATCCTAAAAATAGCCTTTTAAAAAGTGAAGGTAAAGCTGTGTACATCTACCTTCCCTAGACTTTACCTGGTGGAAGCCTTGTGTACTGGGTTGGCCTTTTTATTTAATTTTAGAAACTTCAATCTTCGTTCACTAAAAGCTCTTCTCAAATTTGTGCACTCTGGATTTTTGTGGATAAACTGCTGCTGTTCTGTGTGCAGATATTGTCACGGTTAGGACACATGTCATATGATGTTGTAGGGCACAGATTGTTCAAACAGGGATCCCATCATCGAAAGCAAATATCATTGGGACAACTGAGGTTGCAGTTGCTAGTTTGGCAGAGTCTATAATGCTGGGTGTTGCAATAATTGCAAATGATCCTTCTCACTTTGGATGTCTGGCAATGCTGTCTCTTCTCTCCGTGGTTGGTGCAGCATGGATGTTCTGTGGATGGTTGTTGAATCCAACAGACGAACAAAAGACCCTCTTTTCTTATGATCCTCAGTTTTGATATTTAGGTGAGTTGAGCATATATTAAAAGTTCTTCTGTTCAATAGTATATTTTTCTATCTGGCCTTCCTTTGTGGTGATATGTGGTCCGCAGAATTTTCAAACATTCCTGGGAATCTGAGCTTGTGAGTGTAACATTCCTATGTTTGGTTCACCGTTTGGAAAAAAAGAAAACATGCTTGGGCAAGTTACATTCCCGAAAATGGAGAATGTTCAAAATTTATTCTCACCTTCCCCCATATAAAGAATGTAATAAAAGGAAAATATTAGATAACCAGAAATTTGTTCAGAATTTTATATCCAGAATGATGTGTCATAATTGTTAGCCGTTAGATGAATTAGTAGGTCATGTCATTTTATTTTCGTTCAACAATTATTATAGTTTCTATCAAAGATTCTGTAAATATTTTTCTGGATGTGTAGTATTACTTGTAATAAAAATGCCTTTCTTGGTCTGATCCTTAGTTTTGATATTAATAGTTCATTGTTTACTACCATTGTTCTCTGTCTGTCCGGTGTCTTATTATATAGTAATTTTCATGAATTGCTGAACCCTTATTTGGTTGTTTTCTTTGTTATGGTACAAGAGGGGAGAAGAGAGAAAAAAAATAGGGGGGTTGTGGGGCTCCTTATATCTTGTTTGTTTGGCTGTTGGCTATAGAATTGCTATATCTTTTCTTAGTCCGACATTTACTCATGGAAACTGGGATTATTTGTCTGGTTTTTGTTACTGTTCTCTGTCGGCATATCACAGTGTCACATAAAGGTGGAAAAAAATTAATTCTTCAAAAACTACAATAAGTTGTTTGATGTAGACATCAAGGATTAATTAACTATTCGGTCTATGGAATCTACTGGTGCTTTAATTCTCGTGTTGGTGGTGATATTGTATCTAATCAATGACTCATATTTCTGCAGTATTTCCATTAGCTGCTTTGGTGCAAAGGCTGTTTGGTGTGGACAAGAACCAAAATCAATATTAAATTCAACATTTTGGGGTCATTCATTCATTATCCACGTAATACAGGAGTCTGAGGTGTTTTTCTTTGATATTCAATTGTATGAACAAATAGATGGCTTTACCTGTTAATTGTGTAAATGTGTGTAACATGCCTTCGTATTATAGCAGTGTACGTGACAAAAGTGTATTAGCTAGGTCCCCAGGTCCAGCGCGTACAAAACATGTTGTAAAGCATTTGTTGATTTTTAAATTCTTTTCTGGGGTTTTAATAAATGGGATTGATGCGTTCCGAATTGCAGACTTGTGCTTACCAAAATAATAATAATAATAATAAATAAATAAATAATGCATAGACTTCTTGGGGGTGACTGTGATAAGTGGTCGCGACTATTATTATTATTATTATTGAGATATGGAGGCTATTGCTGGAGGTTGAATATCCAATATTGATCCACCTTTTCTCATCGGCTCACCGTATTGTAAATGAGAAAAATAGAGTAAACTACTATTGTAATCTTTAAAAGATTAGGTTGACATTAGTTTAGTATTTCAAGAATATAGATTAATTTTAATGTAGTATTAGTATAAAACATTTTATACAATCAATTAATTATATATTAGTATATAATTAAAGAGTAATAATTTTAAGAGTAAATAATTATTTTGGTCACATCAATTTGGATCTAATAAGATTTTTAAGATTAATTTAGTTCTAACATTTTAAATTTTAACATCAAGTTAGTTATTTTATTGGATATTTATTTTAACAAAATGATTACATTGATGTCAAAAGTAAACATATTAGGTTGAATTGATGTCAAAATCAAAATTGTTAGCACATTGATGTAAAAAATTTTATTAAGATCATATTTATGAAAAAAATTTGGTTAGAACCAAATTGACATCAAATTGAAAAATGTCTAGAAATAAAAAGATTATTTACTTTAATTTTAATATGAGAATACAAAGAAATATATTTTTGAAAGATAGAAAGTGAGATTACTTTATTCTTTAAAATTTGAAAATAACTTAATTTTTCAATGATAAGTATTAAAATTAATTCTACCTTTGGTATCGAGGGCGTGTTTGGATTAACTTATTCTAAATTCAAAATAGTTTACACTCAAAACTTGCTTCAAAAGGTTTTTGAAAAAAAAAATATTTATAAAGGTTTAAATATGTTTTTGATCCCTAAAAATATAGATTACTTTTGTTTTTGTCCCTCTTTTTTTTTTTTTTTTGTTTTTGATCCATCTTTTTTATGGTATTATGTTTTCCTACACTTTAAATTTAGATTTCCATAAATAATTTAGAATATGCATTTAGCCTTTAAGAATATTGGGAATTTTTTTATATTTAAAAATATCCCAAAAGTTTTCCTTTCATTTTTATAAATATCACCACTTAATAATGTATACTAATGGTAGAATAAAAACATAATATTGGAAAAATGAGGAATTAAAAGTCAATTTTTTTAATATATGGATTAAAACCAAAATGACTTATATTTTTTAGGGACAAAAAATATATTTAAGTTTTTTAGAAATAATTAGTTATCAAATATGCACTAAAAGTTAACATAAATTAATTTTTTGATAATAGAAAATAAAATTAATTTAATTATTGAATTCAATACTTTATAAATTGAAGTATAATTTTAATGAAATTTTTTATAATTGAGAGGCTTAATCAATGTCTTAAATTTTAAAGATTTAATCAATGTCAAGTTAATCATTCATGAAATAAAATGATAGTTTACTTAGAAAAATCCTATTTTTCACTAATATTTGGTGTACAATAAAATTGTATAACAATATTACAACACTCACAATGATATTTTATCTTTTAATGAGAGTGGATATTGATGCACTAAATCACAAATAACATTGTGAGTGTTATTATAATATTATTATATAACTTTATTGTACATATAATATTACTTATTTTTCATACATTGCTGTGTCTTCAAGCTTTTTGATTGGCCTAGGTTCTCCGAGAAGATATCTATGATTTCTATTGCTGAAAAATAATTTACATATGGCTTTCAGATGGATGATGTACTAAGATATGCCATTTTGAGGTAATTTATCTTAATATGGTTTTGATTGATCCGCTTGTGGCGGATTATTCACGGCACAGAAGCATATGAACAGAAGGGAAGCAGACGAACATAAGGGAATCCTGCAGGTGTCAGCCAGCACAATCCGCCTTTAGCCTCCCTACTGTTGAATATTATTCCAATAAACAGTTCCCCATTCACAACAGAATCACTTACAAAAAGAAAAATAATAAGCGGATATTCATCTAAAATTACATAAAATTGTTCTTTTAGTCCACTGAAAATAATAAACTAAAACCGATTAAAAATAATCAACTAAAATCGATTAACTAAAAATAATCAACTAAAGTTACATAAAATTGTGCTTATTAATCAACAAAAAATAATCAACTTAAACAATCATCTAAAGAAATATCAACTAAAAATGATCAACTAAACATAATCAACTAAAAAAAATATTAAATCAACTAAAGAACAGTCAACTAAAATTACATAAAATTGTTCTTCTAATCAACTAAAAAAATAAAATTGATTGACTAAAAATAATCAACAAAAAAAATATTAAATCAACTAAATAACCAACTAAATTTACATAAAATTGTGCTTTTAATTAACAAAAAACAATCAACTGAAACTATTATGACCTGATTTTGGAAACGTGACACAATGAGATATTTCATTCCGATATAGTCTCACTTATTAAGTGTTTCTACATGCATGCTATGTTCATAAAAATCTATTTAAAACATAATTTCATATTCTAGACAACTTATCTACTCTTTACATTAAAATAGTCAAAATTGAAGTTTCACAAGCTGATTTTAACATCTGAAATCATAATGCCAACAATATATGAATAAAGTCCATCTTTTACCAAATAGCCACGAGTGGTAAAGCCATATACATGTACCAAAATAACATAATAATAATGATATGCATAAAGTACAAAATATGCTCTACGAAATGGGACCTCCTAAATGTCCTGGAGCACTTTCACGAACAAGGATGCATGCTTCACCCCAAGTGAAGCTTACCAGCTGACACTTTCCTGCGGTTGAGAGAAAAAAATGCTAAGTAGAATCTAGGCCGTTGTTCTATCTGTAAAAATAAGAGAAAGAGAGGGGTGAGTTTTGATACCAAAACTAGATAAGCCCTCACCTTACCCCTTTCATAGGACACCAAGGAAAAGTGCATAGAAATCATAATGATAACAGTAAAACACAAAAGTCATGCATAATTACATATGCATAGATATATATAAATTCAATCATCATTTCATTAAATCATAGAAAAACACTTTTTCCTTAAGTTACTTTTATGCTAGGAATCATATAAATTTATAGTGTCATAGCCCTAGAGAACAGTAATCTCTCTCTAGTTACGCATAATGTCTCTGACTAACAAAACTCTGAATACAAATCTTCAATCACATCTAGGCGTTACGTATCGCCGTCCCAATGTGACAATAAATTCTCTGGAGTCTGCCCAAGCTACTTGGTACCAAGGTTAACGAGCCAATTCCAGCCGTTAACTCACTGTCTCTTTCTTTATAGCTACCTTCTTAAACTAGCTAAGTAAATCCATTTAAATATGGAAACCCTTAAAACCTTTTTATTCTCAATGAGCTTTAAATCTATTTTATTCTAAATTCTAACCTTATATCACTGTGGCTATGAAATAATGTCTAAGGGATCACCCTTTGTAACATTGTGATTTCTAAAGTCCACATAATATGAGCTGTCAATTATTCTAAATCTCATGAAGATTCATGCTCTAAACCTTTTAATTATTCATCCAAACCATCGTTCAAACCATCTTGTTCATAACTAGAGAACTTAATATCATATTTTCAAAATAGCAAAGTTTACAATCATAATTCTATTCCCATCTGTAAACTACATATCTAATTATAAAACCATATCATATGCATAAACTAATTCAGAATCCATTGAAATAATCATAAAAGCCTCTAACAATTGCATATATCATCAATTCTGCATAAAATCAGTTCAACAAATATGGTCCCAAGAGTTTTATCAAAAACAAGTTTCATGCTTTAAAATCAGGAGTTCAAAACATACAAATCAATAGTAACCTCAAATTTCTTTGCAGAAATCTCTAAACTCAAGCAATAAATGATATCTTTATGAAAATAATTCTAATGCATAATATAGAGATCACATATGTGAACCCACTCACCTGGATGGAATAGATAGAATTAACACCAACAACACACTAGCAAGTAGGAATGACATTGGTATTATGCTATAACAACCATAATACGCTAGATTAACCTCTAAAACCTTTAACTAACTCAATCTTAACTCTAATAATAGTAGAAGAGCATCATGGCATGAAAACCATGAGAACACAAGGCCAAAACCCCAAGAGCATGAGAGATTGAAGGAATAAAGGAAGAAAAACCACTAGAATGACATACCTTTAAGCTTAGAAAATGAAAAATCCAAGTTAAACTTGAATAAATTGGAATAAAATGGAGTTTCTTGAGTGAAATAGGGTTAGGAGGTGGTGTTTTCGTATTTGAGAGGGGGAGAAGTGTTGAGAGTGTTTTGAACCCAAAATGGGGGTTTTTATAACACTGTTGACCATTGAGCACTCCAACGCTCACTTGAGAGTATAAAACGTCCCTTGCAATGCTCTAGACTGGTCTTTCACTTATTTACATTTCTTAATTTTAAGTTAACTATAACTTTAAAACATAAATGTAAATAAGGAAATACCCTCCATTTGGATTCAAATAAAATATTAGAAAAGTTAAAATCCTAACAAATCAAAATCTAATTTTTGAGTTTTAGAATTCAAATTTCAAAGATTTTATAAACTTATGGACTAAAACGAATAGTTAAAGGTTTCATAAAATTCATTAAAAATCAACTCTTTAACTTATTTTCTCTAGGGAACAATACCAGACTTTTGGTCCAAAAAAAGGGTTCTATTATGCCAGCTTTCAAGAGCGTGTAAGGTCTAGACTTAGTGAAATTAGGATCTAAATCCAGATAAGGGTAACTGGCACCTTCTTGGTTCAAAAAGTTTTCTAACCTTTTTTATTTAAAACTAAGATATTACAGAAATAATCAACTAAAAATAATTAACTAAAACAATCAGCTAAAAAAAGATCAACTAAAAATGATCAACTAAACATAATCAACTGAAAAAAAATAAATCAACTAAAGTTACATAAAATTGTGCTTCCAATCAACAAAAAATAATCAATTCAAAAAATCAACTAAAAAAGATCAAGTAACCATAATTAACTAAAATTACATAAAATTTTCTTCTAATCAGCTAAAAATAATCAACTAAAAATGATCAACTAAAAAAAATTAAATCAACTACATAAATAATCAACTAAAATTATATAAAATTGTGCTTCTAATCAACTAAAGATAATCAACTGAAAAAATGACCAACTCAAAAAAGTCAAATCAACTAAATAAATAATCAACTAAAATTACATAAAATTGTGCTTCTAATCAACTGAAAAATAATCAACTAAAAAAAATCAACTTAAAATGACCAACTAAACATAATCAATTGAAAAAATATTGCATCAACTAAATAAATAGTCAACTAAAATTACATAAAACTATTATTTTAATCAACTAAAAATAATCAACTAAAAAATATTTAATCAACTAAATAAATAATCAACTAAAATTACATAAAATTGGGCTTCTAATCAACTAAAGATGATCAACTAAAAATAACCAACTCAAAAAATATTAAATCAGCTAAATTACAAAAATGCTTTTAATCAACTAAAAATGATTAACTACAAATAATCAACTAAAAAGTATTACACCAAACAAAATTGTGCTTCTAATCACCACAACTAAAAAGATAACAAAATAAAAGAAATTAACTAAATCAACTAAAACTAATTAATTAAAAATTCAACTACAAATAATCAACTAAAAAATATTATATCAAATAAAAATGTGCTTCTAATCACCACCACTAAAAAATAACTAAATCACAGAATTTAAATAATCATCTAAATAATCAACTTAAAAAATTATTAAATCAAATAAAACTGTACATTTAATCACTACAACTAAAAAAAATAACGACATCAAGGAAAATAATTAAATGAACTAAAATAATTAAATCATAACAAAATAAAAAATATAAAAACATGTTAAAATTTTAGAATTAAGGCTACATACCCATGTTTGCATGCCTGCAATTTGATGCTTGCATAGCTTCTAAATCTAAAACATGTAAGACCGAATGTTAGAATACAAATGATTGAAATGCCCCTGAGGTCATTTTTCCAGAAATTAAAGGACAGTTGCCCTGGCAACCCTCAAATGGGTCAACTCGATGTTTAAAGGGGATTATGTGTTATGGATGATATAGGAGGAGAGAATCTCGTTTTCTAAACTTTCGGCTCAAAATGACCAAAATACCCTTGTTGTGTTCTACACGGGTAAAAGGTGTCGTTTGAGCCCAATTTCCAGGAAGTTTAGAATGATGTTTTAAGTAATGTTTGATGTTTAGTTGAGCAGAAGGTCCAAGGTTTAGCACAAAATTACCATTTTGCCCCTAAACGTGTAAGTGAGCCTAATGACGCAATTAAGCAAACCTAAGCAATATTAGGCTCTAATCGAAGATTAATTTATTTCGATAATTAATCTAGAGTCAAAATAATTTATTAAGGTTAATTAGAACCTAAGATTGCTTAGATAAACTCTAATTGCATTCTTTAATTCAAGATTCCTAGTCATGGAATCTTGAATAGTGTTTTCTCTCTCCAATTCCTTAAATTAAGGAATTGTGCCATACCTCATTTGACCAAAAGAATTATTTTAAATTATTAATCTAGTAAGATTACCCTCCTAATCAAGTCTTGACCACCTAATTACCAATTACCTCACCTAAACACTTCTTACAAACTCCTAATCAAAAGCCTAATCAAAGAAACACTTAAACACATCCTTAAACCACAATTACATGAACAAAATTCCTTCCCCCTTGGCTGATGTGTTGCCGAAAATCTCCCCTAAAAATGGTGCCACATGTTGATTTTTGTTGCACTCCAAACCCATGCCTTAGGCCATACCCAAACCCATACCTCACCATGCTTGCACATGCTTTCCATCCAACACCATGCCTTGACAAGAGATATTTTCCCTTCTCTCCTCTCAAATGGCCGGCCACTCCTCCTCCTCCTAAGCCATCCACAAGCTTTCATTCTTCTATAAATACATGAGTTTGAAAGCTCTTTGAATGTTTACACACTTGCCAACTCAAAGCTTTCTTTCTTCAACTTAAGAAACTTCCTTTCTTCCTCCTCCCTTGGGCGAAGTCTTCGCAAGATTCAAGAGGATTTCTTTCTTTTCCTCTCAAGAAACAAAGCTTTCCTTCCTCTCTTCAAGACTTCTCTAGGTAGGGGTTTGTTTTCAAGTTTTTACTTGTCTTCTTAAAGAAAGTTCTAGTTTCTCTTGGTTTCAAATCCTTTTTCCTTCCCTTTCATTTCGGCCAAGAGGCCCTTTCATAAAGAAAACATGAGCTTGATGATGAGGTTTCAAGATAATGACTTGTTGTTGTCATGTGAGAAACCTCTAAAGCTTGAAACAACTTGGTCTTGGACCATACATGCTTGATTTCTTTTCTTTTCCTTGATAAAGTTTTTGGTTTTCCTTTCTTTTCCTCTTCATGATTTCGGTTTCCTTTGCTTTGGTTTGAACAAAGTTTGCTAAAAATGTAAAGTAGATCACAAAAGTTTTGTTAAGAAAATTAATCACATGATTTCAAAGAGCTCTAAGCTTACCCTTGCCAACCTTAAAGTTGGTCGGCCGTTCTAAGAGTTTTACTCTAGATTGAAGCCCATGAGCAATAAAATAAAGAATATGACTTAGTCCTTGTAGTTTTGTTTAGACAAAGTGTTGAACTTTGTGTCCATTTCCTTAAGCTTGATGATGAAGTTCAAACCTTAAGACTTCTTTTGAAGTCTAGGTGCTAAGAACTCTAAAGCTTGCCTTATGATACATAATGGGTTGAGGTTTATGTTCCTCTAAAAGTCTTGTAAGAGCTCTAGTTAAGATAAAAAAAAGTTGCATTCATGTTTAAATTTATGTCTTGCATCTCATGTTTATTTTGATGCCATCACTAATTTCACAAGAATAAATGAATGAACTTGCATTACCATATTTAAATTCCCAAGCTTGCATTTCATGTTTATATTTCAAGTCATCACTTAATCCTTAAAGATAATAATGAAGTTGCATCTCATATTTATTTTATGCTCTCACTTTACTTTCTAATGAAGAGTAAAATAAAGTGCATAGCATGTTTAAGATTATGTTATCACCTAAATATTCTAGAGCTCAAAGACTTGCCCTAAGTATCCTAAAAAGGGAACTCTAGAAAAAGAAATGGATGAGTTTTAGTATGATTCAATAATGGTTTGATTTTGTAAAATGCATGAATGATTTAAGGAAAATGTTGAAAATGTTTTATGAGGTCTCAAGGTGTTTAAATAGTTTGAATGTGTCAAAAATCATGTTTTCTCAAATTCAGGAGGTTCTGGTAATCGATTACCATCCATGTAATCGATTACCAGAAGTTTGAAGGACTTTTGGTTCTGGTAATCGATTACAGAGGCAATGTAATCGATTACCATGGTTTCTTCATGCCCAAACCTGTCTGGAAACCATGTAATCGATTACCTGATAGTGTAATCGATTACTCTATGTTCTTTATTTTTTCTGAAACGATTTAACCCTAAGTAATCGATTACCATTGTATGTAATCGATTACCCGTTGTTTTGAACCAGAATGAATTTAGCTCCTGGTAATCGATTACTAGGAACATGTAATCGATTACCAGAACACCTTTTGTTCCTGAAAATGTCCCAGAGAAAACTAGCAACTTATATGCATTTCAACTCAAGAGATTATGTGCTTATGATTTCGTTCTCCCTCTATGTTTGGCTCCTGTATAAATGCTGTTCTAAGGTGTTAAAATGTGTAAAATTATGTTTGAGTGAAGCAAGGATCGATTTAAAGAAGTTAGAAAAGAATAAGTAACTTGAAAGGGATTAGAGATGAGAATTCTAGAACACCTTAATGTAAATCTGTTCTAGCATGATTAATTCAAGGATAAATGATTCATAATTAGTAAGACATGTACAAAATCCCTTCATAAATGATTAGGTATTGATTTCTAAGTTTAAGGTGATGATAAGAGCTTAAAATGGTTTATAACTTAGAGAACATGCCTAGGAATCCCTCATAATTGGTCTAGGAATTGATTATGGAGCCTTAGGCGAAGACGGATCTTAAAAAGGGTCACGAATGGAGATTCTGAGCCCCTTAAGCAAATGATATTTTCTCCCTTTCATGTGCAATGCTGTATGGAATTTTAGTGAGTTCAAATCTTAGAGAAAAGTTTAAGTGTTAACCTCTTGAGGGTAATAAAGATGCAAATACAAGTTTAAGGCCCGTAAGGGTCAAAGCATAAGATACTATGAGATAGGTGGCAATGAGCATATTTATGATGATGAACCTCGAGCATATTTATGATGATGTGATTATGTTAGTTCCTTGAGCATGAAACTTTATGTGTATGATTGGCATGTTGATATGATGAAGTGTTATGTATTTAAGATGCATAAGGTTTCGAAATATGAATGAAATTGAGAAATATGCTCATGTGAACTAGAAAGTTATTGATTTGAGAAAGTTCCATGAAAATGATGCATGTGACTGAGATTATGTGGCATGACTCAAATTTGAGGAAATTCGAGAGTAGTTGTTATGCCGCCGAATTTTCGTCAAATTGAGGGACATAAGAAAGTTTTTGAGAAATATGATGTTTAAGGTGACACACGAGACGTACTTCTCCTGCTATGAGGAGAAGGTAAAACCGTGAGGGCATAGACATTAGCCTGCCAAAGCGGACAAAGTCGTGGTCTTAACCAGTCGATGCGTTTCGAAGAAGGAAAAAGTCCCATGATGGGTGATCCTTAGGCCCCCTACCCGTACTCTGGGAGTCGGGATTATGATGATTATGATGAATATGATTATGTTTATGATTCGCTTATCAAGAGGATAAGTAAGAACTAGTGACGACTAGTTAAGGTATGAGCTCATAGCCTAGTTAAAGGGTGCGGTTACTATTATGATTGGTGTCACAAGTATGAGAAAAGGAAAGATGTTCAAGAGAAAGTTACATGCCACTTATATGTTGTTTGATATTTGTTTGATTTACCTAAAGTCCTGCCATGCATCCATGAACTATTATGTTGCATACATGCATTAAGAATCATTATAAAAGACATGGACCTTGGATAAATATCTTTGTGAAAACCTCATAATGAACCTATGCATGCTTAACCTTTTCATAATAAACCCAAGGTTCCTGGGACGTAAACGATGACACTAGGATAGAGGATTTCCTCCTGAGATTCTTTAGCAAGATTCTCACCCCTCTCTTTGTTTCTTTCCGTTACGTCTTCAGACATCGATGGCGTCGTTCGTGATTTTTGTTGATGCACCGTGTGGAAGCTGCACTACGATCGGATCATCGTCCTACCACTTCGAGGGTCATTGTGCTATACGCATTTTTGCATACATGGGACGCCTTTTGCCTTTCCAGTCTCCAGCTTAGATTCACTCCGACCTCCCCTTTGGCGACGACATGATTTTTGAGAGGACGCGACCGAGACGGGCGGAATTGCGTGCCGACCATCGTCCTCAGCTGTGCGTGACCATCAGAGTTTGTATCCCTCATACGCGTTCGGAGGGACCTCGGGAGGACTCACCTTCGTCTGTATTGGAGGATTTCGCCCCTTCGTGCCTTTGGCCTGATAGGGGTAGCAAGAGAGAGTCTCCAGCGAGGCCTATGAGGCGTGTACGTCATCAGGATAGATGCCCTCGCCGAGATGGTCACGTCGCTCCGGCGATTCACATGCCCACGTCCCTCTTCGATGGGCCATATCCGAGGAGCTTCGAGTTCGTAGGCTACATATCAATCGGAGGATTTGCGTCGTCCGTAGGTTTTAGAGGAGGGTTGCTTTGTTGGGAGTATCTTTTGGGGTTGTTTCATGTATTTGTTTTCATGTTTCTTATTTTATGTTATTGTCCTGCAAGCTCTCCCACTAGTATGGGTAAGACTTTATGTTTCCTCTATATTTCTATAGTGATGTACTAAACTATGTTAACTAATGTGATGAGGAATGTTTTCATGATGGATGTGTTCTTTAATGTTTATGTTCTGTATGTTTTATGTATTCTTCCGCTTCACGTTATATTTATGTTACGCGCAAAGGCTCGCACTTTGTTTTATATGAATCATTTCAAAAAAAAATTTACCTGTATTTTCCACTAAGTATTTTGTAAATGAATTTAAAGAGAAGTAATAACTAATAATTAATCTTGATACGTCCTAGGCGTATTGGGGTTAAATATTAGGGTGTTACAAAACACACATGAAAGATGGCTCTTCATTAAGATGTTGCCCACCTAATATGTTTGATATGCCATTATTTTCAACATCATCATCTGCCTCATTACTAGCATATTCATCGCCACTTCCATAGTCATCTTCATCGTCCTCTTCCACCATTGAACAACATTGGAGCACTATACAAAATCATACTGATTCACTACAAGGTGAAGCTCACCAAGTAGAAGAACTATAGTTGTTGGGAAGGAGGTGGGGAGATGAAGTGCTACTCTATTTATAAGGGAAAAGAGAGGAGGGATGAATTTTATTTTAAAACTAGTGAGTGAATCCATTCCCACAACCATACATGAGACAAGAAGGAAAGTGCATAAATAATAATGCAGGGGTCAAAATCTTTTCTTCTCATAAACATAATAACTATAGTAATACCAGTTTAATATAAGGTACGCTGAAATATAATCATATTCTTAGGGAATCAATTAGAGAAACAAAATACTAAATACATGTCAACTAATGCTCAGTCATTTGCGAACAAGAGCACGTAGCTAAGATTTAATGATCTCTTGTGAACCACGTCTATCATGGACAAATCTAAATATATATAATTGCTCCTCATGGGCAATCTAATTGGTATACCAAGGTTAACAATTGACTGTCATTAACTTGTAGCTCTATTTCTCTCTGTAACTCCTTATTCAATCATGCTATAATCCAAAAAGATATTCTATGAATCTAGGTTCAACAATACATCATCATCATGTATAAACATATTTCCACATTTTCCGTCAAATCTTGCTAGCTCTTATCATCATAAATCAAATCTAGGATTATGAACAAATCATATCTAAACAATTTGAATCCAAGAATGGTCCCATGCATTCTTCAAAAATCTATGATTTTCATGATTATCTCCAAAACCTATTTTCAAATCTTTGTAAAATACATCTAAATTTTTATATCATGTGAAAACTCAAGTTTTAATCTTCTAAATACTCTCAATTGCAAATAATATATTTCTAGTGTGGCCAAAATAAGGCTATAGGGTCAAACCCACTTACTTGGAGGGAGGAACTAGTAATGTCAACAACCAAGGAGCTTCGTGGAACGGACATGGCACCAACGTATTTCATAACAACCATAAAACCCACGATTAATCTATAATCATCTCTAGATAACTCTGAACCAACTCATGAACATTGGGAGAGCACCCAAACTCAATAACAATGAGAAACTACAATACTCATACCAAAGAATATGAAAGGGAAGAGAGATGACGACATGAAACATAAAAAAACTCTTACCTTGAAGCTTGAAGGAGGTAAGATTGAGTGGGGTTAAAAGTAAAGGGATGGGAGAGAGTTTGGAAGCTAAGGTTCTCGAAGTTGTGGGTAAAATCTGAGTGGTCAAGGGTTTATATAGGGTAGGGGTCACTTAAATGAAAGTAAGTCATTCTACACTATTCTAGCATTGAGGTATACTATAGAGGCCAAGAGGCTTAAAACTCATTCTGGGAAACACAGACCGCTATAGTGGTCGCAGAGATTCCAAATTCCCTAGCCCATGTACCTGTCGCTATATCAATCCTAAACTGCTATGGCAGTGTCAAAAATACCAATTCTGCATGTGAAAGGTCTCTCATGAATCAGGGACTTCCTAGCAACACGGATGGGTCTCGAGAGACCTTAAGGCCATACTAGACTAATCTAGAAACACGTGGATCTGAGGTATTACAATAGTCTATTCTCTAGCTTTGCATATGGGAAAGTGTAGGGAATAAAAAAAACTTAATGGCCTCTCACATATGAATGTGACACCCTAATTAGTATTTGTAACAACTTCACCATCAAAATAAACTACTACATTTGTTGTACTATTCATTCTCACTTTTTTTAACACACTTTTTTTTTAAGAAACTAACACCAGCCTTTTATTTCTCACATCCTCTCCTCAAACAAGCACTAGAAAATGTAATTTGCTTTGTGTGATCGAACCGAAGAGTTTTTATAGAGCATGATAAATTATTTAATATTAAAAATGTTTTTGGCGAATTCAAAATATTATTTTCAATCAAAATCCGCCTATGGAGGATGATTGCCTAAATTATTTTTAAATCAAAACATTTTTTTAATTTTTTTATTTTGTTCTTTCATTAATTTGCCTATAGCGATTCACATTTTCAAACTTTTTTATTTTTCACCTCCTTTATCCACCATAGGCGGACTCCCACTAAAACACATCATATATATATATATTGTCCCTAAAAAAGCCATACCAATGTAATAGCCCCTTTAAATACCATATTAAAAAAAGCCCCTTGACAATATTTGTCTCAATTAGATACTTTTTTTTTTATGTAATCTTCTCTGTCTTTTTTTTTTTCTTGGAAGGTTGATAGTCCATGTTCATAATTATTGAGAATTGAATAGTTAGGTGCATTCCCATGTTCACTTTTATTCTCTCAAAAACAGAATTACATCACATATTGCAATATTTTAAGCTTCTTTTTTTTTTTTTGTGTTCTAGAGCTCTATCCAGATTTTTAAGAATAATAAGAACTAATTGGCACATGTTGTGTAAGATCATATGGTGCAGAAAGACCGATGAATTGAAGATTTAAATTCTCAAACAAAATGTATAATTTCTAGGCTAACATGTTATAGACGGTATTTATGGGCTAGATACTTAGCTCATACATGGAAAACTCTTTTGACGAATCCAGCTTGCCCGCGTACAGATAATAATCTCAAGGATCATCATGGACTTTCTTTAATCCCCAAGGATTAAGCATATTTGTACTAGATTCTCTATCATCTATTAAATGACATAAATATTTGTACCGAAAAATAAATGATATAAATCTAGGATCAATCTTCCCTTTGTGATCATTGATATTGTGCGTATTTACTACTATTATCCAATTCTTGACAAGATCTCTTTATTCAAAGAAAAAAAGGAAAAAATTCTCGGATTTATACTCCTCATTGATAGAGAAAAAAAAAACAATCCCCTACTTACAAAATGAAAAGAAGCAACAATACACACAAAACGGTGACAACAGCCAAATCACAAAAAGAACAATAGAAGCAAGATACCAAGATTTTAGCATGGAAAACCCTCTTAATGTGAGAAGTAAAAATCATAGGTCATCTAGACAAATGAACTATGATCAAATAAAGATACAAGAGAGTTTCAAATAATTTAACAAGTTGTGCTTACAATAAGCCAAACCAACCAACATCAATGCTTAAAAATGAGAATCAAGAAGATGAATAATTACACAAAAATAGAGCTGTTGTGTGAAATAAGTATCTCATAATCCGGCCAGACCTTGTCTCAATGATCTAACCATTCAAAATGAAGAACCACATGTCCAAAACCTATTTTCAAAGTGTCAGCCTGATCCAATGATGATGACTCTACTAAGTGCAAATTTAAGTGGTGCTAGTTTGTCAGGGAAATTTTTTTTTTCTTCCTCTCTCTCAATGTGACTAATTTCAATTTCAAAATGACCTCCCTCTCCAAACTCTAACTGATAGGCTCTTTACTTAGATAAGTGAGACATGAAGAGGCCTTGCACGTTTGGGCTTTTCTCCACATAAGAAGGGAGCCCAATGCCTGAAAAATCTTCCCCTTCATAACTATATGGAGATGACCGCCAATCTAATGATCTCACAACAAGCTTCAAACTTCTGCCTTGGTAATGCCTTAATCATCGTATCAGCATCATTATCATTAGTATGAATTTTTGCCAATTTCAACAACCTAGCATTTAGTACATCATGTCTCCAATGGTACCTCACGTCAATGTATTTGAACCTTGAATGAAAAGTTGAGTTTTTACTAAGATGTATACTTCGACTATCACAAAACAACACATACCTCTCTTGATTAAAGCCAAGCTCTTATAAGAGATTTTTCATCCAAAGCATCTCCTTAAAAGCTTTGGTAATGGCAATGAACTTGACCTCTATAGTAGACAAAGCAACACACTTTTTCAACTTAAATTGCCAAGCTAAAGCTCACCTTTAAATGGATCAAATAACTTTAAGTAGACCTTTTGGAGTTAACATGTTCTCCAGTGTAACCAACTAAAATTGGCTTCTCATTTCCAAAACATAATTTCAAGCTAGAAGTATCATAGAGATATTTCATAATCCATTTTCCTAGGTACACTCTCTCTTCCTGGGTTTGAAAGAAAATGGATAACACTACCAACAACATGACCTACGTCCAATCTAGTGCACACCATAACATACACTAAACTATCCACGATAGAAGCATATGGAACTCTCCATATCTTTCTTCTTTTCTTCATTTGATTGGCTTTGCTTGCTACTCAATTTGAAGTATGCAGCAAAAGGAGGTAACGCCTTAACTTTCTCCATTTGAACTCTTTGTAGCACTACTTGAGTGTATTTTTCTTATGAAAGCCAAAGTTTCTCCTTCTTTCTATCACAAATGATTCTTATACCAAGAATTTGTTTTGCTGGTCCAAGATCCATCATTGCAAATGACATCCTAAGTTGCTTCTTCAACTTGTTAGTCCTGGATGCATTTTCGCCAATAATGAGAATGTCATCAACATATAACAAAAGGATAATGGAATCATACTAGAAATTTGTTTTTAACAAAGACATAATGGTCTGAAGTAGTCTTCTTGTATTCTTGCTCTCCCATAACAAACTCAAATTTCTTATACCATTGCCTCGAAGCTTCATGCCATATAAGTTCTTCAAGTTGCACACATAATCGTTTGCCCTTTTCACTTTAAAACCTTTGGACTGCACCATGTAGATTTTCTTTTTAAGATCACAATGGAGGATAACAGTTTTTACATCCATCTCTACTATTTCTAAATCAAGACTAACAACTAAGTTCAAAATGGTCCTGATAGAAGACATCTTTACAACTGAAGAAAGGAACTCATTATAATCAATCCATTTTCTATTTAAAGCCTTTAACCACCAATCTAGTCTTATACCTCGAGAAGAAGAATTTCCTTCATGTTTCAACTTGTATATCCACTTGTTTTCCAAAGCTCTCTAGCCTTTTGACAATTTCACAAGCTTAAATGTTCAATTATCATACAAGGATTGCATCTCATCTTGTATAACATCAACCCAATTTTGCTTCTAATCACTATGCTACCTCCTCATAACATTCAGCTTTTACCATCAATCAAAGTCACATACTCATCAGAAGGGTACCTTGTTTAAAGTCATCTTTCTCTAGTAAACTTCCTGGGTACAATTGGTGGATATGCAAGTACCTCATATTGATAATGAACAACATCATCATTTGGAGTATTTGCACAATCTTGCCAACTTTGGTCATAGAAACCCAATGGTCATCTTCCTGCATATGATCCTAGGCTTGATTCTCTCCTAGTTCTGGTTAGTGTAGGTGATGGCTGAATTGGATCTACATCAATCAAGTCACTACTCTGGGATTCACTTTCTCCACCTTCTCACCGTCCACAATGGTTTGGCCTTTCACAAATACCACATCATAGCTTCTTATCAAATGGATCATGAGCCTTGAGCAAGTTCATATTGACCAAACCCAATAAAGATGCATTGATTAGTCTTCATTCCAACTTAGATCTCTCATCCTTTGGAATATTAACAAATGCTTTGCACCCCAAAAACTCTCAAGTGATCATAAGAGACATCTTGCCAAACCAAACACTGTGTGGAACATCACCACCCAAAGTAATTACAAGACTCAGATTAATCACATGCACCGCTATAAGCAATGCTTCTCTCCAAAAAACTGAATAGCTTAGCTTCAACGAGCATACACCAAATTCTAGCAATTAATGTCCTATTCATCCTCTTTGCCAAACCATTCAATTAAGGCATTTTCGGAGGTGTCTTTTTATGCCAAATTAATGCCTTACTATTTGCAATACTCATCAAATAACCTATAATATTCACCAGGCATTATCTCGATATGAATGCATTTAAGCTGCTCACATGTTTGCCTCTCAACCAAAACTTAGAATCCTTTGAACTTCTCCAAGACTTGGCTCTTATTCTTCAAAGCATAGGCCCAAAGCTTCCTTGAGTGGTCATTAATAAATGTCATAAAGTAAAGAGTACCACCAAAGGACCTTTCCTTCAAAGGACTACAAACATCAGAGTGCATCAACTTCAAGAAATTTGATTTTCTTGAAGGAAGAAGCTTCTTGATAGATAATCTTTTCTATTTTTCAGCTATGCAATGAGAACATTTCTCTAACTCTACATTCTTCAAACTAGAAACTACATCATTTTTAGCCAAACAATTGAGTCCTTTTTCACTAATATGACTAAGCTTTCTGTCCACGAATTTGAAGCTTTTTTGCTTTCAATTCGCATTCACATTGCCCTTTGAAATTGTGGATCCATCACATACAAACTAGAAATCTTCTTTCCTTGAGCCATGACCAAGTTGCCTTTAGTAAGCTTCCATTGACCATTACCAAAGGTACTAACAATCTTCTTCATCAAGCTTTCTAATTGAAATCAAGTTCTGGAGCTTGTTTAATATCCTTGAGCAACAACTTTATTCCAAATTTGTTTCTAGGCAAACATCTCTTATACCAATCATCTTGGCAAAAGCCATCATTATCAATCTTAAGCATTCCAAAGTCACTTGAAATGTAAGATGTGAAAACTCCATCCTTAGTGTGACATGTGTTGAAGTGCTACTATCAACTACTTAGCTGACTCATAAGATACTATATTAATCATATTCTCATAACTGACAATGAGAAATCACCTAATGTAAGTAGACACATGGTCATTATAGCTTTCTTTCTTTTTCTTGCTTACCTTTGTTCTTATTTTCCAAAGAAAGCAATACTGGATGTGCCATGTTTTATGAGAGTAATAACATTTGACAATTTTATACCTTGATTTAGACTTGCTACTGCCTTTACCTCTACCGTTTGTACCTTTGTTTTGACTCCTCCTCTTGTTTTTTGTAACCAACATCTCTAACTAAATTAAGAACGTTGAGTTTTTCTTTTTACCTCTTCATTCAAAACATCACCTTTGACAAGTTGCATGGCTACCACATTATTTGAGCGGAGAGTCATCACTGATATGAAATTTCTCCAAGAATTTGATAGAGTTTTTAGCAATTAAACTCCTTGAATCTCATCTTTAAACATGATTCCGTGCTTAAGAACTGATCTTAAACTCCTTGGAATTCATTCAAGTGGTTAGATATGGAAGACCCTTCCTTATATCTCAAATTCATTAACATGTTCAACAAATAAAATTTCTTATTCCAAACATGGAAGAATACAAAGATTCCATCTTTTCCCATATAGCTCTTGCACAAGTCTCATTAGCAATTCTGATTGTAAACATTGACTTCTACTCACTGTAGAACAAAACCACAAAGTCGTTAATTCTCAAACTCCCATTCTTCTCCAATTTTTGAATCTGGTTTTTGTGTAGCAAACGGCAGAAGCATATTTTTAGCAAACAAAAAATCTTTCATCTTACCTCTCCATAGATGACAATTGGTACCATTCAAACACACCATTCTACTTTTATTTGCTTCCATCATTCAAGCAAGCTAGATAAATAATCCTGAAGAATAAGCTCTTATGGCAAATGATAGAAAAAAAACACACACACACACTTACACACACACATAATACCCTACTTGCAAGAATACACACAAAATAGTGTTTAGCGTGGAAAAGCCCTCAATGTGAGAGATAAAAGATATGAGTCATCCAGACCAAAGAAACAACTCCATTATGATCAAATAAGAGTACACGACATCTTAAATAATTATACAACTTGTGCTTACAATAAGCTAAACTAACCAAGCACCAATACCTTAAAGTGACCATGAAGATGAAAAACTACCCAAAAGTAGGGCTACTATAAAATCAATATCTTACATTTCAGACCTTATCTCAATTATCCATTTGTTCAAAACAAAGAATCACATGTCTTGAACTTGTTAAAATTTCAGCCCAATCCAACAGTGAATGACTTTGCAAGTGCAAATTTATAGTGACTACTCTAAGTTCTCAATATGGCTAATTTCACTTTCAAAATGACCTCACTCTCTAAACCCTAATTGACCCCTCTTCATCTATATAGATAAGTGAGATAGAAAGAGGGCTTGCATGTTTGGGCTTTTCTCAATATAAGAAGGACCCTAACACCCAACACTCATAATCTCATGATATAAGGGGCTCTATGCCCCTTGGTACAATCTAAAGTAGATTTTCATTGTAATCACACTTTACCTTTCTCAAACACTAACTGGAGCATTGGGGCATTTTTTTTTTTTTTTGTAGGTCCCAAGCATCAAACATGGACACTTGAAGGTGACCTAACCTTGCTGACTTCTTGGTAAAAGCAAACACAAATATAAAGAAATGGAGAATAAATTCTTCGGATCTTAGATATCCAGTTATGTTAAAAATTTAGAGAATTTTGCAACATTATCCAACTTGAATAGGATTGCTTTCAACAAAAGGATAGTGGTTTCAACGGAAAAAAAAAAGCATGATTTCATTTTTCATGTTATGAATAAGGGAGTGACTATTACCATATCTTATTGTCTATTGCCACATCCTATTAAACGAAGTTTTGGTTAATTATCCTAAAATAACCCTTTTACAAAACTTAATAGTAATTATATTAGAAAAATAATAATTTAAAAGGCTAACAAATAAATTGTAATATACAACATATATATTTAAGGAATTTTCATCGCATATTTACCTTTTAATTACTATTATTTGCAAGATAATTATTACATATTAAAAATTTTAAAACTGATTTAATATTTATGTCTATGTTGTTATACTAAATAAATTAATTTAAAGTATTTAAAATATATAATGGTAGTGTAAAAATAAAAAATAAAATCAATATTAAAAATTTTGAAATTAAATTAATCATCATTTAATTAAAATCACACACAATTTTTAATTTATAATAATAATATATTACAAAAATTAAAATAAAGTAATGCATATTATAAATTTAGGTAATTTATTTTAATATTGTATATAAACAATATACTTTTATTTTTTATGAACCTTGAAAAAGATTAGCTAATTTATTACAATTTTATTTTTGGTGCTAAAAACTATTTTTTATTGCAAGTTGTAAAACTGTTTTTTAATAAATAAATACATATTTTTTAAGTTAAAGTTTGAATTATATAGTACTTCATCTTTATACATATTGTAGACTATGTTAATGTTTTTTTTTCAATGGAACTCCTTGGTAAACTAGGAACCTAACTAATCTAGTGTGACTCGCTGAGTCCTTGAAGGACACAAGGGTCATAAGAGCGATTTTTTTTTTTCATTCATAAGAGTCAAACCTAACACTTCTAGTTAAGGGACCAAAATTTGTACCACCTTGGTCAATCACATGTTTGTAGTATTTTACTTTAAATAATTTTTTTTTCACTTTTTATATTAAAAATTATAATAACATAACATCTTTAGTGCTCTAATTGGGTTTATGGGTATGAACAAGACATGGTGCACTTATTCTTGATGCTTTAGTGTCTACCTGTCATGACCCGACTTAAGAGCATGGCGGGCACATGAAGGATTGGGTCCCTAGGAAGCCTTTGATAATGTGACTAGCTAGTACGCATAAAATAATATATTTATGTTCAAAAACTTAATTTAAACATCAAATAATTATTATGAATCAGTTCCAAATACTCCAGTTTGAATAGAAAATCATAATCCTGAACATAAAATTGAATAATACTAATTTTAAGAGGGTAGCCAAACATAATTAATAAAATAATTATCCAGTAAAAATAAATAATCATAAAACTATGCATGTCAGGGATTTTGTCTACATAATTATTATAGTACTACTAAAACTAACATGAACCTCTAACAAGCTTGACTTCAAAGGGAAACTCACCAAAAAGGAGCTGTAGCACTCCTGAGGTGGATCCTATAGTGCAGCTGGAAACATGATGTTGTATCTATAGGGAAAAAGATGGGTGAGTTTATCAAAACTCAGTAAGCAACTCTCCACTCACAACCCATATGGAACAATAACAAAATAATACAAAAATATACATGCGCTTCATATAAAACATTTTAATATTTAATTAATATAGTTGTCCTGAAAACAATATTTAACTGAATTCATAAACAATAACTAATGGAGAAACATCACTGACTGGCTAAATTCGCTGTCAGAGTTGACAACTGAAATTGAAGGGCACCTGACTAGTCATATAAGACGGACACAACATGGGTTACTTCCTGTAACTGGGATTAAGTGGTGCTTGAGTAAAACCGTTTTGGCATAAGGTTGGCGTTTTCAGCCGTTAACTTATTGTTTGATTTCTCACTAATTCCTGGCTAAAAACTAATGTTCATGATAATCAAATATTTATGTTGTTCATACTAAACAGATTTCATCAATTTTGTCAACTAAGACAAATAGTTCTAAAGCATACAAACAACAAATATGGTCCTATGAGCTTTCAAGATAACATTTTCATGATAAGTGTTAAAAAAAAATCAATAATTGTTCTGAAATTTGCATAATCGTGGAAGCATGTATTTGCTATAATTCATCCTAGAATTTGATAAGCAATTTATATAATGCTAGGGACGTATAATAGTGACCAAAAGAATGATCATGAGCTTTAACCCCATTCACTGTTGTTGTTCGTGAGTGCCTCAGCAGTGCCTATGTGGTCTTGGGGACTTGAAATGGCATTTCTAACTACCAAATATTCATTAGAACACTATTAGAATTAATTTTGAAAGTATTATGGAAGAGAACCTAACAGTAGAACTCTAATAACAACTAAACTTAAGAATGAGATTAGGAATGTGAGGAATACATTTACAAAAGGATTTAATTAGGGTAAGTCGATTGGAATCGCTTAAAACCGCTTGGGGATATTTGGAAATTCATGTATAGAGCTAAGAGGACATCTTGGGGAGGCTCAGTGTTAGCTCAGGAACCACTTTAGAAAGTGCTATTGCTTAAAATTTTGAGTGACAACAAAACCAATTTTGATAAATATTTTGTAGAAGGACTAATCTTTTACTTGAGTTTCTTGAGAACTTAATGGGAATATTCGTTAGCATACAAGTTCCATTAACAAGTTTTATTTTCATATTATCATGTGTGAACATGTGTAATCTCATTCAAAGAGATTAGAACATAAATGAAGTGAAAAATAATCCTTGAAGCAAACTTAAGAATGTGATACACATGATAAAAGGAGTTCCAAAACAATAAACTAAGTTAGACCTTAAAAAGTAGCCTTCATCTATAGAATATGATATGCAATGAAGAAATCTATCTTCCTCTAAAGCAAATAATGGTTATTGTCTTCAATCATAATGATAAAGATCAACAAGCTTTGATTGAAGAAGTGAAGATCAATGAGAAGACCAAAGTGTATAAGCTCATCAGAAAGCACATTTCTCATAAACTACACTTTACAAAATGGGAAGAAAAATTCAAATTTCAAATTAAAGTCAAAACAAGAAAGGATTGATAGTGACATCATACCTTTTCACTTGGTCAACTGTTACAGCTTCTAGAAGAAAAGCTACGAAACCTCGTCCATAAAGTAAAAAGTAGTTTCTAAAGATAGACTTAGAAACCTTATTTGATAACGGTCTCTATAGCTGTAAAAGTAGCTCTAACACAGAGAGCTAGACTTCTAGATTGCTTTCCAAGATACAAAAGAAGATTAACACGTGTCACAAGGAAAACAAATCAAGAGGCAATGGTCTAAAATTGAAGACCAAGTATAAACGAATCAAGGGCTTACAACTTATGACTTTTGGTTGAAACGTTTGCATATCTATCAAGAATGCAATAATCCTCTTGCTTGTTCTATAAAGAAATTACTTCTTGTAATCAATTTTTGGTTCTATAAAAATCTTCTTTCTAAGTTCTTATTGGATAACATCTTCTTCTTAGGAAGAATTACTAGAAATAAGTTATTCAAATTTCTGGTCATACACTATTTTACTTTGAGAAAACTTGAGTGTTTATTTGTTGGAGTGAACCAACCTTCAAAATGTTTGTACCTGATCCAATAGTGATCATTGTGAGTTAGCTAGAGAGACTAGTCAAAGACTATTTGTGAGTGACAGTAAAGCGAGCTACTAGTCACATGAGAAATTTAGCTTGAGAAAGCTATTGAAAGACTATCTTACTTTCTGGGTTGAGAAAAGGTTGATTTAGTGAAGCTCAATAGGTTGTTGAGAACAAGATGTAGGCAAGTTGGCCGAACACGGTATAAAATTCCTTGTGTAATCTCTCTCATCTCGCATTATCTAATTTACATTCTGCTTTGTGATCCAAAAATACGTTTCTTAAAATCTATTTAACTGGTTTTATTATTTACAACTAAGTTCAGAAAGTTATTTTCTGATATTTACTAACAAAGATTTTCGCTGCACTTGAAGTAAACATTTGATAGTCTTTGTTTAAAGTTTTCAAACACAGGGAAAAAGAAAGTGAAAGCACGATTCAACCCTCCTTCTCGTGCACTTTTCAACTTACATAAGGTCCATATATGAGTATTTGTGGGTGTTATAACATGTCTATTTATGGATTGGGTCAAAACCCTAAGTGACAAGACACTAAAATGGATGTTTTTCGGCTCTGGGTGTCTTGACGGCCCTATGGTGATCAACATCAAGGGAGTGCGATTGGCTTTGGAACGTGGCAAAGGCAATCACATGGCCCATTGGTGAATAACATTAGGGTGTTGCCTATGTTTTACGTCCAAGCTGAAACATAATTCGATAATAACTCTCGGTATGGTTGGAATTTAGCCTTGGGCCTAGAAATAGTATTTGTAGAAAATTGAATTAGCTTATAACGTGTTCATGGACGGATCCTGTAGCTTGAGATATTTGTAAAATACTAGGTAGAGGTCATACTTGATAG